>CM051461.1:178770209-179370209 GCA_028095005.1 Rhynchospora pubera
CATTGTTTATTAAAAAAAAATTCCAAAGCAAAAGGAAAGTGCACGAGCTAAAACCGAATGAGCTAATTAAACTCATCTTATCAAATTCACAAAATGAACCATACAGTCATACCAGTAAGTATCCATACAAATAATTTACATTGACTAAACAATATCTTCTTAGATAAGCTTACTTAAATATACTAATCATCACTTGAAACAACAACAACAAAGAATCTACTTCCTTAGCTCGGTCTCGAACGAGTGCATCATGCTGAACTAAAGAATCTACAACCGCTTGATATCTACAAAAATTAAAAGTGAAAAATCATCAGTTCTAAGCAATTCTTCCATTAGTAGATTTAAAATACGGAAAAACGTGCAATTAAACAGTATCTAGAACTGTAGCAGTAACAACCAGTAGCACAAAAAAAAACATCTTTTTTGGATCAGCAATTAACTAGTTGATTGCACATATTTGAACCCAATTACACCAATTAATTAATCCAGCGACTTGTTAACAGTACATATCTTCTGTGCATATCAACAGGTACATATCAACAAGCTACTTTCATTTGGCATGGTACTTCATTTAGCAAGCTAATTAATATCTTCTTTTAATCTAGTGACTTGCTAAATTGCATTCATAGTAAAAAAACAGTTACTGAAAATTGCAACCCATTAACCAAAACTTTTTGAAAAAAAAAATCAGGAGCCAAATTAACCCACGAAGGAGACCTGTGACAATTGTATCTCTTAATTTTAAATAAATTCAATGTTTAAATTTTGCATTTCTTAATTAGCATTTGAAATCATTGAGAAAGACCCCCAAAAAAAAATCTAGAATTTGATTTTGAAGCAGCACCGTTAGAAGAAACTCAAAATCAAGGCAAATCCATACATACAGTTGAGTTTAATTTCTTTTGCTCTAGCAAATACATATAGAAACAATTCAAAATTAATTCCCAACACGTCCACTTACGGATCTGCAACTTCACCAACCACCCTCCATCCAAACAGTGTGAGAGAAGAAGAGAGTTACCTGGAAGCTTGGACTTGCTAGGGTCAGTCGGAAGAGTAGAAACGAGTATCCAAATCGAACATCGACTTGCTTGCTTCAACGGGAATGCGACGGAGACGGAGAGAGGCATGAGAGTGGGTTCGACAGATCTAGGTTTTCATTGTTGTCGTGAGAGAGAGAGTAGTCGGAGTCGGAGATTAAGAGATGTGCGACTAGGTTTTCAATCGTCAGAGACGAAGAGGAGTTTGGAGTCGGAAGAGAGAGACGAGAGAAATTGATCTAGGTTTTCATTTACGTTTGAGAGAGAGAAGAAGAAGAAGAGGGGAACACTTTACGACAGATGAGCGGAGCAGAATAGAGAAAGGTGCATCTTAATTTTTTTAATCTAGCGTCTTGATCCGCACGGATCTTGAAGCAGATCCAATGATCTAAATTTGTATGCATTGAAGCCTCCATACATTAGTATGCACAATAGGTTTTCTCTATATATATATATATATATATATATATATATATATATATATATATATATATATTAAAAATAACATTGATCACTGTGAAAGAAATTATAACAAAAAGAAATAGGTCCCTACAGTTTAGTCAATATAGAACCCCACAGTTTTGCCCCTTTTTTTATCCATAAAATATGAACCCTTGCAAAATAAAACCTCTGCATTTCTAGGCGCATGAACCGAGAATGCCTTGGAAGCTACTAGAACCTCCTAACGCCAGCTCTACGCCCCTATCCATTGTTGCACAAGTATTATTATTTTATAATTATGAAATAGCTCATTTGGTACTCTTTGTTCTCCAGTTTCAGAATAAATGTCCCCTCCATATAAAAACCCCGAGCCGATTTAACACATATTGAAATATTAAAAAGTTGAATTCACTCTTTAAACAAACATTTATGATTTCATGTAGATAATTTCACAAAATAAAGTATTATATTGGCATAGTTTTATATCAATGGACAAATCCGGCTTAATACGTACTGGAGAAAACACTGCTATTCTTCGGCCTCTCTCTCTCTCTCACCGACTGTCCGACTGTCCCCTGATAAACCCTTTATTTGAGAGCAGAAAAGAAGACAAAAGGGAAAGAAAATCAGAGCAAATAAAAAAAAAAAAAGGGAAGGCGATAGTAGATTGGGAAAATGGAGGCAGCGAAGTTGAAGGAGCTGAAGTTGTTCATAGAGCAGTGCAAGAATAATCCCTCCATTTTGAGCGATCCATCTCTCTCCTTCTTTCGTGACTATCTCGAGAGGTTTTCTCTCCTTGTTTTTATTATTTTCGTTTGGATTTTGATCAAACTTCTATCTTTGTACCTCAGATGTTTGATCCAGTAAATAAGTTTAATAGAAATGGCTTCTTATTGCTTGATATACCACAAATCTGTAGTTATAAACTGAAGTTTTGTTGTCTGATACTTAAAAATAAAAAATAGGGTTTGGTTGGTAAAAGAAGGTGAAAGAAAAACAAGTTGAACTCACTGATGAACAGTACAAACAGTTTAGCACCATATTGCTATATTGTATATTGATGAAGTAGGCGTAGGTTGTAAAGGTGAAATAATAATGAACTTGAAGTAGATTGATTCAGTACTTGTGAATCTTCAATTTACTTCAATTTTTCACAATGATGTGATACCTTATTTTAGTCGAAAAGTCAAAATTAATGTATTATACTTTTTGAGAAATTGAACGTCCTGGCTTTTGAGTTTAAAATGCATTGAAGGTAATAAAGTCAAGCAATGTTTTAGGAATCTCCTATAAAAAATAATTATCTGTAAGGTAAAATAGAGAGTTTTGTTGTAAAAGAAATAGGATTATTATTACGAAATCTGAAATCATAATTACATAGTATAAATTTCTTAGGAAAATCATAATTTCATCATCCTGTTGTTTTTCTCAGTTTGGGTGCTAAGCTTCCTTCTGCAGCATATAAGCAGTCTGAACAGCCGGTAAAGTGTTTCTTCTCTTTCTTATTATGGTTTTTTTTTTCGTTTTTGTCTATCCATGTGTGTCTGTTTAATTTTGTATGCATGAAAATGTAAAGGTGTTGATAGATTGATAGCTATATCTAGAACTGAAGTAAACAAAAGTTACACTGTTAGCAAAGACCAAAGTCCACGGTACGTGGTCTAAGTTCTGTACCAGTTATTTTGGTTTCAGGGGTACTGGTCCCTATTGCACAAATTGAGTTCCATCCTGTTGTGTTTCATCTTTGGTATCATGACTTCAGAACATGGAACTTGTAGAATTAATGACCATATAGTATTTTCTGAAGAGCTTTTCTATTCTGCTTTGAATTTTGTTCTCAGAGAAGTCCTGTGATGGATTCGATGGATGACATTGATGAGGATGCTGATGATGATGATTTGAAATACACTGACCCAGAGCATGATGAGCTGGATGATGAAATTGTTGAGTCTGATATTGAGCTTGAGGGCGAAACTGTTGAGCCTGACAATGAACCTCCCCAAAAGGTTGTCTTCACACAGACACTGTTAATGTTATATCTCACATAAATCAAGTTTAACAAGTCTTCACTATTCAACTAGGTCTCTTTAAATCTTCAATTATGCTCAGACCTTAACTGGTCAATTTTTCTTCAAGAATTTTCCCTTGATTATGCATTAAGAGAAATAAGTAATAAAATGATGACATTGGATCTACAAAATTATCATAGCTGGAGTCAAGCTGTAATTTTGCATTTTTGGTTTATTTTTCTGTAGATGGGTGATTCAACAGTAGAGGTGACTGAAGAAAGCCGGGATGCCTCTCAAGAGGCCAAGGGAAAAGCCATGGAGGCAATATCTGAAGGTATTTAATTTTTTTTAAAAAAAGATAAGAACCATGAAAGCTTGGTGAAAAACAGGACTTGAAAAGAAACTGTAACAAAGGCCTATTTTGTTTTTCCTAAGTAATTCCTGATTCTTAATCATAGTTGCAACTAAGTATTTGTAAATTTTAAACTATATGAGTATAAGTTAAAGTTGATTTAATGCAGGGAATTTTGACGAAGCAATTGAGCATCTCACCACAGCTATAACACTGAACCCTACTTCAGCCATCATGTATGCAACCAGAGGTAAATGTGTTGATTTATATCATCATAACTGCAAGTACAATAATTCTAATCTGAGTGTGATTTTTGTTGGTTTTTGTATTGACTACTGCTCACCTTGACCCTATTCAGCTACTGTTTATTTGTTATCTTATTTTTCTGGGAAGTAATTGTTATTTATTGTATTATCCTGAAATGTTCCAGCTACTGTGTACATCAAGATGAAGAAGCCGAATGCAGCCATTCGTGATGCCACAGCAGCTTTAGAGGTAACTTTTGCTATAATCTATACCCAGTTGCAATGGAATTAATATCGAGTCTTTTGGTGAAAACTGGAAAGGGATAAGAGGAATTTGCAAAAAGCCTCAAAAGAGTTGTCAAAAACCACTAAAACGAAACATGAGCTAGTTTTGTTCTGTTAACTGTTGTTATTTAAATGCAAATAGATCATTTTTTTAAATGTTGTTAGCATTTTTTTTTATATAATTACCATTGTGTGGATAAGACTGACAGTGTTAAAGGCTAATTCCAGGGTATTTATTATTCTTCAAATGTAGGTTCTTCTTTTTTCTTAGATAATTATTTGAGGGTATTTTTTCTTTTTTTATTATCAGATAAACCCGGACTCTGCAAAGGGTTACAAATCAAGGGGCATTGCCTTGGCCATGCTGGGCAAATGGGAGGAGTCTGCTAAGGATCTCCATACTGCATCTACAATAGACTATGATGATGAGATCAACTCTTGGCTGAAAAAGGTAACTTTGCATTCTTCTCAAATGCTTTAATTAGTTTACAACCCTTTGTAATTCTTTGAGGTATATTTTCTGAAAAATCCTTAACATTAATTTTAAAAGTTGAGTTCAAAATCTCACGAAATCTTGTCACAGATGTATTGTAGTTTTCAGAAATCAAATTAAATTGGGTTTTGAAAAGTTGAATTGAGATTGTTAGATGCTTCATTGCAGGTAGAGCCAAATGCACACAAGATAGAAGAGCATAAAAGAAAGTATGATCGTTTAAGAAAGGAACGTGAGGAAAAGAGAGCTGAGCGAGACAGACTTCGCCGCAAAGCAGCTGCTCAGGTATAGATTAAGCTTAGTAAATTCAAGCATGCCCCTCAAAAACACGAAGATATCATGTACTGCCTGTAAAAAAAAAAAAAATACCTCGTGGCCCTTTCTAAAATTGATAGTGTTACATATAGTTCCTCTCCTTAATTTATTTTCTTGAAGCTATACCATAACTAAGTTGTTTCTTAAAAGAGAATTTGGTGCATGGTTATACATCTTTTGAAGTCAGTGAAAGGCAGTGTGCTTTATACATATAGATAATATTCTTATGTGGGGGTGTATTTGAAGGCCTTGTTTTGGTAGGTATACTTGTATGATGTTTTTACACTTTGTAGCTGGATATATGAAACTTGTATGGTGTTTTTACACTTTGTAGCTGAATAGATGAAACCATCCTGTAACTTCCTATAAAAGGTGGAGATTGATATTCATCTTATTGTTTTGTTTGTTGTCCCTTTGTATTTACTTAACTGTTGTGTTAATGCTAGGCTGCATATGAGAAGGCTAAGAAGAGAGAACAATCAACATCCAGTGGCATGCCTGGAGGCTTCCCAGGTGGCATGCCCGGAGGCTTCCCTGGTGGCATGCCCGGAGGCTTCCCAGGTGGCATGCCTGGAGGTTTTTCAGGTGGCATGCCAGGAGGATTTCCAGGTGCTATGCCTGGGGGTGTTCCAGGAAATGTTGACATGAGCAAGATCCTCAATGTAAGTTACTATACTCTGAGATTTTTTATACTTGGATGTAGGTAAGTAAATTTTTTTAATTTCACATATGTACAAATTCACCCCACAACTCAAGTAGGACATTTTATTATTTTTACAAATGGTGCCAATAAATTTAAGACTTTGGTACTGATGTCCAATATTGATGTTGTATCATTACTTGGATTGAACATTTGCTATTATACGAGCAATCAAAAGTTGAAATTCCCATGCCTCTGATGTAAAATCTCATGATTATTTTGTTCTAATTTTGTTAAACAGGATCCAGAAATAATGTCAGCATTGAGTGACCCTGAGGTTATGGCAGCTCTGCAAGATGGTATGAATTTTGTAACAGTGCCTTAAGCTCCCAAGTAGCTATGTTGAATTATCTGCTTTTTCTTTCCAAAAAAAAAAAATGGAATTATCTGGTTTGAAAATAATAAATTGTTACAAGGGCCCCTAAGGTCTTGTCAATTTACTAACTGGACAAATTTGAATCAACATTCAAAATACCAAAATTGGAAGTGAAATTTAAAAAACTTTATAAATTTTATTTCATTTAAATATAAACTGTAGATTTTATTTTCAAATGCAATGATTTTTGTCAACTGTGATTTTCAGTGATGAAGAACCCAGCAAATTTTGCAAAGCATCAAGCAAATCCTAAGGTGGCACCAGTAATAGCCAAGATGATGGGCAAATTTGGAGGATCGACCTAAGTTATTATGAACTTGGTTTCTTGTGATGAGATGATCTTTGGGTTTATAAAGACGTTTGATTGCCTGCGATGAGTATGCGTTTCACTGTGAATTGAGTTTGTGAGGGTCGTTTCCTTTATGTTTGAATTTATGTTGCTGCAATGTGGAAGGCATTCGGATATCATGCATGGATTCTTTTTTTCATGTGGATAATCCATTATCTTTTAAAAGCAGAATAGTTTTTAGAGATGCTTGGTAGAGTTAAAAGTAGAATTGTTATTTTGGTATCTCGTTCCTCGTCCTGGGGATAAGGTTTTAGCTAAAAGTGAGATTCTCACCGCAGGTATCTGAACTCATCGCGTATGAAAGCAAAATTGAATTTTCCCAAAACAATGTTTTTTGAGTTTTACTACAGCAGTTGTTTGTATGATTTTGTTTGTGTTTATGTTCTGTACTGTTGAGCCCACGAGACAGAATATATCGACTTAGCGGCTTTGCCTGATATTGAGACCAACTTAATATATCGACTTAAGGAAATAAATTCAAGTTTCGCTGAGCAATTTCTTTTTTTCTTTTTGGAAAAAATAGGTCCTAAATAAGCAATGCATTTTTAATAAGATCTGTTTATGTTAAAAAAAATTTACCTTACAAAAGAAATTAATTTTGTTTTTAAAAGCATGCGATATTGCTTTCTAATTTGCTTTGTTATGAGTTATTGAAGTTGGCCTCGTTTGACACTTTGACTAGAGGCAATTAGGCAGATTATGCATAAATATTTAGTGCAGTACTGTGGTACATTATATCACTCGGTTAGTTTTTACCATGCAACTTTTACGATAACTCATCCCTCAAGATGACATACAAATATAAATAACTGAAGGTAAGACAATCCAGTGTTTTTGACGTTCTAACTTATTACATGGTTATCTAGCTGCCATATGATATTGCTTACTTTCCAGGTTATTTATTAAGCATATTAGTGCTTAAAACTTAGAACTCTTTTTTTCCTGTGACAAGAGGAATAATTTAACCAGTTCACTGACGAAGAGAAAATTTTGCGATTTTTCAACACTATAGCTCCGTTTGGATGGCTTCTTCCCAGAATAAGGAATAAGGAATAATCACTTTTTACCAATAAATTTATTTCTAACCATCCAAACTCTTCACAAAAGTTACACACTTCCCAATAAATTTACCCCTTCCCAATAAATTTCTTCCCTTCTTCCTTCTTCCTATCTTATTCTCAACGCATCCAAATGGAGCCTATCAAATATCAACTCAGGATTATACCTAGCTTCCCAAATAAGAACAAAATGTTAGTCCTTTCATACTTACGTACCAAAAAAAAAAAAAAAAAACAAAACTACACTATCGTCCTAACTATCACAAGAAAGAACCTCTTGTCTAAATTAACTCCCAAGTAAAAGAAGGTTATTTAGAAATTAAAAACTAAATTCACTTCATAACTGCAAGCAGGGAGTTTCCATGGCTTCACAATAACTGAGACTGCATCAAGGCCCCTAATTTTATTCAAATTTGCCCTACACAAGTGTTACCTTATTCAACCCATACTGAAGCACCGCAATGGAACAATTGACCCAACAGTTGTATCAATATTTCTATCCTTAATGTGATTGTTTCTTAAAATTTTGGCTTTTGTTTTAGTATCAAGAAATGACACAGGAAGTGTTCTAAGATATATTTTTACTATAGGAATAACTACCAAAACCCTGGAAATATATCAAAGTGAAAATCAAATGGTGTCCCACAAGGTTCCAAAATGGAACCAATATCATACTTAAATGCATCCAGAAATAAACCCATTGACAACCCAGCCTTCCAATAATTGAAAATTGAAATAAGGCCCTTGATCCTTTTGAAGACTGGGATTGAAGCCCGGTACATAAGTGCACCAATTCCCTCTACCACAACCACAGCCAAGCCGGCTGAGAGTATGTCCCAGTCTCCAGTCTGACCTATGACTGTTGCAAAAGCAGTTGCACAGTAGAACCCGATAAGAAAAAACAATATTTTAAAGGATAAGCCCTTCCTCAACTGTTTAATCCGAAATACTAAGTTGTTTTGGAGGGATTTTAGAGTGTTGAATAAGCGGGTCCCACTGCTGTTTGTTGTATTGCTTGATGATGGTTCTGAGGTACTATCATCCACTAAGCTTTTGACAGTTGATCCCCTTTCCCTATACAAAAATAATGTACAAAAAAAAAAAATGAACAATCACAAAAGGAATTTGAGTGTTGTAACTTGTGAGCACATAATAGCACATTGCATTCAAGGGTTTCTTGTAAAAATATATTCCAGTACACCCCTTAAGCTGGCACGTACCCTTGCTAAACAGATTTTGTTCAGCTTTGCTTTGTTTTGACAATAGCTAACTATCGTTCCTCAGTGATTCTTACGTGTTTGGATGCATAAGGAATAAGGAATAAGTTCCAAATTCCTTATTCACGTGAAACCAAACAACACATGAATAAGGAATTTGGGCGTATCCGGGTGCTTATTCATATTCAAGCAAAACCATAGAATATCAATAAGGAATATGAATAAGCCCTTCCTTATTCACTCCACATCCAAACACGCTTGCGCTTGGCACTGTCCCATTCAATGTGAAAATTACAAAGGAAAACTAATTCAAATTACAATGCCCAGCACCTACCAGCGCATTTTTACAAGTAAATACTGGACAAGGCTTCAAAGATTAAATTAAACCACCACTGCCAAACAATTAATATTTGCAAAAGCTAACCAGGAAAAAAGAAAATGAGAGACCAGCATTTACCTTGGGAATTTGATTGTACGTTGCCCTTGATAAATCCCACAAAAATTGTTGAGTTCAGTGTTAAAGAAACTGTTGCAATTCACAAGATAGGAAGATGTGCAGTTATACTTTGGTTTCATGTATTTTGATATTGGTAAGATGGTGAGCCCCTTATAAGATTGCAAAGCCGACATGTCACCATACTAGAATCAAATCAGCATCTGTGACAGAAAATAGAACAATCAAATCAAATGAAGAGTCATATCTCAAGTATGCCATCTAACCTGAAAAGTATTATTTGTGCCTTCTAAAACAAAAAAATATATATATATCATGCATAAATTAAGTTTGATGTACAACTCCGCAATAAATCACGATATCCTTTAGCCTCTGTCACTTTGTTCAAAAATATATGTGGAAAATATATGTAGGTGAAACACCGAAGTGCTTTCTAAGTAGTTTACGGGGTCATGAAGCTGATTAGTAATCTTAATGAGGAAGCAATATTGCGGCCATGAAGTTACAAATAGAAATTGTGTGGTAATCTTACTGCTAGGAATAGGGAAATATCCTTAACGAATCTATACATACAAATTGAATTCTGGACAAGAAAACAATTGCTAAAGTTTGGTCAAAACCTCCTAAAATCTGGTAAATTAGCACTGCTGGTCGGATTACCCAGTGGGTCTTTCCAAAATGATGATTAATTTCAAGTTCTAACTGAGTATTACTCCGCTATAAGGGAGTTCCTCTAGAACATTAAGCCTGTTTTCCAACCTTTCTTTTCTGTCACAAAATAGAGCCTATTGCCCCAGATTATGTGGTGAATACAATAGGGTACAAGTTTTATCGATTCGATAAAATCTGAAGCAAAGAAGAGAATCGAAGTATAACAATTTAGTTTAATTGGAAAAGATAACAAAAAAGGTAAAAAAAAATTACCGAAGCAATGAGAGATCGCTACTGGCGATATCAACTGGATGCTATTGCCCATTGGGCTTTGATTTGTGGCGCTCTGCGGGAGAGATGGAGAGGGAGGAGAAATCCAGATCTTCTATCAACAATTCTCTGAAGTCTTTTCTGTTTCGAGTCATTTAAATGTGGGACTCAATTAGCACTCACTAGGGCTTCGGTGAAATTTAATGCTCGTAACTAACTGTCCAACCCTAATTAATTACTCGTAACAGTCTCTGTATCAAATGAGGCTAATTTTCTTCATTATATTATATAATCTATATTTTATTTATTAAAATCCGTGACTTTTTCTCTATTTTTTTACCCTTTTTTGCATTTTTTTTGAAAGTTTTTTAGTTAAAACCAGGATATCTATATTATAGTTTTCTATTTTTACTTAAAAATATTTTTTTATTTTTGCATTTTCTATATTAAAAAAAATCTTTTTTGGTTAAATATATTAAAAATAGTCGTATCAATAATTATTTAATTTTTTTAATTAAATATATTTAGAAATCATGCTGAATTATTGTCATCTAAAAAAATATAGTGCAGTGAAGTTGTGACTATCATGTCTAGTAATAATTTATATAACATTGCTCATACAAGTGGCTTCATATTTTACAAAATAATAAAATCATATTTCTCGATGAACCACACAATACAATCCAGAATCTTATATTTATCTGCAATATTTTTTTAGAAATAAAAGAAAAAATTAATATTTTGAATTTTGAAAATCTGATTGTACTTTATCAAAAACTAAAATGCATGTAAAACGTCATTTTCTACTCATAAATCCTTTTTCGATGCATGACTTGCATGTTTCTACTGAGCATGCTTTGACGCCACTCACTTTATTTCGTCTTTTATCTTAGGAGTCGTTTGGATTGCTTAGAAATAGAAAGAATAGTTTTTTTCTATGAATAGTTTATTCCTAGATATCCAAACAAATTAGAAATAAGAGAAGAATAATTTCTTTCTAGTAATAACATCTTCCAACAATTATATATACATAATTTCAACAGAATTAGCTAAATACTAATAACTAAATGAAATTTCATGTGCTCTTTAATTAGTACTTTATTTAATAGTAAAATAATAATTTTTACTAATTTATTTAAATTAATATCAATTTGCTTATTCCTAATTTACCATCCAAATAATATTTTTTATTCCCGGAATAACATTTTCCCACTCTTCCCAAGTTACACACTTCCCAATATTTTTTTCCTAAATTTCTTATTCCTTCCTTATTCCCATACCATCCAAACGGCCCCTTAGAGATTGAGCACATCTTGCTAGAGCTGTCAATAGTTATCCATTTCACACGTTTCCGTTTCATTCCATCCGGAATGAAACGGAAATGAAAGAGTTTTTGGTGACGTTTCAGCATACGGAACGGAAACGGAACTACGATATTGTTCCACGGAACGCAGAAATAAAAAATTTAAGTGTAAAATTAACGCGGAACAGCCGATGAAACAGAATTTTGTGGAACGAAACGGAACGAAAACGAAATATCATTTCTGTTCCGTCACCTGGAACGGAATCACATGTTTTATTTGTCTCTATTACAAGTAGGGATGAAAACAAATCGGATATTATCCGCTCCGATCCGCATTCGAAAACTAGCAGTGATATTTTTAAAAACCAGATTGGTGCGAATACGGAATTTTATCCGTATCCGCAATCAATTGCCAAACGGAAATCCGTATTCATGTTTTAAATTTCAGATCCGCATCCCAATCAGCTATATTTTAACAGATAAATATGCGCAAAAATAAGTACCTCCACTGGAAATCGAATCCAAGTTGGGTGAATAACAGCCGAACACCTTAACCACTAGACCAAAGCAGTATTGTTGGAGTTTGATTTAGTTATTTATATGAGTCTGGAATATCTAATTTGAAATTAAATACGGATTAATAAAGATTAAAAATAATTAAATTTATGAATGTTATATATTATTTCGACAGAAGTTTAGATTGGAGTGATTGAATGAATGAGGTCTAAGTATTATTAACTTAATTAGCATAATAAATAATTGTCATAATTCAAATCATCGCATTATATGAATATTCTCCTATATATGTTTTGACTCCTTTTATATACGAAAAATTTTTATATGTACTATGAAATTTATAAAAAGTACTAAAGAAACGAATTAATAAATATTCAATCAAAATACAATCCGTATCTGACAAAATATATTCGTATTCGATTCCGTATCCGATAATATCCGAACCGTATTCGTATTCGATTAATATCCGAACCGTATCCGTATTCGTATCCATATCCGAAAAAAAATATATAGATACGGATATGAAAAGACCAACATCCGTTCCGTATCTGATCCGTTTTCATCCCTAATTACAAGGGCAAGTGCACCGTTGTCAACTATATAACTTTAAGGCTGAAGCCTTGCTACTTAGCCAGCAATAGTCGTCAATTTTTCCTTTTCGAAAAATAAAATCATTAATTTTAGAGAAAATTATATTTTCGCCACCTTAAAGTTAAATTATTAGACAATTACCTCTATAATTTAGTCTTTGAGAATTGGCACTTCAAATTTAATTTACTTACAGTAATGCCACTCTAAATCACTTCTTTTCATATCCAAATTTTTATATCGACTAAAACATCCCTCTCCTCTTCCTCCACCTCATCAGTTATCACCCCTTCGTCTTTAATGATAAAATACGTTTTGGCAATGAATAGGTGCAGTCCAATTGCAGCAATACATTTCTTGCTCCATCTTCAAAATTATGTATTTTGTTCACTTATAGATCCTAATTTTTGTTCATTTTTAACCGTGAATAATCGTAGTTAAATAAAAAATTGTAATTCACGTCAGATCTCATTTTTTCCCCCGTCTTTTCTATCATGCCTTCTATGTGCATTAAGAAATGCTTCCAATTTTTAATCTATGTCTTCCATAAGCATTGACAAATGCTACGTGTATGAAAAGAACACACACAATATGTGTAATTAGTTAATTTGAAGAAATAAAAAAATTAGTTAATGTGGAAGAAAGAAACAAACAAAAAATGATTGGCAATTTGAATGCGCACCGCCATTATAATTAGAGACCAATGGAGATTTGAGATGAAGCAAAAGCAGAGGGATATTTTGGTCATACGAAAAATTAGATATGAAAAAGTGACAATTTTCTAAGTAAATTGAATTTGCGTGGCAATTTTCAAAAAACACCACTTTAGAGTGGTAATTTTCTAATTTTCAAAATTTAAGGTGGCAAAAATATAATTTTTTCTTAATTTTATGACTATGTCGAATTTTGATGCTTTAGCGGCAACTGCAGATATAGTAATGCTGCTGCAATATAACAATTTCAATGATGACTCGAAATCTTTTGGATTTTCAAAACAACTCCTTGTTGATCGGAGCATCGCATTGGTAAGCGTCAGTATTCTCGTCATTTTGACAAAGCATGCATGGCATTAAGGATAAAAATAAAAATAAGAACAAAGGACAAGAAGCACATAAGATCGAAGAAATTGCAGAAAGATGTAGATATTCTAAACGAGATGAATACGTAGCTCGATTTTAAGAGCAAATTTTTTTGGAAATTGATTACTGCCTTTTGCAGTTTTATCATCCCTGCCATCTTTAAATATAAAGTGAACATATACAGCAAACAAAATGAATATATAGATGATCTAATTGAACATATACAAACAAATAAGTGCAATGAAAATAAGTTGAATATGCATGTAAACTTCTGAACAAGTGATGACAACACTTATTTGTTTGTAAGTGTTCACTTAGATCATCTATATGTTCACCTTATTTGTTGTAAATGTTCACTTTGTATTTAGCAATGGCTGGAATGGTATATTTGCCGATGACACTTATAATTCCTGAATTTTTTTTCATGCTTTTGACACATTCTGCCCAGAGAAGTGACTGAGAGATGCAGAAATGTTTGGAAAGACCGGAGGGCAACTTGGTCATAAATTTTAGAATATAACAATATGATTAAAATTAATGAAAAGGTTCATATCTTTATTTAAGAATATTAGAGAGTTTATATCTGATTTTGAAGATTTGAGGGATTTATTTCCGAATGGTGAAAAATTGAGGGGTTTATATCCGATTTTGCCATTTAATTAATTCTATAGCATGCACTATTTATTTTTACTCACGCAAATATTAAGTGAAGTAATTACAATTTCCTGCGATTCATAACTTTCAGGTGCAGGAGACTATTTCTTATGCTGTGTCTTAATGAAAAGATGAAATAAGTCTTCTTTTCATATTTTTTTTATTCTTTGTTTATTTGCCGAAATTATTTTATATAAGAATTTAAACACAAAAAAATTTAATAGAAAGAATTATTTAATTTTTTTAATAAGAAGAAAGTCCTTTTTACCCATTTATAAAACGCGTTCAAAGACTTCCAACAAGTTTTATGAACGGGTAGGAAGGAGAATAAATCGTCAGACCTTCCTACCCGTTTATAAAACAGATTGGAAGCCTTTGAACACGGTTTATAAACGCGCTAGTAGTTTGTTATTATTTTCACTGCGGCAGAGAGTTCAAAGCCGAAAATTTTGACTTATTAAAAAAATATTTTACAACAAGGTCACTGCATATTTCATATTTACAAAATTCTCAAAATTTTATTTCCAATTAAAGATGTATTAAATAGATATAATAAATATATTACATATATTTTATATGCATTTAATTGCACATATTTTTTTTAACATTTGTATAATATCATTTTGTTTGAATAATAATTTTATCCTTTAGTAAATAAAAAAATTGGAGAGACTACAATGCAAAATATAAGTTTGTAGAAATAAATAGTAAAAATACAGGGTCATCGACGAATAATGTACAAATAATATAATTGAGATTTTTTTCGTCAATGACCATGCATCTTTACTATTTATTTTTACAAATTTAACTTTTGCATTTTAGTCTCTCTATTTTTTATTTACAAAAGGATGAAATAATATTTCAAACAAAATGATATTATAGATATATTTTAAAAAAATATGTGCAATTAAATGCATATAATGTATGTGCAATATATTTATTACATCTATTTATTATATATTTAAATGAAAATAAAATTTTGAGAATTTTATAAATATGAAACAATAGGGTCATCGACGAAAAATTATCATTTATATTATTTGTACATTATTCGCCGATGACCCTATATTTTTACTATTTATTTCTACAAACTTATATTTTGCATTGTAGTCTCTCCAATTTTTTTATTTACTAAAGGATAAAATAATTATTAAAAAAAATGATATTATACACATGTTAAAAAAAATATGTGCAATTAAATGCATATAAAATATGTGTAATATATTTATTATATCTATTTAATACATCTTTAATCGGAAATAAAATTTTGAGAATTTTGTAAATATGAAACATGCAGGGACCTTGTTGTAAAATGTTTTTTTTAATAAGTCAAAATTTTCGGCTTTGAACTCTCTGCCGCAGTGAAAATAATAACAAACTACTAGCGCGTTTATAAACCGTGTTCAAAGGCTTCCAACCTGTTTTATAAACGGGTAGGAAGGTCTGACGATTTATTCTCCTTCCTATTCGTTCATAAAACGCGTTGGAAGCCTTTGAACGCGTTTTATAAATGGATAAAAAGGAGAGATACTCTACGCGGTTATAAACTGGGTAGGAACTTTCTTCTTATTAAAAAAAATTAAATAATTCTTTCTATTAAAATTTTTTGTGTCTAAATTCTTATATAAAATAATTTCGGGTTTATTTGTCTTACTTTCATCTTTCTTCTCCCTTCTTGAGGAACCAAACACATCTAAATATATCTACATGAAGATTACATGAGAAATAAATTTTAAAATAAGTACACTGCAAGTTAAATCATTCAATTGCATGCTAATTTATTTTGATGACAAAAAATAAGACATCGGAGGTCAGGTAATCCAATGATATTAAGATACATCATAATTTTTCCATGCGTAAATAAAGTCGAAGTCAATAAACATATTTTAAGAAAAAAAAATAAAGTCGAAGTCAATAGAAATATTTTAAGAAAAAAAAAAACAGACCCTGCACTTAGAGATATATTATTCAATAAAAAAAATATCACGGGTCGTATACATACGAAATATGAAATCAAAAATAGTTTTTAGATCAGTCTAAGATTTAAACTACTATTAAATTCAAAAGATATAGATAAAAAGAATAAAATAGAGAACTATGAGACAAAAGATAAATTTTTCGTTTCAAACTTGGTATAAAGTTGATGATGTGGTAACTGGTAAGACGATCAAAAAATTATTTATGAGGTTGAAGAGTTTATAGGTGGGGAAGTGATTTCATATAATATTATACTTTGAATATGACTTTTTAAGCTATAAAAAATGCATGTGATTATTTTATTGCTGCTAGTTTAGTAAATTTGCATATTATTGAAGTTTTGAGTTTAGTTTAAATTTATCTTTTCACAAACTATTAATCAAAATCAAATCATTTTTTTTAAAAACTGAAAATCCAATATATATGACGTCTTAATTGGCCGTTGTTGATTTTTTTTTATGAATAATTAAAACCCTTGATTACTACACGAATCAACTTGTATTCATTTAATTTTACAACATTATTATATTCTGATATTTATTTGCCACAATTTTTAAAATATTGATATGTTCTTGGATTGGATCCTATGACTTTTAACTGGCATGTTTGGATCTAGTTTTGTCTTTTGCCAGTATATATATATATATTTTTTAATCTTTGCCTCTTTCGATTAAATCTGTTAACAAGATCATCGGAATTTATTTTTTATTTTTACTTTTTTTTGGAAAAAAAGGATCCGTTTCTTATTCACAAAAACAAAGTTCACCTGTAAAATTACTATTACTGTTACTCAACTCAAAGTCTCAAACGCCATACTACTCTGATCACCTTGTGTGTATATCTCCTAAATTTCAAGCAAAATTAGATCATCAAATCAAAGAAAAAGGCATACAAAACAATTAACAACAAACTGCCACTCTCAATTTATATTATTTTGTACGAAAGAAGCTAAAGATTTTCTCGTGCCATTCTTCAAACAATTGTTTTAATCAGATTTCCACTTGCAAAGCTCCACTGCCCCATGTTGGTTGTATCACATCTAAAGGGCCTTCTCCCTAGATAAATATAGTAACACATTCCTTTGGTCTTTGGCAACTAGCTTGCAACCATCGCTTCAGCTCTGGCTTCAGTATTCCTGACCAATAATCAACACAACTTTTGATTATTCCTTCAAAAAAAAAAAAAAAACTTTTGATTGGTGATAAATTCTTTTTCACATTAGTCATATGGTGACTATTGAAATAAATTTCAATTCAATTATGGGTTCTCATCAAATGCGATCACAATTTCAACTTTATTATCAGTATCACCATTCCAAAATTCGTTGATATTTTCAGCTTGAAGATGTCAAGCTTATGTTCCAATTTGCATGGCCTGAGCCAGCAAACAATGCAAAAACAATTGATATTTTTTGTAATATATTTTCCACTTTAGTTCGAACTTGATTAAGCGCTATTTATCGTCAAATTAAATTAAACAAACAGTTCACTTGAATTCAAATTATTAAAACCACATATCATAAATATTATTAATAAAACTTAGGGAAAATGAAGGGGAAAAAATAAAGAACCTGCGTATATATATCCACATGGCTGCACTACTTACGCTGTGCTCCGTAATGATATTACCGATGCACAGCTTTAATGGTCTGTATATTTATCTGCTTTCTACAATTTCGTCCAAAAAAAAAAATCATTTCCATGTTCTATATTTTTATACGATCGACTAAAGACATTTGAGAAGCTTTTTATGGGATATTATCCGTCCCGACCGTCCGTTATAAGTTTATAACTTATATTAATCAAACGGGTCAGGCGCGGAGCCAGGATCTCAGAATTGGGAGGACATATATGTATATTTTTTGTAGTGCGCAAGACCCTAACTTGAACCGGTACAACATATCTAATTTGTGACCGGTACAATAACTAACCAAGATATCCTCCTTAATTTACAATACTACTAGCTGCCTAGCTTAAAAAGTTTTGAATTTACCAATAAAAAAAATTAAACAAACATAGAATTTAATTGGAGAATCTATATACTCTTCAGCTCTTGTTTTCTCATCACTGAAATGCAAAGGCCAGAGGTTAGTGCTTTCTTACAGTAAAAACAATTTTGATGTAACAGTAAAAAGCTTAATATGTATAACAATACAAACCTGAAACCTCAATCGATTGTTCAATGCTTGTCTACCTTCATCAGAAATTGGCAAGAGACCAAGAGTACAATAGATATAGTCATATAGAAGTATAAAACATATCAGCCTTCTCCAAATTATTTGCATGACATTTCCTTCTGAATTTTGAGTTTTTTACCAATCGTTGTTATATAAAGATTAAATCATTAAAAGCATACTTAATTGCTGGCCTACTACATGTGAAATTGTGAATCATTGTAAAACAAGTAAGAGTTGTATCAGCTTTAATATAAGAGTAGAAGCAACATATCTCAAACGGTCAAACCAGTAAGGCAGTAAGCCTAAATTTGATGAAGAGTACAATAATCAAATTTCAAGAGTACAAGCACAACCATTCAATCAACACTGAACAATAATCAAATATCATATATACTAGTACGGTATGTATTGAATATTTCATTTTGATTAATTGAAATTGATAAAAGTCATCAAGTAAACTTATAATTAGAATAAGAATTAAACTTACAATTAGAATCATAAATTCAGAATCAATAAGCTAATTGTGAATGATTGGGGCAGTAGGGCACTGAGCGAAGAGAATTTAGAGACGGAGGCGTAGCGTCGACTGGGGGAGCCGTGAAACATCGGCCATCGTCCGTCAATCTGTGGCCGCGGTGAATGAATGGGGCCTGTCAGTGATGGTGAGAGGCTGGCGCCTGGGGCACAGCAAAGTTAGGTTTTTTAGTCTTCAGAGTTCAGAGAGCGACTCAGGCACTCAGAGAAAGTAAAGTGGTAAACAATTGGACAAGGAGAATTAATAACAAGGAGCGACTCAGGCATTTAGGTTTTTGAGTCTTAGTTTAATAACAAGGAGAATTAAACAATTGAAAAATTGGACAGAACAAACTACAAAGAGAATTAAACTCGGGCTTTTGGCGGCAGTGGGCTTTTACATTTCGAGGCCTCTTAAATAACAAGGGGGGCAGACTCTTTTCTATCATGGAACAAGACAGACGTTACAACATAGATATTAGAAAATTTTTCAAATGACGGGGGGGGGGGTCAAAGCCCAAGCCCGCGCCGGTATTCCCTCCGCCCCTGAAACGGGTCCCATGAAAAAAAAAAATTGGTATGATCGACTAATGATATCATATATTAGAGGATTTTTGTGTGATATTGATAAGTTTTGGAAGCATCAAGCATCAATAACCCAAACATGATCCGTTCAAAAATCAACCAAAACTGTTCTCTCAAGTCTCAAGTCCGAACCCAAACCCCCCAACCGTTGTCACATCCTCTACCAACCTTAAAAGGATTGGTAGAGTGCCGACTTATGATCATAATCGTTAGATCTAAACTCAACGGTTAAGGGAGCCCCGTGCATGTAACCAAATTGATAGGCCCGAAAAATTTTAACCGTCGAAATTAGATCTAACGGTTCGGATTTAGTGTTGCCACTCTTCCAACCTAAAAGGTTGGTAGATACGGACCCCAACCCAACTAGATCCAATTCATTATTCATGTATGGCAAGTAGATCTTCAAGGCCCAATTTTCATTTTTCTTTCTCCAAAGGTCTCACTATACAAACAACATTCTCAGCTCTTCCCAGTGTCAGACTGAACCATGCAATTCTTGCGAGCGGCCAACGGCGGCGGAGGCGCCAGCGCCGGAGGATGGATGGCGACAGCAGTTCGACATTTCTCTCGGAAGAGGGCGGAGGATGTGAGGCGGATAAACCCTAAGGTGCCGAAAGAGGAGGCGGTCGAGATCTCCAAAGGCCTCTTGCAGATCCTCAAGGATCACGGCCCTCTCACCGTCTCTGACACCTGGAATCGCGTCAAGGTATTTATGTTTCATCGCCTTCTTAAATTTGCAGAAGAGGTAGTTTAATGATTGAAATTAGATGTAATCAGGGTTAACAAAGAAGATTTTTTTTTTCTTATTTTTGTTTGTCGTGTCTTATTCCAATGTATTAGTTAATACAACTGCCTCTTATATTACAGTGGTTTCGATTTTTACCATGGAGTTGACCTTAGCTCAGATAAGTAATACTGTCAATTGCTATAAGAATTGAGTAATTTTGCTCATCAATGCATGCCTATTTTCTGGATTTGTTGTGCTCATAATCCCTATGAACAAGTTCAACAAAGACACTGGAAGGAATTGTAGTATTGGTTTTGAGTGATGTAGTATTGAATTTTGAGTTTAATGGGAAAGTTACTTTTTTCTCAGAATTAGGGAATTGTTTTGGGTTGGAGTCAAGTAGCTTGGTACTTTTTGTTAGTTTCTGTTTAATTTGAATTTATCATTGGGTTGGGGGTATAGCTTAATTTGCTTTGTTGAGGCTTCCTTCGAAGTATTATTATAGCTTTTGGCCAAAAGATGCATAAAGAAACCAACAGCAGGAGTTCCATTCGATACATAACAACTGATCTTCTAATATTTAGCATATCTATGCTTGTATTATGCAATTATATGGCGAACCGAGATCAGAAAGTTCAATCAATTTGTTGTATCTCCTTTTCACTAACCCCTTTAGAGTTAGTGTTTTCTAACTTCTCCTGTCTGTTGCTGTTAAAATATATTGCTTTAACCTGTTGGTGTTGTTGATAAAGTGTTTGCTTTGTTGTGCTAAAACATAATTATTTGTGGGGTCATGACATGCTAATGGAATTATTTCAGTGTAACCCTTTTTCCTCTTTTGATTTCAAATTTAATCATTATTGAGATACAAAACTTAAACAGGAAGCAGGTCTCAGTGGATTGAACAGCAAAACACATATGAAATTACTGCTGAAGTGGATGCGGGGCCGGAGGATGCTCAGATTGACATGTGCACATATTGGAAATTCAAAAAAGTTTTACTACGCAACCAAATCTGATGAGGATTCAGGCGTACCTGCTGTACCCATTTTGGAAACCGCTAAGAGAGCTGGATCCCTCAGTCCAAAAAAAGGGCGCAAAATGATCAAGCAATAAAAGAAAGCTTAGTCTTTTGTTAAATTTTCTTTCTTCTTGTTTTTTGTTTTCTTTGTTATACTTTGAGATTGAAGAAGAAGTCTACTTTGAGCAATCTCATTTTCTGTTAGAACTTTGTCATTTCATTTGTGCTCCATGTGTGGTAAGTTTTTCATCTTACATGAGCATTTAGCGAAACAGATAATGGCCATACTGCTGGTACCATCATGGGGTTTGAATGCAGAAATTCAAATCAGCCATTTATTACAAAATTGCAATGTTGTATGACAATTTGACAAATGGCAGAAATGATGGTTGATATTATAATTCCCTGATTTTTTTTTATCCTTATATTTTTGTCACGGAAGTGATATAGTAATGCCGTATGTTAAACTATATACAAAAACAATTAAACAAATGTCATTGAACTAGGATGTTATGGTGATGCAATCCTTTTCCTCATCATTTTGTTGTGTGTTACTGTTGGATCAGGTCAGTCTATGGAAGTATTCCACCCGTCTGTTTTGTAGAGTTAGACATTGTAAAGCTCGGAACAAACGATTTAACAATTTGAACTTACTTAGGATGGGGCATTATGCGCAAATTAATTTTTTTTTTTGGGGTATGATTATAGTTCCTTGCGATTATAAGTTTACAACCGCAAGAAGGATATGCGGCATATTTGACCATTTCACCATTAATATACGTCATAGCTGACTTCCAATATCTCTGAAATATCTGTAAGGGTTCTCGACTCCAGCAGACATCAATCAATCATTAATAAATCAATTATCAATAATTAAATAAAAGAAGGGAGAAATATTAACAACATTTCAATTGCAATTAAGTTCCGGAAAGAAACAAGTGGCGAGTAGCGACAGGCAAGTTTCTCCAAACCACAAACTGACTCACATTCATCTTCTCTAAATTTATCATTGGGCCAAAAGTTTGAATAAGTGTCATGATTTGCATCCTCCACCGATCTCTTTTCATCAATGTAATACAATTTTTCTTTGTAATTTCTTCCTTGATATCAAGCTACAAAATTAAACCTTTCTTAATTAAGTCTTTAAACTGATTGTTGGTTTCTCAAGATTTAATTCCAGTGAAGAAAGAGACAAGAAATGGAGAGCAAGGAGAAAAAGGGAAATTGTCTGGGGTGGGCAGCAAGAGACCCTTCTGGAATTCTCTCCCCCTACATATTTGATCGAAGGTACACCCTGAAACAAAAACAAAATACACTTTCCAAATATTAGTTTAAATAAAAAGAAGAAGTTCCGATATAACTAATGAGTAATGACCTCCCAAATTTGGATAGTTCTTTGAATCCAATTATTAGAATTCAAATCCCTGACAATACTTGTGAATAATCTCCAATTCTGCATGCTTCTTATTTCTATCTTTACATATACGTTTTGATAGCTTGTTTACTGTACCCGTTAAGAATAATCCTTCTCTTATATATTATAAGATTGTTATGTGATAACTAGTGTGAAATAAAAATTTGTCACATTTTCTAGTGATATGCGAAGTATATAATAACCTGGTGTGCAACAAAATATCAAAATATGCAGGCAACCTTGGACTGACGATGTATCAATAAAAATATTGTTTTGTGGAATTTGTTATGCTGATGTCAACTGGACTCGAAACAAAATTGGAGATTCAAAATATCCCTTAGTACCTGGGTATGTTTGTTTATTAGTTGTATATTTGGATCTTTGAAAAGTAGCGTTTTTATTCTTGATTTGAATTTCTTGCACTTATTCGTTTTAATTGGTCTAATTGTGCAAGATTTCTCTCTTTCTTCGTACTTATTTTTTTAAAATAAGTGGGAAATCCCACCATTTTTCGCTAAATTGAATTATTACAAAGTTTGTTAAAACACTCCTCTTATCAGCAAAGAAAACTCAGCAAGAAACTAGTACCCTATCAGCAGAAACCTGAGAATGCACTGGTACCATTATCTAAACAGTAAACACTAAACTGATTATTGACCCTCCTCGTTATTAGTAAATGAATCTGCCACAATAATTTATTGAGAAAACCAGCATAAAACCACTGTTTTTTCTTCTTTTTGTACCCTTTTAGTTAGGATATAAGACTTATAACAGTGCATGCCATTTAAATTGTATAGTTTTCCCCTGCTGGCATTATGAGTGTGATATTACTAAATAAAAAATCTTTTTATATGATTTTCTTGTAGGCATGAAATAGCAGGTATAGTAACTGCAGTTGGATCTGATGTAACGACATTTAAGGCAGGTGATCATGTGGGAGTAGGTACATATGTGGATTCATGCAGAGATTGTTACTATTGCAATGAAAGAAGAGAGGTCTATTGTGACAAACGTGCAATTTCAACATTCAATGCCATTGATAAGGATGGGACGATCACAAAAGGTGGATACTCCTCTCATATAGTGGTACATGAAAGGTACAATATGCACATTTCTATAAAAAGGAAAAATTTTTAGCTTAAATCTTAGAAATCTGTTTCTCTTGCTTCTTTCCAGTCATCATTTTCATAACCCTTTCCATAAGACGATAATCTTTAGTGATACAAGCAAACTATTGAGTGAAAATAGTATAATTTGCACATTCTTTGGTTTCATATGCAGGTACTGTCACAAGATACCTGATGAATATCCATTATCTTCGGCAGCACCATTGCTTTGTGCAGGAATTACTGTTTACACCCCCATGAAGAGATACAACATGAATCAACCTGGTAAATCTCTTGGTGTAGTTGGTCTAGGTGGGTTAGGCCATATGGCGGTCAAATTTGGAAACGCCTTTGGTTTGAATGTTACTGTGATTAGTACAAGCGAGTCCAAGCGAGATGAGGCACTTGCTCTCCTGGGAGCTGATAGATTTATTATTTCAAATGACAAGGACCAGATGGCGGTACACAATTTCTCCTTGACAATTTCCTATCACAAATGCCAATTTTTCTTTTTCCTGCTCTTTAATTGCAAATGGTAGAACTGATATTTATATGGAGCATTTACTTATGTTGCAGTCTGCTGCAAAGTCTCTGGATTTTATAATTGACACTGCGTCTGGAGATCACCCATTTGATCCCTATCTCGGTTTGCTAAAATTTGATGGAATTATGGTTCTTGTGGGCTTCCCCAGTGAGATCAAAATCAGTCCTTTTCTCCTAAATTTTGGTTAGTACTGAATCCTTATTTCTGCAAACCTTGTTTTTGTCTGTAAGGCTGTTAAGCACTAAGTAGTGTTTTCAGTTAGTCTTAGGAGTTAGGACTTCGCGTTGGTTTCATTTTCAACATTAAAATTCATATTTCCGACATAAGAATGTACATATTTAGCTGGACAACATTTATGATTTCAGAACATTATAGAAGACCCCAACATACATATAAGCTGTCGAGTAAAATGTAAAATAGTGGTAAAATTGATTCTTGTGATTTTCAAAAATCAAGTAGTAAATTCTCCTAAAAAATAATGTTTGGGGTTTTAGGGGGGAGGGAAATTAAATTAGTTTTCTTAAGTTTGTGCTATTTTCATGAGTTCTGTAGGTTCACGATGTATTGCTGGAAGCATAACGGGTGGTACGAAGGACAGGCAAGAAATGATTGAATTTTGTGCAAAAAATAAAATTTATCCACAAATTGAGATGATTCCTATAGAGTATATCAATGAGGCGCTTGAGAGACTCATAAAGAATGATGTCAAATACCGATTTGTTATAGATATTGGGAACACTCTCAAGTAAAACTATGTGTTATGGGAGAAATACATACTATATCTAAAAGGAATAACGCTTTGTAATACTTCAATATCTATTTCGGATTACCTTTTGGCCTTGTTTATGTATATGTAAGAAACAGTTTTTTGTGCTTTTTTTCTTTGTGGTTCTTATGCACAACTTTCTTTTGAGGCAATTTGGTGAGTACATACACAGTATGCTTATAACATATCTGAAAAAGTAGGCATGAATATTGTTTATTCCCAAATATATTTGTTTACTCCATTGTAGTATTTACGAAAGCAAAATCGCTTCTTCTGTGTACTTTCTCAAATCAATATAAAGACCCGATTGAACAATAACACTGTTTTATTGCGAACATCATTTTTTACTCTGAATTTACTTTTAAAATTAAGTATAATTATAATATGTAGAAGACTTGGTTGATTGTACTGTGTCTAGATGATACAATTAATTGAACTTAAAACCGAGTTATTAGGAGTTATTTAATCCACTGGAGTGGAGTATGTCACTCCCATTTCTGTTTGTGCTGAGTCTCTATTACCAACTAGTGATGTACTACTTGGTAATGGGCTGCAATGATGTAGTTGGTGTATAGGTGGATAGGCCATATGGTTGTCAAATTTGGAAAGATGTTAGGCTTGAAAGTTGGTACTAGTGAGTCCAAGAGAGGAGAGGAAATCACGAAATTAATTTCCTCGGAGCTGATAGAATTATTATGATTTCAAAAGACAAGGACCAGATGGCGGTATGCAAATTTTCCTATCACAAAATTGTAATTTTAGTTGATAACTGTGTTTTTTGTGTGGAACCTGTTTATGAATATAATATAAGAGAAAGTTTAATGTGCACCATAGGAGTTTCTATGCACCACGGACTTTTTCGGAGTTATTTTTATAAATTAACAAATTTAATTTAACAAATCTAATTTACATATTGAAATCTCATAGCAAACCAAATTTTACAATTTTTTAGATTTTATTACTATTTTTTTCGATTTTTTTAAAACATATCATTTTTTTAATGTTATACTATTTACAATATTCCAAAAATAACATGTTTTAAAAATTCGAAAAAAATAGTAATAAAATCTCAAAAATTGTAAAATTTGGTTTGCTATGAGAGTTCAATATGTAAATTAAATTGGTTGAATTAGATTTGTCAATTTATGAAAATACTCCCGAAAAAGTCCGCGGTGCATAGAAAGTCCTATGCACTATAGTGCATATTAAACTTTCTTTATAATATAATTTATATTTTCCTTTTTCTTGCAGTCTGCAACCAAATCTCTCGGTTTTATAATAATCGATGGAATTATGGTTTTGGTCGGCTTCCCTAATGAAATCAAGATTACTCCCTTTCTTCTAAATTATGGTTAGTGGTACAATAAATACTTTTGTTCCATTTCATAGTTCTACTTCTACATGATGCAGAAGCACCCCCGCAACCCCACCCCCGCCAAAAAAAAAGCAATAAAGAAAATAATAATTAAATTAAAATAAAGGTTTCGCAATCGTCACACATTGCTTTACTTTTATTAAATCTTTGTTCTGCAACTTCAAAAGTTCATTACCTTTGGGTGCGTTTGGATGAGAGAAGAAGAAGAGGAAGAAGGAAGATGGGAAGAAAAAAAATTATAAACAATCCAAACTCTTCACAAAGTTACACACTTCCCAATACTTCTTCCCACTTCTTTCCTTCTTCCCTTCTTCCCACACCTATCCAAACGCACCCTTTGGTATGCAGAATTTTGACTTAGAGAACACATACTTTTCAATGATTGGTAACAGAGGCCTAACCTATGAGTCAATAATCAAGTAAAATAATGGTAAAACTAATGAAATCTGCTGAAATCTTATTAAAAAACAGAGATTATATATTGACTTACCGAAATAACTTATGCATGTATATGGAATTGAATTATTTTTCTAAAGTTTGTGCTATTTTCATAAGTTCTGTAGGTTCGCGATGCATTGCTGGAAGCATAACTGGAGGTACAAAGGACAGCGACGAAATGATTGAATTTTGTGCAAATAAAAAAGTTTATACAGATGTTGAGATAATTAGTATAGAGTACGTCAATCAGGCAATTGACAGGCTCACAAAGAGTGATACCAAACACCGTTTCGTTATAGATTTATAGGCTCCGTTTGAATAAGGTGTGGGAAGAAAGGAAGAAAAGAATAAGAGAATAAATTTATTATAAACAATTCAAACTCTTCATAAAGTTACACACTTCTCAATACTTCTTTCCATTTGTTTCCTTCTTCCCACACCTTATTCAAACGGAGCCAAAGTTACACACTTTCCAATATTTTTTTCTCTAATTTCTTATTCCTTCCTTATTCTTTAACCATCCAAACGGAGCCATAGATGTTGGCATGTTGCCATTATTGATTATTCTCAGGTAAATTTCAAAGGGTTTTTTTTTGTATTTATACGAGCAGTTTTCCTTTTTTTTTTTTCATATTTCCCCCTCTCTTATGCTTGGGCTATCTATTTATCATCTGATTGGGATAATTTGCGAGCCATATTCGATGGAATTTTTATACAGCTCTCTTTGTAGTTTGCAATAAAAGTGAACTTTTTTAAAAAATTAAATGTTTTTGTGAGGTAATGTTACATCTGTATCCCCAAAAAAATAGCATAATATCATCAAGATAACAAATATGCTTGCGTAATTACGTTCGGGGTTCCCTCCAATTCACATACGGGCAAGACAAACATTATATATTTTCATAGTTTAATCACTCTTAGTTTAAAATTAATACTCCAATAATTCAATTATTTTGCTGATCTATGATTAGTTTATGATTCATACTCTCATGATTCTACATCTTGGATCGATTCTCATACAGAGGCGGATTTACGTTGTGAGGGTGGGGGGGTGTCAAATTGGGGCAAATGACCCCAATTTGTTTTAATATAAAAAATTACGTATATTGGATTTCTTTATTGGTGCACCAATTTGAACTCATAAATAGTTATGAGTGTATTATTATGAAATTATTTCAATTTAATGCGATAATATTAGTATTATGAATTTATTGAATCCTATTATGAAATTTTATGGCTCCGGCACCGTTCTCATATACTACGTTTGAATGAGAGAATATTTTTTTAAAAAAATATAAATATATATCACTGCTATCGGTACTCTTTTCTAAAGTTAAAAATTTATAAGACAATCTTGTAAATTTCACAAAAGATTATCTAATTTTCTAAAACAACATTTTCGATAAAAAATAAATATAATCCCATCTTAAATTAAACTAGATTTGTGCGTTGAGGTTCGCTCGACGATATTGAAATTTATTCTAAACAACTTATGAAAAAATGTATCGTTAATTTTTAAAGTATCTTATCTTTAAAGTATATTTTGTTATATAAGACAATTTGATAAACTGATATTTTTATCACGAAAGAAAAATAATAATTATAAAATTATAACTTCAATAGTGAAAAGTGAATCACTAAAATGAAAACAATAATACATGAATAGTAGTCCATCATATATTTTAAATACTATATTGTGCATTTTTTGGTATACAATTTAAAAAAAGTTAAATGTAAAAATAAAGTTCACAAGAAATTTAACTTAGGCTCTGGTCGGAAGAGAGAAGAACGAGAAAAGATTTCATTTCAACGGAAAAGAAAAGAGAAGATTTTTCACTCGAAATCATTTTCGTTGATCGGCGAAGGAAGCTAGAATTTTCGTGCGATTTTGATCAACAACCAATCGGAGGAGAGAGAAAGAGGGAGGAGAAGCGGCGAGCGACGAATTCTCGCCAAATTTCGACGTTTTTGGCGAGAGTTCCGTACGGGATTTCGAGCTCGTGAAATCGCGCGAAGTTGTTTCTTTTCCTCCATTCTTCTCTCTTCCGATCACATTTTTCAAATCGCACGAATTCCATTTCCAAATCGTACGTGTGCAATTTGATAAACTAATATTTTTATCACGAAAGAAAAATAATTATTATAAAATTATAAATTCAATAGTGAAAAGTGAATCAGCAAAATGAAAACAATAATACATGAATAGTAGTCCATCATATATTTTAAATACTATATTGTGCATTTTTTGGTATACAATTTAAAAAAAATTAAATGTAAAAATAAAGTTCACAAGAAATTTAACTTAATGTCTAATTGAAGAAAAATAGAATATCCATGTCTCGTGTATTTCTTGTCTTCGAATTTATTGTAGGCCAAATTTTCTTCACCCGCACACGTATCACGTCCAAATTTCTATTTGTGAGTGATGCGATATCTATTATATTTTTCATTTCATAAATGAAAAAACGATTGATGGAAACTTGAATAAGGAAGGTATTATATATAATATCTTTGCACTTTTTAGTGAAGGAAGCATCTATTCGATTGTATCATTTGACAGTACATCTCTTAAATAACACCCTATGGAATATATGTTAAAATAGGAACTTTTTTAATCGCACCCTTTGAGACATCTACTCGATTGCATTCTTTTATGAGGCATTTCTTTAATATATGTTAAAAGAAACACCTTTTCAATCGCACCCTCTAATTCCATCCACACATCTTTATTATATTTAATATAATTATAAAATGAGAAAGTTTAATATGCACTGTAATGCATAGGGCTTTCTATGCACCACATACTTTTTCGGAGGTATTTTTTTAAATTGACAAATCTAATTTAACCAATTTAATCTACATATTGAAATCTGATAGCAAACCAAATTTTATTATTTTTGAGATTTTATTACTATTTTTTTCGAATTTTTTAAACATGCCATTTTTGGAACGTTGTAAATATTAATAAAATGGCATGTTTTAAAAAATTCGACAAAAATAGTAATAAAATCTCAAAAATTGTAAAATTTGGTTTTTTATGAGATTTCAATATGTAGATTAGATTGGTTAAATTAGATTTGTCAATTTACAAAAATACTTCCGAAAAAGTCCGCGGTGCATCACTATAGTGCATATTAAACTTTCACTTATAAAATTGTAAATTATAATTGATTGAAGTGAAAAGTGAATCGGTAAAATAGAAATAATAATACATTGAATAGTAGTTCTATTACATATTTACTACAGTATATTGTTTATTTTTTGGTATACAATTTACAAAATTCTTTAAATGTAAAAATGAAATCCATAAAAGATTTATCTTACTATGTAATAGAACAAAATTCATGTCCCGTGTATTTTTCATCTTCGAATTTATTGTAGGGCAAATTTTTGTAACCTGCGCACGTATCACATCAAGATTTCTATTTGATAGTGATGCTATATTCGTTATGTTTGCTATTTTGTAAATGAAAAATGATTGATAAAAAATTGAATAAGGATGTACTATTTATAGATAATATGTTAGCACCATTTGGTGGAGGAGGCATCCACTCGATTGCATCTTTTTATTGGAGTTATGTCCTACAAGTCAATAGTTTAATGGCTATTATATTAGTTTATGTTATTGATGATACTTGATCATTTGTTCCTAGAGTTTATTATTGACAGATCATTCAGGTTGAGTATTTGAATTGTAGATCTCTGTGGATCATTCGTTAGAATGATAATAATATCTCTAAAGAGTCCATAGTCTTGATAATTAACAAGGAACATTAATTATCAGATAAGATTAGTATGCAAGTTAAGTGATGATGAAGTTCTGCAAATCATGGGTAAGGAGTTACCAACTTAATTGCATATGTGTATGTTACTGGAACATAGTGTTTGACCCTAAATTTTGATGCCAATTGATAGATTTTAATAATTCCACAAACACCGAATAAATCAGATAAATCTTCGATCAACCACGAAAAATGCCAAACAACCTCCAAAAATTCCACAAAAATACCCAAAAATTTCCTGAGATTTATAGGAAATTATGGAGGCATCAAAACCCCAAAAACATCAACTGAAACCCCCAATTTTGTATAAAACCCCCTTGAAGTCCACAAAATAAATAAAATAAATAGGAGGGTGATTTTGCAAAATATATGATACCAATGGGTTCTCTATATTTTTTTTAGATGCCACATGAAATTTGAGGTGAAAAAGACAAGAGGAAGGGGTCCAAATAATTTATTTTGGATCAGCAGCCTCAAAAATACAATTAAAGGTGAATAAATGGAGATGTGCAGCTCAAAGGAAATGGAGAGGAGAGTAAGCACGGGATTTGAAATCCCTTCCTGTAGAACATCTTGAGTAGACCTGGTGTATGAACCGAAAGGCCATTCCTATGTTTTCTTTGCGTTGGTCTACCGAAAAACAGGAGCACGGAAAAGATGATGGAGGAGCCTTCTCTCCCAACTGCTTCTGTTAAAAAGAAAAGATCGAAGAACAGAAAAGGGGGGCGAATTGGAAATTTTCGGGGAGCAATTGGGAAAGAAATCGGGAGAAAATTGAGGCGAAATTGAAGAAGAAAACCGAAGCTTGGAGCAAGAAGAGAAGGGATCGAGCGATTCTCAATTGAAGATCGGAGCTTCGAGAGAGAGAGGATTAGGTTAGCTATTTGTAATAAGTGAGAGAGAGAATCTTGAGTGCTGTTTAGGCGTTAAAGGAGAGGAGACAAAGCAATTGTACACGATTTTTAGGCAAAAAGGTAAAGTCTAATGTATCTTGATGATGATTGTGCAAACGATTGATCGATTTTGTTTGATTCCGTGATTTCTTGATTTTGGATCCGATTCTTTTGGTAAGATTGTGGTGATTATTGATGAAATTATACTTTGCCTTCTCGATTCCTGTGCATAGATTCGTAGTTAAACAGGGACTTGACCTGATTGATGATAAATTTAAAGATTACATGAAGAACTTGAGTCAGTCGTGTTAATCGTTACGCTTGAATACAATCTTGATCTGATTTGTCCTTGTCAGAATTGTCAACAGATTGTTTCTTATCTACAAGCTTTGATCTGGAATAAATTGAGTCGATAATAAGATAGGATCTTGGTCGTTATCATTGAATAATTGTATGAGACAGTCTAGTTTGTCCTCTTTGGGAAGTTACTTAAAGCTGCATATAGTTTAGTGGTGAACAACCTCTATTTGTGTAAATATGATCTGAAGTCAATTGAGTTACTTTTGCCATTAATAGGTCCAGATGCGATAAGGTATAGTATCTTTGTTATTCATGCTACTTACTGTTTGAATCCATGTCTGAATCAGTTGATAGAAATGCTATTGAGACCGATGTTGTTGTCCAAATCTGTACAAGTCAGGACTTAATCAAAATTCTTTTAGAATTTACACAGTGTGTAATTGATTCAGTTAATCTAACATTTTGCTTAAATTAAGTGTAATGATACTCAGAGACATTGGATATGATAGGGCATTTGTATGCCAATTGAGGAATGTACATAGTCAGTTCATATTAAAATATCAAATTGGTGCTGTTTGTTAAGCTCCATTTCAATTTCCTCGCTTCCTCCTCCTATTACAAGATAGAACGCCGTTCTATCTCCCCTTGTTACCAACCATCAAAGCCTGACTGAGACGCCGTCTCACATAGTCAGAATTTGATGAAATTGAAATCAAATTATCACCAAAAACAAGCCGTTATGCTGCCCAAATTGTGCCAGGTCAACTATTCCCTAAATTTGCAGTTCCTTGATATGTAGGGGAATAAATTGCATTGACTTTCTTTATTGTTGTTAGTTTCAGAATGAACTTTATACTATATACTGTCCCTTTTACTCCTAACGTTTGACATGTACAAGTTGATGCTCCAGAGTATAACTTGCTTGTTCACAGTTTACAGCCCCCAATTAATACAAAATGCCTTATGTTGAAAATACAGGTAAGTCAAAAATACAATATACTTATGTCGAATGCTTTAAGTTCTCTTCTTAATTGAACTTTAAATGTTACTACACTAACCTAACTAGACCTGCTTTAAAGTATCACGAATTGTGCAGATTATAATGGATTTAAGAACCACAAAATTATGTATGTTTCTTTTGTGAAGAATAATGAAAATTACGGATTATAGTGAAAAGTGTTTCATGAAAATCAAAAGTAGCTTGTACATAGTATATACAATTTTATTAGAGCCCTGCCTTTATTTCAAATGCTTGTTTTTTAGTCGAGGTAGTAAATAAGCATAAGTAGTAGGGGCATTTATGGAAACCCCTGAGAAAGTCTGTTTTAGATCATCTGCTGACCCTATCTGAGATGTAATTGAGAATTGTTGCTGTGTAGATAGTGTAATAGGAATTCTACTCACTCTTAGTGATTTTCAAATGACTATCAGGGAAGCTTCTTACTTTGTTTATTCTTATGATTAATGTGTGTGAAATGTATGTGCATTATATATAAAGAGAGAAACCCAAATGACCTTTACTTTGAAAGCATGGGGTTCTATAAGATATGACTTGCTGTTACATCCCTGATGCCATTGAGTTAAATTGTTATGACCATAATCATTTCCAAGAAGAGCATTGACTTGTGAGACAGTACTCCTCAGGTGTTTGTCATAGAAAAATAAGATAGTAAATATGCATGGCCTATGCATAGCAGAGTCAATGTCAAACACTAAATGGACTAGAATTGAAAACAAAATTATCAATATCTGGATTAATTTACTGACTGATTTTCTCTTCATTGTAACAGGTACTTACAAAGAATTTGAAGATTCTGATTTCTGCCATATGTAGTAACAGAATTTGTACAATAGAAATTCGATATGCTACAATTGTGTAAATGCTTCAAATTAATTGTATAAGTCACATGTATAAGATTGGATATACATATTTTGTTGGAGATCATATAAATATATATACTTATGCTTGTCAGTGATATATCCGTGTCCAAAACATGGCATGCCAAATCCAATTAGTGCATGGCTTTAGATGTGTCCAATGGTTATTCATGCTCTAATGTAACATGTTGAAATGTTAGTATCAAACTAATAACTGAGCAGCAATATTGTATAACTGTATATATACAAGGTAATATAAGCATGATGAAAATGCAGAGTCAATAATCATCTTGATAACTGTACCCAAACTTGTCACTTCTTTGTACCAGTTTCATTATGAATGGTTAATGTCTTACACAATTAAACGGTATATTCACTCTCCACGCCAGCACCTTATTTACCAAGGCCAAGATCTGAACCCATTATACTCCCTGTACCAGCTTATACGGTACTGTGTACTGTTTGGAACTCATTCTTGAATACCTAAATATGCTCTTCACTGATACTCACATTAATTTGACACTGTTACCGTGCACCTATACCCCCCTTTACTTTCCTGTACCAGCCTTATGTCAGAATCAACCTAAATACTCTATGCTACCCCTCTATATGCCACATCCTTCATTAATACCTGTCATTCATCTTAATAAAATATGCAGTCCAACCCTTATATCAATGTCAGAGCCTAAACTCAAAAGACAAGTTAGATAAATAAAACTAAAGTTTTGTAAATAACTTAAAACATTAAAACATCAAGTTTAAGAAGGCTTAAATAGAAATTTTTGTTAAATAGGATTTAATTTGAATAGTCAAGTAACCCTCAATTAGGTCCCGTTAATTAGGTCTGGTACCATCAATTGAGTACGGTTTAAGTCAAAAGAATAGGGCCCCACATGAACACAAAATCATTTTTAGAGACGATTTCCTAGCCTATTGCATACAATTATTTATATCCCTTAATCAGAGGTTCTCGTGAGCGATCACGAGGTAATTAACAATAGGGGCTTGCGCCTATTGGAAAGAAAGAACCTGCAAAATTAATAAACCCTTTTAAGAAGCGACTCTTGTTTTGGTTCTCTTGTTGTCAAGAGAGTCCCGTACAGAGATTGAACCTTAAGGGGGGTGAATCTAAGGCATTTTCCTTTTCTCGAGGGAACCCATTCCAACCTTTGAGAGAAGTGACGAAAAAGCCCATACACATAGCATATGACATGACCCAATGAAATAAATATATGGATTGTGTTATGTGTCATTATTTATTTCATACGTGTATGATTCTGAGTTTGAGATGATTCAGCTTCTCCACATGAGGATATGTTCTATAAATATCGTCTAACGTTAATTCCTGATAAGGGCTGCTATATGGACTTTATTTATGTTCTCTTGAATTGTGCGGGGAGAAACTGCTCATCAAGACAACTGTATGTCCCTCATTAGTTCACTTAGTGAGTGATGATATCTACTGGACCCCTTGATGGAGATGGATTTCTTGCTAGCAACTTATGCAATCATCTCTAGATCAAGAAACATATAATCTGCAAGATTGACACATTGCTATTTTGGATTATACAAGGATATCATGTGACATAAGAATCAAAACAATAAGATATTAGTGTCTTATGAAGGATTGAAGCACTGTATTGGTACAATATTTATTTATGCGAATTGGGAATCATAACGTGTTGCTAGATACCGCTTATGATTATTGGGAATAAATGGTGATTTATTTTCCATGCCCAACATAGCATAAATCCTCAAAGGGTCACACAAATAGGACTTTAACCATATGTGCATTATTTGTTTATTTGTATTAGCGAGTACTGCGAATATATGATAAGTTGATTAATTAATTATATACCGTTATGAACCGTTATAATTAATTAACTCAAATAGATCATATAGAAATAATATAATGTATATGCTAATTCCAAATTAGTTATTAATATATTTTTTATGAACCAAATTAATTATTAATATGTTAATAATTAAGTCAGTTCAACGCATATTTATTATACTGAGTTAATTGACCTTTTAGTTAATCAGTTAACTAAAAGCCCGATATGAGACGAATCGAAAGAGTGGATTAATGGGCCAATATAATATGTTGTATGGCCCATAATCCTACCTGAAAATTTCAGATTTACAGGGGCTTTTTCATCCAAGAAAAAAATTAGGAAGAGAAAATACTAATATGGAAAGGTTTCATATATATAAGTTATTGTTTCTTTGGGAACAAGCCAGCACAAACCCTAGCCTCCTCCTCCTTTCTCTTGGCCGACGGCTCAAGCAAGAGGAAAAATTTTGTTCCTCTCTTGCGTGTGCCTCCTCTCCTCTCTCTAGCTCATGCGTTGAGCAATTCCTTCCACGTATTAAACAGTTAATCACGCGCGAAGGAAAAAACAGGGGATTAGTGATCATCTCGGACAAGCGCTCGGACAAGCTAGCACTTGTCTTGAGACTTTGGTTAATCTTCTAGGTGGACTCGAGGCAACCGGAGGTAGTCATGAGGGTGACGAGCATGCCACCGACTCCTACGCAAAGGTCAAGCCTTCCGAATACGATTTCGGAAGAGGTAACCTCTTACGCTTCTCCTTTTACGTGTTAATATCTTGACTAGATCCGGTTTTGCAAATAGTTGATTGCTTGTTAAATGTTAATAAAAAATTAAAATTTGCACTTGGATTTGAGTTCCTAACACTTTTGGCGAGACATTTTTTAAATAACACCATCTGGAATATATGTTAAAATAGACACCCTTTGAGGCGTCTGCTCGATTGAATCCTTTTGCAAGACTTTTAAATAACACCCTATGAAATATATGTTAAAATAAGCTCATTTTCAATCATGCCCTTTGAGTTCATTCACGTATCTTTATTATGGCTCCGTTTGGATCGCTTAGGAATAAAGAGGAATAAGAGGAATAATATTGGAAAGTGTGTAACTTTGTGAATAATTTAGATGGTTAGAAATAAATTTATGTCTAGGAATAGGTTATTCCCTTATTTCTAGCACCATCCAAACGGAGCCTATATGTAAGACGTAAGACGACTGAAATTTGGTTTACCTATTTTAATTTTATAAATTTATTCAAGACGGTAACCAAAATTGTCAGAAATGTATAGGATAAAATAAATCCAATCAGAGCTAAAGCCACTTTTCAAAAAAAAAAATTTATAATAAAAAAATAACTAAAAGCCACTTGTATATACAAATAAGAGCATGCACGTTACCGTCTCACTAGGGTCCGCCGGTCCGCCTAACTTTGTAAAGAACATGAGAATTTTGTTTGACGGATCCAAATCTTGAAAAGTTGGAATAAACGCAGAATGGAGATGCCTAGTTTGATCTTCTGTTTCATATCCCCTGCTTCACCCAGTAACAAATTACATACACACGTTTTTTGACAGAATTTGTGTGGGTTCCTAATAACGGATGATAGTAAGTCCCTAATGTCAGTAACTTGTAACAAAACTCAAACAGGAAAGTAACAACATAGAGTCTTCTTAAAGACCTGCTAATTAAGTAATTAGAAATTTAGAATGCTGACTCATTTCTTGAACACAGCTAATAAGAATTCTGATTTGTTGTTTTCTTCAAGCACGAGATCCTAAAACATTTAATAAAAAATTGGTTAAGTCAATCTCTCAATTTTTTCCCAATCCAAGGGACCAAAGCTAGTCTAGCGTCAATTACCTTCTTTATTATTTGTGTCGTAGAAGGCACTACGATATCAAAGGAAATAAAGCTCCATTTTGTACCCACAAGTAGCAGAACTTGATAAATAAATTGACAATTTTCATTGCTGTTATAAATTAATATTTTTTTTGTACTTTCTGATGCTTCTATCATTGCCTTAATTCTTTCCCATATATTTTTCTTTTTGATACCAACTCTCAAGCATGTGCAATATTAATTAGATCAATTTGCACTTAATTTATTGAAATAAATTAAGCAAAATTTAGTTTTGTTGTCTGAAAGATAGATTATACTCATTTACATAAAGAGCATTAGCATAAGAAAACCATTAATGCTCTTTCTTTGTGACAAGTTAACAATCCAGGCAATTTTGCTTTTCAGCAATGAGGCATATTAGAATAGTAAATAAAGATGTGCTGGTTAGGCGTGGCAAAAAAGCTTGTGGCTCGTGGTTCGCTTGAGAAAAATTCGACTCGATTCGACATTGGCTCGATTTATTTGGGCTCGAAGCAAATTTGACTCGCTCGAAATTAACTCGAAATTGGATCGAAATTTAATTTTGTCAACTAATTTATATATATTAGTACAAAATTTGATATATAATATATTTATTTATTAATATAAATGTTATTTTTATTTAAAATATTATTACAAAATGAATAAAATATTACTTTACATATAAAAATTATATTAATATTGATGGCTCCGTTTGGATAGGTGTGGGAAGAAGGGAAGAAGGGAAGAAGTGAGAAGAAGTATTGGGAAGTGTGTAACTTTGTGAAGAGTTTGGATTGTTATAATTTTTTTTCTTCCCTTCTTTCTTCTTCCTACTTCTTCTCAACGCATCCAAACGGAGGCGATAAATATTAACTAATTGTATATTACTTGCTTGAAAATATATATATAAAGCACTATAATTTAGCTCAAACGATGATCAAAATTGTATTATTTGCACTTTATATGCGTAATTACCATGTATAATCCAATTTTTTTTAATACATAACATATAAATCATATTCTAGATGGTATAAAAAGTTTAAATGTAGATTATTGTGATCAAATGACTTAGAATGAATCCAGAAAAGATTGAAATGCTCAAACGATGCTCAGAATTGCATTATTGGCAATTTATATGCGTAATAACCAAGTAATCTTTTTGAAATAGCATATGAATCATATTCTACACTGTATAAAGAGTTTAAATGTAGATTATTTTGATAAAAATGACTTAGAATAAATCCAAAAACTATTGAAATGATCAAATGATGCATAAAATTGCATTATTTGCACTTTATATGCGTAATTACCATGTATAATTCAATCTTTTTTAATAATTAACATATGAATCAAATTCTTGACAGTACAAAGAGTTTAAATGTAGATTATTGTGATCAAATGACTAAGAATGAATCCATAAACGATTGAGCAGACGATACTAAGAATTGCATTATTTGCAATTTATATGCATAATTACCATGCATAATCAAATCCTTTTGAATAAATAACATATGAATCATATTCTAGACAGTATAAAGAGTTTAAATATAGATTATTATCATCATCAACTGACTTAGAATAAATCCAAAAACTATTAAAATTCTCAAACGATGCTCAGAATTACATTATTTGCAGTTTATAAGCGTAATTACCATGTATAATCCAATATTTTTGAATAAATAACATATGAATCATATTCTAGATGGTATAAAGTGTTTAATAGTAGATTATTGTGATCAATTGACTTAGAATGAATCCAGAAATGATTGAAATGCTCAAACGATACTCAGAATTGCATTATTTGCACTTTATATGCGTAATTACCATGTATAATCCAATCTTATTTATTAAACAGCATATGAATCATATTCTAGATGGTATAAAGTGTTTAAATATATATTACTGTGATCAAATGACTTAGAAATGAATGAAATACTCAAACATTGCTCAGAATTGCATTATTTGCACGTTATATGCGAAAATTACCTTGTAAAATCCAATCTATTTGAATAAATATAACATATGAATCTAATTCTAGACGGTATAAAAAGTTTAATTGTAAATTATTGTGGTCAAATGACTTAATATGAATCCAGAAATGATTGAAATACTCAAAGTATGCTCAGAATTGCATTATTTGCACGTTATATGCGTAATTACCTTGTATAATCCAATCTTTTTGAATAAATAATATATGAATCATATTTAGACAGTATAAAATGTTTAAATGTAGATTACTGTGATCAAATTATTTGGAATGAATCCAGAAACTATAGAAATGCTCAAACGATTCTCAGAATTGCATTATTTGCACTTTATATGCGTAATTATCATATATAATCCAATTTTTTTAAATAAATAGAATAAGAATCAAATTTTAGACGGTATAGAAAGTTTAAATGTAGATTATTGTGATCAAATTATTTAGAATGCACCCATAAACGATTGAAATGCTCAAACGATGCTCAGAATTGCATTTTTTGCAATTTATATGCATAGTTACCAAGTATAATCCAATATTTTTGAATAAATAACATATCAATCATATTCTAGACGGTACAAATAGTTTAAATATAGATTATTGTAATCAAATGACTTAGAATGAATCCAGAAAAGATAGAAAATGCTCAAATGAGGCTCAGAATTGCATTATTTGCATTTTATATGTGTAATTACAATGTATAAACTAATCTTTTTGAATAAATTACAAATGAATCATATTCTAAACGGTATAAAGAGTTCAAATATAGATTATTGTGATCAAATGACTTAGAATGAATCCAGAAACAATTGAAATGCTCAAACTATACTAAGAATTGCATTATTTGCAGTATATATGCATAATTATCATATATAATACAATCATTTTGAGTAAATAGCATTTGAATCATTTTTTAGATGGTATAAAGATTATAAATGTAGATTATTGTGATCAAATGACTCAGAATGAATCCAGAGACGATTGAAATGCTCAAACGATGCTCAGATAGCATTATTTGCTCCTTATATGCGTTATTACCTTATATAATCTAATATTTTTCAATAAATAACATGTTAATCATATTCTAGATGGTATGAAGCGTTTAAATATAGATTATTGTGATCAAATGACTTAGAATAAATCCAGAAAGGATTGAAATGCATAAACTATGCTCAGAATTGCATTATTTGCACTTTATATACATAATTACTATGTATAATACAATCTTTATAAATAAATACTATTATGAATTATATTTTATACAGTATAAAGAGTTTAAATGTAGATTATTGTGATGAATTGACTTGGAATGAATCCAGAAATGATTGAAATGCTCAAACGATTCTCAGAATTGCATTTTTGCACTTGATATGTGTAATTACCTTATATTATCCAATCTTTTTGAATAATTAACCTATGAATCAAATTCTAGACAGTATTAAGCATTCAAATGTAGATTATTGTGATCAAATGACTAAGAATGAATCCAGAAATGATTGAAATGCTTAAACAATGCTAAGAATTGTATTATTTGCACTTTATGTGCATAATTACAATGTATAATTCAATATTTTTGAATAAATAACATACGAATCATATTCCAGAGGGTATAAGAGTTTAAGTGTAGATTATTTTCATCAAATAACTTAGAATGAATCCATAAACTATTGAAATGCTCAAATGATGCACAGAATTGCATTATTTGCACTTTATATGCATAATTACGATGTATAATCTAATCTTTTTGATTAATTAACATGTAAATCAAATTCTAAACAGTATAAAGAGTTTAAATGTAGATTATTATGATCAAATGACTAAGAATGAATCCAGAAATGATTGAATCCTCAAACGATGCTAAGAATTGCATTATTTTCACTTCATATGCATAATTACCATGTATAATCCAATCCTTTTGAATAAATAACATACGAATCATATTCTAGACAGTATAAAGAGTTTAAATATAGATTATTATCATCAACTGACTTAGAATGAATCCATAAACTATTGAAATGCTTAAACGATGCTCAGAATTGCATTATTTGCAGTTTATAAGCGTAATTACCATGTATAATGCAATATTTTTTGAATAAATAACATATTAATCATATTCTAGACGGTATAAAGAGTTTAATAGTAGATTATTGTGATCAATTGACTTAGAATGAATACAGAAATGATTGAAATGCTCAAATGATGCTCAGAATTCCATTATTTGCACTTTATATGAGTGATTATTATATATAATCCAACCTTTTTGAATAAATAGCTTAAGGATCAAATATTAGACGGTATAATAAATTTAAATGCAGATTATTGTGATCAAATGATTTAGAATGAACCCAGAAACGATTGAAATGCTCAAATGATGCTCTGAATTGTATTTTTTTCAATTTATATGCGTAGTTACCAAGTATAATCCAATATTTTTTTAATAAATAACATATCAATCATATTCTAGATGGTACATAGAGTTTAAATGTAGATTATTGTGATCAAATGACTTAGAATGAATCCAGAAAAGATTGAAATGCTCAAACAAGGCTCGGAATTGCATTATTTGCATTTTATATGCGTAATTACAATGTACAAACTAATCTTTATCAATAAATTACACCTAAATCATATTCTAAACGGTATAAAGAGTTGAAATGTAGATTATTGTGATCAAATGACTTAGAATTAATCCAGAAACGATTGCAATGCTCAAACGATACTAAGAATTGCATTGTTTGCACTTTAAATGCGTAATTATCATATATAATAAAATCTTTTCGAGTAAATAGCATATGAATAATTTTCTAGATGGTATAAAGAGTTTAAATGTAGATTATTGTGATCAAATGACTCAGAATGAATCCTGAAACGATTGAATTGCTCAAATGATGTTCAGAATTACATCATTTGCACTTTATATGTGTTATTACCATGTATAATCCAATATTTTTCAATAAATAACATATTAATCATATTCTAGATGGTATGAAGAGTTTAAATATAGATTATTGTGATCAAATGACTTAGAATTAATCCAGAAATGATTGAAATGCTCAAACGATGCTCAGATTTACATTATTTGTACTTTATAAGAGTTATTACTATGTATACTTCAATATTTTCGAATAAATAACATATGAATCATATTTTATACAGTATAAAGAGTTTAAGTGTAGATTATTGTGATGAATTGACCTGGCATGAATCCAGAAACGATTGTCAGAATTGCATTATTTATTGAATAAATAAAAACATATCAGTCATATTCTATACAGTATAAAGAGTTTAAATGTAGATTATTGTTATCAATCGACTTAAAATGAACCCAGAAACGATTGAAATGCTCAAACGGTGCTCAGAATTTCAATATTTGCACTTTATATGCGTAATTACCATTTATAATCCAATCCTTTTGTGTAATTATTTGCACATTAATATTCGTAATTATTTGCACATTATATGCTCAAACGATGTTTACAATTGCATAATTTGCACTTTATATGCATAATTACTATGTATAATCCAATCTTTTTGAATAAATAACATATGAATCATATTTATACACTATAAAGAGTTTAAATGTAGATTATTGTGATGAATTGACTTCGAATGAGTAAAAAAATGATTGAAATGCTCAAACGATTCTCAGAATTGCATTATTTGCACTTGATATGTGTAATTATCATGTATTATCCAATCTTTTTGAATAAATTACACATGAATAATATTCTAAACGGTATAAAGAGTTCAAATGTAGATTATTGTGATCAAACGACTTAGAATAAATCTAGAAACAATTGAAATGCTCAAACGATACTCAGAATTGCATTATTTGCACATTATATGTGTAATTACAATGTATAATCCATTTGTTTTTTTGAAGAAATAGCATATGAATCATGTTATACGGTATAAAGAGTTTAAATATAGATTATTGTGATCAAATGACTCAAAATGATTGCAGAAATGATTGAAATACTCAAAAAATGCACAGAATTATATTATTTGCACTTTAATGTGTAATTATCATGTATTATCCAATCTTTCTGAATAAATAAAATATCATCATATTCTATACAGTATAAAGAGTTTAAATGTAGATTATTGTGATCAGTTGACTTAGAATGAATCCAGAAACGACTGGAATGCTCAAACGGTGCTCAGAATTGCATTCTTTGCATTTTATATGCGTTATTACCATGTATAATCCAATCTTTTTTGAGTAAATAGTATATTGATCTTATTCTCTACAGCATAAATAATGTTTATTATTGTGATTATTGACTTAGAATGAATCCAGAAATGATAGAAATGCTTAAACGATGCTCTGAATTGCTTTATTTGCACTTTATATGCGGTATTGCCTTGTATAATCCAATATTTTTGAATAATTAACATATTAATCATATTTTAGACTATATGAAGAGTATAAATATAGATTATTGTGATCAATTGACTTAAAATTAATCCAAAAACGATTGAAATGCTCAAAATGTGCTCAGAATTGCATTATTTGCACTTTATATGTGTAATTACCATGTATAATCTTATCTTTTTGAATAAATAACATATGAATCATATTACAGTTTGTATAAAGAGTTTAAAAGTTAATTATTGCGATCAAATGACTTGGATTGAATCAAGAAACGTTTGAAATGCTTAAACGATACTTAGAATTACATTATTTGCACATGGTATGAGTAATTACCATATATAATCCAATCTTTTTTAATAAATAACATATGAAACATATCCTCGACAGTATAGAGTTTAAATGTAGATTAGTGCGATCAAAGGACATAGAATGAAACCAGAAACCATTGAAATGCTCAAACGATACTCTGAATTACATTATTTGCAGTTTATATACGTAGTTACCAAGTATAATCCAATATGTTTGAATAAATAACATATCAATCATATTCTAGACGGTACAAAGAGTTCAAATATAGATTATTGTGATCAAATGACATAGAATGAATCGAGAAACGATTGAAATGCTCAAACGATGCTCAGAATTGCATTATTTGCACTTTATATGCGTAATTACCATATATAATACAATAATTTTGAGTAAATAGCATATAAATCATTTTCTAGACAGTATAAAGAGTTTAAATGTAGATTATTGTGATCCAATGACTCAGAATGAATCCAGAAACGATTGAAATGCTCAAACAATGCTCAGAATTGCATTATTTGCATTTTATATGCGTTATTACCATGTATAATCCAATATTTTTGAATAAATAGCATATAAATCATATTCTATATGTAATGAAGATCATTGTGATTAAATGACTCAGAATTGCAGTATTTGCACTTTATATGCGTAATTACCATGTATCCAATCGTTTTGAATAAATAACATTGTAATCATATTTTATGTAGTATAAAGAGTTTAAATGTAGATTATTGTGATCAATTGACTTAGAATGAACCCAGCAACAATTGAAATGATCAAACATTACTCAGAATTGCATTATTTGCATATTATATACGTAATTACCATTATAATCCAACATTGTGGAAAAAATAGCATATAAATCATATTCTAGACTGTATAAAGAATTTAAATGTACATTATTGTGATTAAATGTCTTCGAATGAATACAGAAACGATTGAAATGCTCAAATGATATTCAGAATTGCATTATTTGTATTTTATATGCGTAATTACCATGTATAATCCAATTTTTGAATAAATAACATATGTATCTTATTCTATAAGGTTTAAAGAGTATATATGTATATTATTATTATCAAAAGACTTGGAAAGTTGGAATGAATCCAAAAATGATTGAAATGCTGAAACGATGTTTACAATTTTATTATTTGCACATTATATGCGTCATTACCATGTATAATCCAATCTTTTTCGAATAAATAGAATATAAAAAATATTACATACTGTATAAAGAGTTTAAATGTTGATTATTGTGATCAAATGACTCAGAAATAATCCTGAAACGATTGAAATGCTCAAACAATGCTCAAAATAGCCTTATTTGCACATTTTATGCGTTATTATCATTTATAATCCAATATTTTTGAATAAATAACCTATTAATAATAATCTAGACGGTATAAAGAGTTTCAATGTAGATTTTTGTGATCAAATTACAGAGAATGAATCCAGAAATAATTGAAATGCTCAGACGACCCTCAGAATTGCATTATTTGCAATTTTTGCGTAATTATCATATATAATCCAATCTTTTCGAATGAATAGCATAAGAATCAAATTATAGACGGTATAAAAGGTTTAAATGTAGATTATTTTGAACAAATGACTTAGAATGGACCCAGAAACGATGGAAATGCTCAAATGATACTCAGAATTGCATTATTTGTACTTTATATGCGTAATTACCATGTATAATCCAATATTTTTGAATAAATAACATATGTATCTTATTCTATACGGTATAAAAAGTTTATATGTATATTATTGTGATCAAATGACTTAGAATGAATCCAGAAACGATTGAAATGCTAAAACGATGCTTACAATTGCATTATTTGCACATTATATGCGTAATTACCGTGTATAATCTAATCTTTTTGAATAAATAGCATATGAATCATATTCAATACGGTAAAGAGTTTAAATGTAGATTATTGTGATCAAATGGCTCAGAATGAATCCAGAAACGATTGAAAATATGAAATGATGCTCAGAATTGCCTTATTTGCAATTTACATGCGTTATTACCATTTATAGTACAATTTTTTTGAATAAATAACATATGAATCATATTCTAGATGGTATTATAAAGAGTTTACTTGTAGATTATTGTGATCAAATGACTCAGAATGAATCCAGAAACAATTGCAATACTCAAACGATGCTCAGAATAGCATTATTTGCACTTGATATGCGTAATTAGCATGTATTATCCAATCTTTTGAAATTAATAACATATAAAAATATTCTATATAATATAAAGAGCTTAAATTTAGATTATTGTGATCAATTGACTTAGATTAAATTCAGAAACAATTGAAATGCTCAAACGGTGCTCAGAATTGCATTATTTCCATTTTATATGAGTTATTACAATGTATAATCCAATGTTTTTGGGGTAATTGCATTTGAATTATATTCTAGACGGTATATTGAGGTTAAATTTAGATTTTTGTGATAAAAAAAAACTTAGAATGAATCGAGCAACTATTGAACTACTCAAACGATACTCAGAATTGTATTATTTGCACTTTATATGTGTAATTACCATGTATAATCTAATCTCTTTGAATAAATGGCATATGAAACATATTCTATACGGTATAAAAAGTTTAAATGTAGATTATTGTGATCAAATGACTCACAATGAATCCAAAAAACGATTGAAATGCTCAAACGATGCTCAGACTTACATTATTTGCAGTTTATAAGCGTAAATACCATGTATAATCCAATCTTTTTAAGTAAATAACATATGAATCATATTCTAGATGGTTTAAAGTATTTAAATGTAGATTATTGTGATCAAATGACTAAGAATGATTCTAGAAATGATTGAAATGCTCAAACGACGCTCAGAATTGCATTATTTGCAATTTATGTGCGTAATTAGAATGTATAATCCAATCTTTTAGAATTAATAGCAAATGAATCATATTCTATATGGTCTAAAGAGTTTAAATATAGATTACTGTGATCAAATGACCAAGAATGAGTTCATAGACAATTGAAATGCTCAAACGATGCTCAGAATTGAATTATTTGCACTTTATATGCGCAATTACCATTTATAATCCAATATCTTTGAATAAATAACTTATGAATCATATTCGAGACAGTATCAAGAGTTAATATGCTCAGATTATTATGATCAAATGTCTTAGAATGAATCCAGAAACGATTGAAATTCTCAAACGATGCTTAGAATTGCATTATTTGCAATTTATAAGTGTAATTACCATGTATAACTCAATCTTTTTGAATAAATAGTATATGAATCATATTTAGACGGTATGAAGAGTTTAAATATTGATTATTCTGATCAAATGACTTAGAATGAATTCAGAAACGATAGTAATACTCAAACGATGCCCTGAATTGCATTATTTGCACTTTATATGCAATTACCATGTATAATCCAATTTTTTTTGAATAAATAGCATATGAATCATATTCTATACGGTATATATAGTTTAAATGTATATTGTGATTAAATGACTTAAAACGAATCCACAAACTATTGAAGTGCTCAAACGATGCTAAGAATGACATTATTTTCACTTTATATGCGTAATTACCATGCATACTCCAATCTTTATGAATAAATTAACATATCAATCATATTTTAGACGATATAAAGAATTTAAATGTAGATTATTGTTATCAAATGACTTAGAATGAGTCCATAGATGATTGAAATGCTCGAACGATGCTTAGAATTGCATTACTTTTATACATAGTTGCCATTTACTATCCATTTTTTTTTTAATAAATAACTTATGAATCATATTCTTGATAGTATAAAGAGTTAGCATGTAGATTATTGTGATCAAATGTCTTAGAATGAATTTAGAAATGATTGAAATCCTCAAACGATGCTCAGAATTGCATTATTTGCACTTTATATGCGTAATTACCATGTATAATCCAATTTTTTTGAATAAATTACACATGAATCACATTCTAGGCAGTTTAAAAAGTTTAAATGTTAATTATTGTGATGAAATGACTTAGAATGAATACGGCAACAATTCAAATGCTCAAACGATACTCTGAATTGCATTATTTTGCACTTTATATGCATAATTACCATTCATAATCCAATATTTTTTAATAAATAACATATGAATCATATTCTAGATAGTTGAAATAATCTAAATCTAGATTATTGTGATCGAATGACTTAGAATGAATTCAGAAACGATTGAAATGCTCAAACGATACTCAAAATTGCATTATTTGCACTTATATGCGTAATTACCATGTATAATACAATATTTTTGAATAAATAACATATGAATCATTTTCTAGACTGTATAATGAATTTAAATGCATATTACTGTCAGTGGCGAAGCCAGCCTAATAAAATAGTGGTGGCCAGAATTAATTTGGGTTTGGATTAATCCAATCTTTTTTATAATAGCATATGAATCATATTCTAGACCGTATAAAGACTTTAAACGTACATTATTGTGATCAAATGACTCACAATGAATCCAAAAAACGATTGAAATGCTCAAACGATGCTCAGAATTACATTATTTGCAGTTTATAAGCGTAAATACCATGTATAATCCAATCTTTTTAAATAAATAACATGTGAATCATATTCTAGATGGTATAAAGTATTTAAATGTAGATTATTGTGATCAAATGACTAAGAATGATTCTAGAAATGATTGGAACGCTCAAACGACGCTCAGAATTGCATTATTTGCAATTTATATGCGTAATTAGCATGTATAATCCAATCTTTTAGAATAAATAGCATATGAATCATATTCTATATGGTATAAAGAGTTTAAATATAGATTATTGTGATCAAATGACCAAGAATGAGTTCATAGACAATTGAAATGCTCAAACGATGCTCAGAATTGAATTATTTGCACTTTATATGCGCAATTACCATGTATAATCCAATATTTTTGAATGAATAACTTATGAATCATATTCGAGACAGTATCAAGAGTTAATATGCTCAGATTATTATGATCAAATGTCTTAGAATGAATCTAGAAACGATTGAAATTCTCCAACGATGCTTAGAATTGCATTATTTGCAATTTATAAGTGTAATTACCATGTATAACTCAATCTTTTTGAATAAATAGTATATGAATCATATTTAGACGGTATGAAGAGTTTAAATATTGATTATTCTGATCAAATGACTTAGAATGAATCCAGAAACGATAGTAATACTCAAACGATGCCCTGAATTGCATTATTTGCACTTTATATGCAATTACCATGTATAATCCAATCTTTTTGAATAAATAGCATATGAATCATATTCTATACGGTATATATAGTTTAAATGTATATTGTGATTAAATGACTTAAAACGAATCCACAAACTATTGAAGTGCTCAAACGATGCTAAGAATGACATTATTTTCACTTTATATGCGTAATTACCATGCATACTCCAATCTTTATGAATAAATTAACATATCAATCATATTTTAGACGATATAAAGAATTTAAATGTAGATTATTGTTATCAAATGACTTAGAATGAGTCCATAGATGATTGAAATGCTCGAACGATGCTTAGAATTGCATTACTTTTATACATAGTTGCCATTTACTATCCATTTTTTTTTAATAAATAACTTATGAATCATATTCTTGATAGTATAAAGAGTTAGCATGTAGATTATTGTGATCAAATGTCTTAGAATGAATTTAGAAATGATTGAAATCCTCAAACGATGCTCAGAATTGCATTATTTGCACTTTATATGCGTAATTACCATGTATAATCCAATTTTTTTGAATAAATTACACATGAATCACATTCTAGGCAGTTTAAAAAGTTTAAATGTTAATTATTGTGATGAAATGACTTAGAATGAATACGGCAACAATTCAAATGCTCAAACGATACTCTGAATTGCATTATTTTGCACTTTATATGCATAATTACCATTCATAATCCAATATTTTTTAATAAATAACATATGAATCATATTCTAGATAGTTGAAATAATCTAAATCTAGATTATTGTGATCGAATGACTTAGAATGAATTCAGAAACGATTGAAATGCTCAAACGATACTCAAAATTGCATTATTTGCACTTATATGCGTAATTACCATGTATAATACAATATTTTTGAATAAATAACATATGAATCATTTTCTAGACTGTATAATGAATTTAAATGCATATTACTGTCAGTGGCGAAGCCAGTCTAGTAAAATAGTGGTGGCCAGAATTAATTTGGGTTTGGATTAATGGGGGGCCACGAAGAAAATTGATTATTTTGACTTCACAAAATAAGGTAAAAATGGAAAAAAAAAATATGATTTTTCGATTATTGGGGGCCAGTCCTTCCTGATCAAATGACTTAAAATAAACACATAACGTTTAAAATATTAAATATTTGAATATATTAAGACGAAAATTAAAAATATCAACACATTATTTTGTATGAGTACGAATGTAAACATAAGCCTGCTTGAGCGTGGGAGGCACCGACGTTGCGACATATTTTTTCCATTTTTGAAGGTGCAAAATTTACGCATTTATTTTAAATAGTAAAACATTTATGGGACAAAATTGGAGAATGACTTGGAGACTAAGAAGTTTCCAATTTATTAATTTTCTATTGTAAATTTATAATGGAATATTTAAGACTAGAATAGATTGTAAACTTAGTATAAGCCACATCTTTTCCATTTTCTAGAAAATGCAAAACATATGACAATTTACTTTACATAGTAAAATAATTTGGAGATGATAAATAGAATATTGAATTAGACAAACAGAGATTACAAATTATTAATTTTCTATTATAAGAGTATTTCATATCATAATTGACTGTAGAAATAATTAGAATGATCCATATTTCATTAATTCTCTGACGGATAACAATATTTTTCGAATTAACATTTTGGGTAAACATAAAATAGTTATTGTTCAATCTATTCCTTTTGTACCCATCTAATATATTATTTTATTCTTGTTTTAATTTCAGTTTATGTGAAATTTGTATCGTTCATTTTTTTTTTAAAAAAAATGTATCCACCCCGAAAACGCACCATGCTGTCATTCCTGTTGCCACATAGCATATCCCTGACTCAAATTATTTAATCACGAGAAGATTGAAATTCAAAGTTTCATTGAAACTCCAAAGAAAACGAAAAAGCTGCTCATAAGAGTGTTCCTTAATTAACAAAATCCACAACGCGTCTTCCCAATCCCACCGACCTTTTTTACATATTTCATTTTTACCCTTCCTCATGTCTCTCCCTCCAAAACTCCCTTCTCTCTCACTCTAACCAGTTAGTTACTAAATCTCTCTCTCTCTCTCTCTCTCTGTCTCTCTGGCCCCACTTCTAAGCGCCAGCTGTCCTCCTCTCTCTAATCTCTATAAACCTCTTCTCTCTCTAGATCTGTGCCCCTTCGCACTTCTCTTCTCTCCACACAATTCCAACAATGGCGATTCCACCATTTCTCCATCTCTTCTTCCTCGTCTCTCTCCTCTTATCATCGCCTCGTCTCTCTCTGTCTCAGTCTCAGATCTCGCTTCCTCCTTCTCTCCCGCCTACCTCTACTTCAACCCTCTCCACTTCAGACTCCATTGCTCCCACACCACACCTCTCCGTTTCAGTCCCTCCTTCCTCCTCTCCATTCGCCTCTCCCTTCGCGTCTCCTCCTTCCATGTCTCCCTCCAGTAGTGATGACGACTTGGAAGATGAAGCGCCTTCTCCCTCTCCATTATCCTCTCCAGTTGATGTACTAGTGCCAGTTCCAGTACCAGCGCCATCGTTTTCAGAGGTGAAAGCTAGCACCGTTGACACTGGAGAACAAGAGGACGAGGAGAAGAAAGGCCTTGACGGAGGAGGGAAAGCGGGAGTTGTCGTAGGTGTGTTTGCTGCAACTGCACTTGTCGGATTGGGAGTTCTTGTGTGTAAAAAGAGGCAAGAGAATATACGGAGGTCGAGGTATGGCGACTACAGTGCCAGAGTAGAGCTCGTGTAAAGAGATCTTGATCGAGATCCATCGATCGAGGTGCCAATCTTGAATCTTTGAAATCTTTGATCTTGTATTTTTTTGATAATCTTTAGTATATGTCTTTTAGATTCGATTTATTGATACGTTCTTGATAGTAGTATACCATTTAATGATGCATTGGTTGGGGATGATTTTGTACCACAAATGAGAGAGAATAATGATTCATCATTGATACTTTACTGTTCCTCAGATTTAGTTTAGATGTATACGAGGATTTGTTCCCCAAAATGGCTCTTTTTTATGGTTTTTTGATTGGTTAATTGGTACTGCTTATTGTTTCTGGTGATGCTGATATCACTGGTTACATTATTGGTTATGGTTCTTGCAAGATTTAATAAATGCTGAAACCCAATATGTTAATTTATTGTGTACATGATTGAAAATTGCAAAAGATCTGATCTTGACCTCTTGTAGTAAGATTGGGTATCTAAATCTAAATGTAGATTTTAGTGCTTAAAGAGTAGGATTTAATATTTTTAGGTAATATTGCGTATTGATTTGGTTCGTGGATTTAAATAATATTTTACTATTTTATTGCTTTAGAGTAGACTAGATAATGGTTCGAGTCAAATTTGAGTACTGAATCATTGTTTGTCAAACCATTTTAGAATAGAATAAATTAAAGACTTAATAGTTCATGATTGGTTCCTTTTATTTTATTTTTTTTCCTTCTGAGTACAAACTCTGGTGAAATGACATATTGTAGCAAACCATGTACTTATTGTTGCAAAATGAGAAATTGCAGTTACTAATTTTTCCTTGGAAGAAAATGAGGACTTAAACTCTAACAAGAATCCAGAACAGAGGACTCTTTCTATAGGCTCCGTTTGGATGGCTTCTTTCCGGAATAAGGAATAAGGAATAACCACTTTTTACCAATAAATTTATTTCTAACCATCCAAACTCTTCACAAAAGTTACACCATTCCCAATAAATTTACTAATTCCCAATAAATTTCTTCCCTTCTTCCTTCTTCCTACCTTATTCTCAACGCATCCAAACAGATAGATAGATATAAGATTTGCGAAGAGCATAGATTTAGATTTAGATGACCATCTCCAACGTCTTTATAAGAAAAAAGGAAAATAAAAAACCTTAGAGATCAGATATGAGATATTAATAATATAGTTTAGACTACTTTCGAAATATTTTATCAACTCTAGAACGTTCTATAATCATTACTGAAAGCTATTTTCACCAAACCACCTGAACTACTTTTTTTCACTATAAATGAGGGTCCATACAATATATATGCAATAAAATGACTATTTTGGTTGTTCGGATTGACAATGGTTTTGTGCCTAATTGATTAGGTCTAAATTCAATTTCAACCAAACAATTGGGTTGTTGTCTTAGAGATGTCCCAAAATTTTACTAGACCCTGGCTCGTACTTTGATTATATTAAACTCGTCGCAACCTCATGCTTGTTCGCACTAGATTTTATACTTTCGTGTGTTAATATTGTATTAAATTAATAAGATTGGCATGCTTGCTATGCAATATGCATTATGGTAAATGGAATTTAATTGCAAACGACCAAAACAAAAATTAATTGCCTCTCTTTTTGTACAAAACAATATTCGAATTCGAACATTTCTTGACGTCCATCACTGTCTGATCTATAATTTTGCAATGATTAAGTCAAATTATAGTAATTTTTTCGAGACATATGGTAGAGGGCTAGAGGCTAAGGAAACAAACAATACGAATTATGTTAGAAACCCAGGACCCAGGTCAATGACAGATTGACAGGTGTGAACCATGCCAGAAGAATGGAGAATGGGAGGCAGATGGTGGGTTGTTTTTTCTAGGGTTGTTAGTGGGCCCTTATCATCCACCGAATAAATATTGTCTTCACTCTTCACTAATCACTGCACCAATCTGTGCAAGGTTTCGTTAAACCAATTGTGAGTTTGTAACCCATAACGCTCACCGACTCAGAGGTGTTTCACTGGCCCAGTGGACTAACATCACTGATACTTTGATCCAGCACCACAAACTAACTTCTTTTTCTGAGGGATCACAAAAAATTAATTCAATGTGGCTATTTGACATAATATATATAATTGATAATATTGATTTTATTGCACATTTATGCACCACTAATCCACTATCAACTTTGGTCTTTCCTCAGTATTAATCCATGTAAGGAAACAATTTTTTTTTCCCGTGAAAGTGAGAAAGCGAGGAAAATAGATACATTGCGAAGTGGACAGAAATGTAAGTATACTTTAATGGTGATTTCTCAATTCCAATTTCATGGAAGTTTCGGTGAAATAATAGATTTAAAATACTGCATGTAAATGTAAGGAGTTCGTTTAAGCACAAAATTCGAAGCATTTAAACTGTCTAGTTTGTTTTGTGTAATAAGTAATAACAAAAATGTTTGATGCTATAAAGTTAGTGATGGATTTGTTTGTGATTTAATGCAATATAAGTCATGACTTTTGATAAATTTGAGCAAAAATGATGTGATAAAATCTATTTTTATTTATTTCTAAGTTTTGGTGGACTAATTTGAGATATCTTATATTTTATTTGTTGCAGCCCTTCAAAAATTCTTTGTAAAATTCCAATTTTTATATTTGATAAACAAATTTTTATAAGGTCATTTTTGTACTAATTATGCTTTAACTTGTACGTCAATATATTCTTTCAGTTTCTCGTCACACCAAATGTAACTTTTATCCATAACTTTTATATAGACTTGGTTTATCCTATTATTACAGAATAAATATATCTAAAAATAGAACTCTAGCCGTCCTTGTGTTATGCCCTGTTAAAAAAATAAAAACTTTAAACTTAAAATCAGATGAGAATCTTGATTTAAGAGTCAACTGAAGCTCTATAAGGTAATTTTTATTAATTAATTCCACTATTTTATCCTTTTAATTGTTGTGTGAACTGTTACCCTTTTTTATTTATTTCCTTTTTCTAACCGATAATAGGTGATTGTTTAATTAGTAGAATCAAATTGGTTCTGAACTTGAAATCATCAGTCAGTTTCTCTCTAGGTCAATGTTTCGCTGATATGATGATTCATCATTCAGTAAACTTACTTGTTTCTCTCTGGGTCAATGTTTTTGTCAATACATGCGTATGTACAATTTTTAAATCAAAACATTCTGTTCAGGAAAAAATCATCAGAAAGAGCAAGAAGGAAGAAGATCTGGTGTCCTTCTATAGATGTTTCTCACATAAACAAATTGTAAGATAACTCAAAAGCCGCAGTATGTTGTATAGTAACAATTTTTGTGTTAACTGATTGCAGCAGTTGTGTGCCTTGAGCCATTTATTGCTGGTGTATTTCGGGATTACATCTTAGTTCTTGAAGGTGATCAGCATAGTAGCATACGCCATGTAATATGCTCAAAGGAAAAATTTAATTTTTCATTTTGATGTTGTCTGTTGGAACATGTCACAATCGTCATGCGTCTAATTTTGGTCCATGTATATAAGGTGAGTCTGACAATAAGAAGTTCTGTGTGAAATAACAAAACAGAACAGAGTGCAATAATTCAAATCCAATCATTGTTCAACTTACGCAAGAACAGAAAATTCAATCTAAACAGCGCAAAATCAATCCTTCTTGTTCGCTTTACATCACATAATCAACATCATTTTCATTCCCATTTCCAATTCCAACGTTTTTTTAAGCTGTGGACCAACGTGCTAAAATTATATTATCTAGAGAGAACAAGAGCAAAAAGTTAGATTTTTAGATTCATTTCCAAAATTCTGAGGGTAGTTTTTTTTTTTTTTTGCTTATAACGTTCTTTTCATAAATTTTCTTGTACATCTCACACCTTGATATTTGATAACATAAATGCTATGAGCTCATTTCTCATAACAAATATAGAGTGTCAGAAGATCATTACAAAATAAAACTTAAAATATAGAAGCGTTTCATCCCAAATAGACAACAAATATAACAAGTTATCGAATAAACTAGACATCAACTATAGCAAGTTGTCGACTAAACGACACTTTTCTGTGATCCTTTTCAACATGCCACAGAGAGGGTTGCAGTACAAACCAACATAACTAAAATAAGTTTCAATGTGTTCTTACAGAACACAAAAATCAAAATCAAGTATACATCTACACAGTGGATCTCAAATGCCCTTTACAACATGATAAACATTACATTGCCTGACACCTTCTATCTTCTGAACTTCAAATAATAACCCATTTTCTTGCCAAAAGCAAGAGCAAGAAGGGGTTGTTTTGGGATTCTTAAAAGTTCTGACAGAAAGGAGGAAAAGAATGGTACACATTCTACTTGTTTTCTTGGTGGAAGCATACAAAGCTTAGGGAGTTAGGGGTGTTTACAGACTTCTTACTTTGCAATGAGCATACAAGAGATCCAGGGTACAAAGTTTTTTGGCATAGGAAATATAGAAGAGGTTGTGATCAAGACACTATGGCCGGGAATCAGGTAAAGATGTTCGTTCTTGCAAAGCATCTTCTGCTCTCACCTTCTCTGGCACAAAATCTGCACATGTCAAAAAATTGTATAATATTTACTCCGGCCTTCAGTTAAAATGCACAACTTTTGCACATCAAGACATGTACCGACCAGTAAAAATGGACCAGTTGTATCAGAACTATCATAACCAAAGATTTGATATGTAAATGCAATCAGGCAGGTACTAAGTAATCTCCAAAGGTTACTTCGAAGTGTTGTACTTGTAACAAATAACTAAGTATAATGTATATGATATACCAAGTACCTGACCAAATTGACCTTGTAGAACAAGCTGATCCGACCAAGACACAACAATCTTTTTCTGTTCATTCATAAAATTCTGATATGAAATTTCAAAGATATGAGATTTACCTGAAAGGAACTCGTATCTTTTCTCGTCCTGCATAATTGATGCTGTCAAATATAAAGGAAAAAAGTCACCAACTTCAGTACTGTTCAATACCATTAGGTTTATCTGTTAAAATAATATCAAAATTCAGAAGGTATTGACAGAAAAGAAAAAAATATATATATGGACAATGTAAACTAAATTCTCATGGGGGATCAGGTGACAACAAAATTTGAAATGATCTCTTGACAATATGATCTTAATTATTGGATCGTAAAGTTATTAGTGATTGAGATTAAAGTGCTTTATTATTGGGAATTTGTACTTCCCCCACACAGGTCACTCCTGGATATTTCCTCTCCAATTTTCTTTTCCAGCTCCAGTGCCTTCTTTCCAAATTAGTGCTTGCTCTCTCTCTCTCTCTCTCCCTCCCTCCCTCAGCACCAGATTGCAATCGACAAACTTACACAACAACAGAAGGAAATTGCTTTTACCACTCCTCCAATTTGCAATACACTCATAATCTTATTGAAAATGGCCAAACTATCCCTGATTTTACTCTTTATATTTTTTTCTACTTTACCAGGATAACAATGTCAAGGGTATTTCAGTCATTTAATAGAAAATGGAAGTGCTGGCAAAGTTGAGTTGTAGAGAGTAATTCCCATAACAGAACCCCAATCGATATCTTCAAGAACCTACCAACTCAATAGGCGGGACCTATTCTCAGTATATCCAACACATGACTCAAGCCTATCCGCCCTCAGGTCTGAGTGAGATGTCACAGCTGAATCTTCCCATTTTTGAACATTAATACAAAGTGGGACAATAAATTTCAAAGTTTTTATGATTTGACACACCCATAATCATATCAAATTACAAGTTTCTACGGAAATGTCAAGGAGCTAACTGCATGGTTTTCAACAAATTACCTTGTTCTACGTTAAGTTTTCTAAGCAAAAGTGTTTTAAAAAATTGCTCTTTCTTGTTGATTTGGTTTTATCCAGCTCTTTTTTTGTACATTTCAGGCAATAATACACTTTTGCACCTACTGCTGACCAATTATTAGCAATGATAACAAAAACCGAACAACACTGAAAAACGCATCAGTATTTCAAGCACGAGTCACGATTAAGGTTAGGTACACATTAGGGGGAGAGGAAATAGAACTGTCGTAGTGTCAATAACTCAATGTTATTTTTTCCTATCCTCTGAAAAAAAAAGAAAAATCGAGGACTATTATTGATCAGATGGGACCTAGCAAGAGCTGAATAATACAGTAGTGTATCAGAAGATAGATACTCACAAACATGCTTGTACTGTAATGATTTCTTGCGTTCTCTAACCATATTGTCATATGCATCTTCAGCAATTTTCTCTAAAAACATTTCCTGTAACAAAAACAGTGTAATACCACTAACATGTAATAGATAAAGCATCTTAGCAAGTGAAATCAGCAAACAATAGATCATAACACATAACCCATTTCACAATCTTAACATATTTTGCTTTCATGTTACTAGCTTTAATATGAATTTACTGTTGCACATCAATGTTATCAAGTCACAACACAATAATCTAACACGAATGTATTGACAAATTAAAATACGGGTAATAACTGTTTAGACGAACAACTCAAAACCATACAGTGAGGTTCAGCAAAAGACTATAACTACTTGATCAAACAAGTATGTGGGAATTCGTTGGCAAATACATTCTTGGAATTGTATGATTGTGAATTAAACAATGAAACCTGTTTATATAAAGTACATTTTGTTGGTCCTCATTTGAAAATTTACCTAGGCGTGAAAAAAAAAGGTTTTCTCCAAAATAATATTACCTTCAAACGATAAATAAAAGCCCTTATTAACCTAATGAGAACTAGAATTGCCACGCTTTTTATTGGGCGATACGACATTGCACTGTTGTACACTACTTGGGGAGTTGGGAGTAATTTGAGACAATAATTTTTGGAGGGCAATGAATTTAATAAACACAAAAAGGAACTCAGAGAGAGAGAAACAGACATACAGAGGCCTTGTTGATGAGGAAAATCGATTCGGGTGTAGCTCGTGTTGTCGGATCCTCGCTGCGCACCAGCCTCCGAACCCGACTCATAGGGAACTTGCAGTCGGCGCCCGCTTCATCGTCTATCGGATCCGAATCTCCTTTCTTCGTCTTCTTTTGAGCACTCGCGCTGTTGCTCTTAGCGGGTTTGGTTGCTTTTGTTTGGGAATCCGGAACCATGGTAGAGAGGCGAGAGAGTTGGGATTTTGAGAGCTGAGTATGTCAGCGACTAGGAAAGAGAAGGGTTTTAGTAGGAATTTAGAAAATAATCATTTTGAAATGACCATTTTGGGTTGGTGTTGTTAGGATGGAATACACCTGGTGCAGGCAGCTATAGACCAGCCGATGTTTTTTTTAATAAAATCAAATTTAAAATATGGACGCAAATTCGGAAAATTTTTATCAATGACAAAAATGCCCCTGATAATTTTAAAAAAGACAAAAGAGCCTCTGAAATTTTAAAAAGAGAACAGCTATAGCGGTAATAGAATTACCGTAATAACTCAGCTTTATAGCGGCAATAGCATTACCGCTATAAGGGGCTATAGCGGCATTGTTATCACCGCTATAGGCCTTTTTTTCTTTTCGGACTGACACCCCTGTGACTTCTGTTTTTGCGCAAAAAAAGAAAAGATGTAATGTTTGTTTTGGAATTTTCCTCTATAGCGGCATTGCCTTTGCCGCTATAGGGTTTTTTTTTTCTGGGCTGACCTCTATGAATTCTGTCTTTAAACAAAATTAATTTCAAAATTAAATGAACATAAAATTACTACGGATGTTTCTAAAATATTTCATTCTATTTTAAGTTTTGTCTTAATAATAAGATTCATAGGGGAGGAAGAGAGAAGGCTATTAGTCAGGAACAAATGCTACACGGGTCCTTATATAATTTTTTAGGCGTCATTATGCAATTCAAATCAAATACAACATGTCCAGTTGGGTCCTTCAAATTTTTGAGATGGATCCCTAATTTCTTTTGTTTTTTTTAAATTACAAACAAGTGTAATATCTTGTAATTTTTTTTTTTAGGCTGGTCCATGGACCCACCAACTTACACATAGCTTCGTCCCTACATGGGTTTCTCATTCAAAATTTTTCAGAAATTTGTTTGTTTTTTTTCCTGAAATTGATTGAACTTTTTTTTTTCACAATTTACTTTATTAAATTAGACAATGAAGCGCAATATTCTTATTTATTCTCTCTAATGGGATAATGCATTTTAAAATATTTCTAAGTTATGATTGGTGTGTTTGATTGTATAAAGAAGATGGAAGAGGGGCGTGGAAAGAAAAAAATGAGCTCTTTATTTTCTGTACCACCTCTCCATGGAAAGAGCAAATAAACGTTATTTCCATTTTATTTCTTGTTTGGTTTGTTGCTCTTTGAATATCCTCTTCTTTGTTTTTTTCCTCTTCTTTGGACAATCAAACACACATTGAAATGTCAAGACAACCAAACACACCATGAAAAGTGATAGAATGAATAAGAGGCTTCTTTCCTCTTCCCTCTCCCCTTTTCTAGAATGAGATCCTATGTGGGTTTTTTTTAAAAAAAAAATCTGCAGTGCAAGTCATTTATCCATAGTCGTACGATTAATGATGGATGTTATGTGATTAATACTAGATTCTGTCGAGGTGCGGTCCATAAAAATTTACCCGTTGAGATTAAATCAAACTGCCATCACTAAACTAAAAGACTTGCAATGCGTGTTTTATGAAAAAAAAAAAAAACACACGGAGGATTCGGCCTCCCACTTTTCTCTCTTCTTTAGGCAACCAAACGGTCAAAATTGAATGTCTATGGTAGTTTTCTGTCATTTTTAAGTTCAGTTATTAAGTTATTATTATTATTATTATTATTATTATTATTATTATTATTATTATTATTATTATTTGTCATTAGTTGCTTTTTAAAACTGGAACTGTGATGACTAGTTATATTATATTCCGTGTGTCACTTACTGGACAATGGACCTTCAAAGTTTTTTGTTCATATTAATATACAAAATTAATGATTTTAATTTCTTGGTAGTACAATTTTACTGAATTGTCTTCGAGGAGAAATTTTATTTTATTTAATTAGATTGACGTTCTACAAAGTAAGTATGCAGCAAATAGCATGAAATTTGAATTTTTTTTAAATCATAAAGAATTTTCTCGAATTCGAATTATGAAATAAATTATGATGTCAAAAAGATTGTAAACACTTGATATACATATAATAAATATTCCGAATTTAACACTCAATGAGAAAGGACAACAAAATAATATAATTGGTAAAATTACAAGTCAATAATAAAATTTAATATACTAATGAGGATATTATTTTTTTTCCCCCATTTTGCTAGCTATTGGATAGTAATTTTTTTAAGGACCCAATCGTTAATATTCTTTTATTTTCTTTTGAGGGTAAATTCTTTTATTTTCATTCTTTAACTTTATGTTGTTAACTTGTGTTATACATATTACAAAGAGTAGAAATGCTACAATGCATCAGATCCACTCTTTAAGAACTGTCGCACGTGACCTTTCCCTCTCGCTATCTGTTCCAGCCCGTTGTTTCGATACAACATCTCTCCAGTTCCTTAATTTTAAATTTCCTCCAAAAAGGAAAAAAAAAATGGTTGGGGTTTGATAATTCTAAAATCTCCTGTGTGGCTGTGTCCACATGAATTTTTTCTAAACACTATTTTGTAGTCAGAGCCAAACAAAGGCTCCGTTTGGATAGGTGTGGGAAGAAGAGAAGAAAGGAAGAAGTGAAAAAAAGTATTGGAAAGTGTGTAATTTTGTGAAGAGTTTAGATTGTTTATAATGTTTTTTTTCTTCTTCTTTCTTCTAACGATCCAAACGCACCCAAAAAGAAGGAAGCAAAACTGCCCACACTGAAAAAATTACGACACTGGGTCTTTTAGAAGAATATACGGTATTTCATCGAATAATCAAATGTAATTGTTAAATTTATCAGTAAAGTTTTGCATCTATTTATATTACGATGTAATTAAATAGCATCTATCAAAAGCCAAGCCGCCACTATTCTATTCTAGTATTGATTTTTTTTTTTATAGCAAATTGACAGCGGCTGTCAATGAAAGAAAAGGAAAAAACCAGAAAAAAGCCCAACTAACATAATCTCCAAAAACTGTTTGCCTCCGTGCAAATACAATTTACCAAAGTACTGTAAGCTCTGAATTCATTCCTGAAGAGGCGGTTATTTCGTTCCAACCACAGAGCCCAAAAAAAGGTTGCCAGGACGATTGGAAGCTTAGTGCTGTGTCTCAAGGAAGCAAAAGATAGCATTAGGGAATCTTGTAGGGAGAAGGAGACAGAGAGGTCAGGCAAATGGAAACCGCTCCCGCAACTAGGGGTGAAAACGGGACGGATAATTTCCGTTCCGAACTGTATCCATATCCGTAAAATAGCGGATTCGGATAATACTATCCGTATCCGAACGGATACGGATGCGGATTCGAATTTTTTTAAACGGATATGGATACGGATATGGAAAGCAATATTAGTGCTGATATGGATGCGGATACGGATATTTATCCGTATCCGTATTTCTATACAAAACGGATATCCGTTTTGTATATGGTAATGAACACTTTTTTAAAATAACATCATAATTGACATATAGGTATAACTATTTCAATTATATATATAGCATCATAATTGACGATTATTTTTTTTTACTATAAGATGATGCCAATTTTTCTATAAACTTGATTAAAGTTTGATTTTTGTGATGTCTCAATATGTGCAAATAAGATGTTTTTTGTGGTTGTCTTTCTATATTTTTTTGAGTTAATTCTGTAGTAGTCATAAAAAATAAACATTACACTCTTCAGTTTGAATATTGTCTTTTGTTTAATAAAAAAAATTGAGCAAAATATTATCCGTATCCGACAAAATATATCCGTATTCGTATCCATATCCGACAATATTCGGACCGTATTCGTATCCGTTTAACATCCGCGCCGTATTCGTATCCGAACATATCCGTATCCGTATCCGAATCCGAAAAAAAATATGGATACGGATTTAGTATGACCACTATCCGCTCCGTATTCGCCCCGTTTTCATCCCTACCCGCAACAGAAGCCAAACAAATTTAGTAAAGGGACAGTGAAAAAAGATATATATGCAAAGGTACATTTATCATGCTTTCTCTGTTTAGTATTAATTCCTGCCTTAATTGAACAATGCAATTATACAAATCGTAATTCATTTAAGGTCTGATCGAAAACGAAAAATCGACATCGGAATTGGATTTGGAATGGTAAGATTTTACTAATTTTTTAACATCATACGATTCGGACCAATTCTAGGTGCATTTCGTCACTTTTGTCTTCTTCAAATATCGACTTTGCCACAACATTTACCAAAAGTGAAAGTGACACTATTGTCCTTCAATTTACTTTGCTTTTTTTAGCTAGCCATTGAAGGAAGGGATAATGGTTTCTTGTATGGTTTAAAAGCTAGCAAGGAACTTAGGAACCCTTTGAAGTTTGATCGAGGAATATATTTGAAAGTATAAAAAACTTAATAGATGAAGCAAAGAATTTAAAAATTGTATGGTTCGTATATTAAAATTAATTAGTTAAGCTAATCCAAGCTCTAGTATTAAAATAGCAAAATAGTTCTTTTCAAGAAAGAATCAGAGTTAACTGGCAAATTAAACTGTTCTTAAAACATATTTTAAAATATTAAAATTTTGATTTTTACATTGTTTTTATTTTAATTTCTGTATAATCTGATAGCATCGAGATCATATGTAGTCACTTTAATCAAATTAAACAATACTTTTTCTTTATTATAAATCTTAAAGATAACAGGGCGTTGGGTTTAATTTGATTGATGCCTTTGAAACTTTGAATTCACACAACAACAAAGCTTTTATTTACTCAAAATTTCTATTTACTTGGATTATTCTCATTGATTCTTGTTATTCGTTGCCGTCTTTTTCTTTTCTTAGGCTCCGTTTGGATGCAAGAAGAAGAAGAAGGAAGAAGGAAGAGGGAAGAAAAAAAATTATAAACAATTCAAGCTCTTCACAAAATTACACGCTTTCCAATACTTCTTCCCACTTCTTCCCTTCTTCTCTTCTTCCCACACCTATCCAAACGGAGCCTTAAAGTAGAATATTGGATGCTTTTTTTTTTTTGCCTTCATTTTCAAGTCATTTCTTTTAATGCGATTCCATCCGATGTAGTATAACTAGGCTTGAGTGTACTCATTTACAACACACAACATGCAATATTTAGAACCATTTTACTTCAAAGAAGCTACATAGTTTCCACGTTTGAAACAATGTCACAAGATATTGCATTTTTTATCATCGATAAAATCTGCAGTGTCTTAGACTTACAAAAAGACACAAATTTCCCATGCAAAACACATTTCCAAGCATTACAGACAGAGCTTGAAAATGCCAGAAAACACACAATAGGTCCCGAAACCAATGAAAAATTCATAGGCAAACTGTGCGATAAACTATATGATCTCGACGACTTGTTGCTGGAGTGTGTGGCCGGTAAGCAGAGCACGATGAGCATGGTAAATAATTGCTCTCCTTTTAAGTCTAACCTTAATAACAGGTTCCGCACCCTAAAAAGAGAAATTAAGGACATTTTAAGCGTAATAAAAGATGAAAAGAAAGATACCAAACACCCACCGGAAGAAGTACAAGTACAACCCAAAAGAGAAGAAATGCCTCAGGAGTTAAAACCCAAAACAGAAGAAGATGAAGAAGACGAAGAAGAATTTTATGAGTATACCACGAGTTATGTAGATGAGTCAAGGATATATGGGTGGGATAAAGAAGCCAATGAAATAGCTGAACAGATCTTCAACAATACAGATTTCACTGCAACCGCAATCGTGGGGATTTGCGGTAGTGGGAAAACTACCCTGGCGCAAAAGGTTTTTGTACATGATAAGATGAAGGATAAGTTTGCAGTTAGGCTTTGGGTTTGTATTGGTCCTGAGTGTACGAAGGAGGAGCTCTTGTATAGGATGTTAGACAATCTGGGGTTAGATGTGGAGGAAGTGATGAGGACCATAGAGGACGTGGAAGTGGTGAAAACTAAAAATAAGGAAGATGACAAAAAGAAATCAAAAATAGGTATGAGATCAATAGTTTTTTTCTTTACTGAGAAGAATTTTACTGCAGAAATATATGCCAAATAAAATAAATTGTGTACCAAAAGTCCCCACACCTTTGGTGCTTTAGAACAATCATATATAGAAAGGATGAAGAGAAAAAGAAATAAACAAAAATAAAATTAGGATGATTTATGCATGAGTATGTCGAATGTATTTTTTTTTTATAAAGCTAATTATTACATCTAAAAGATTAGTATATTTTGGTAAAAATTAGCTTAGTTATCCTGTAGCTATATATACATCACTTTCACGCAATGGATTTAGGACTGGAGTGCGAAATTAGGACAATTCACTCTTTTACATTTATGTTCCTTAGCTTACTTGTTATATATATGTTCTAATAATTAAGGCACTCCCTGATGGACAATAGGCTTTACCTCAACCTCAAGGTAAAGCAACAAAGCAACCGTTAGTTAGTACCTCAAGTATATTACAAAATGTAGTTTACTTTTGTAATGGTCATGTTGTAAACTTGTAATACCATAGGCAAGACTCCAGTTCATTATCCAAATTCTCTAACCATTGTTTCCTTGGTTAGGTGTGTTGCTCTACATCCTTCATTTACAATTAAGTAGCAAGGGATACCTAATAGTATTTGACGATGTAAGGGAAGACCTGCATAGTGAATGGTATCGAAATCTAACAACCCAACCACCTATAGATGAAGAATGGTATGAACGCTTTGCATATGGGCTACCAAAGATAAAAGATAGTGCAGTTATTGTCACATGTAGGAAGGAAGAGTTTGGGCGAAAGATGGTCGATACAGGAGGAATATATAGTCCAAAAAGACTAGAGGAGAAAGAAGCATGGCGTGTTTTTAAAAGATCGTTTGAAGAGGCTATGAACAAAGCACTCAAGAAGGATATGAAAAAACTAAAAAATAAAGAGGAGAATTTGGAAAAGAGAGTGAAGGAAATTGAGGAAAGACTAAAGAATGACATGAAAGTTATTAAGAGAGAAATTGAGGACAAAAGCAAGGAGATTAAGGAGATCAATGATAGAATTGGGTTAATTAATGGAAAGAAGCAGATAGAGGCAGCTTTGAATGAAATAAAAGAAGAAATTAGTCTGAATCAGCTGAAGTTGGTAGATGCTGAAAAACAGTTAGAAGAGGCTAGAAGTGATTATGAAAAGGACAAGTTGGAAGAGATCGATAAAGAGATCAATGCAAACAATGAACATTTAGATAAAGTGAAGGAAGAGGCTAGAAAAGATAATGAAAAGGAAAAGTCATCGGAAGGGAAAGACAAAGAGATCGGTGAAAATGATGAACATTTGGATAAAGGAAAAGACGGGTCTGAAGATGTGCAGAAAGTCATTTTGGATGAAATTGCAAAGTTGAAAGAGAAAAAAAAAGAGATAATTGTGAAGAAAGAGAAGTTTGAAAGTTGCAAAAAAAATGTAGAAGAAATAAAGAAAATGATTGGCGATAAGAAAAAGGAGGAAGAAAATAACAAGAAGGAATTAGCTGAGAAAACTCAGGCAGTAATCAACGAAAAATTAGATTTTGAATTGTTAGAAAAGAAGAGATTGGTTGTTGATGAAGAGATGAAGGAGAAGCAAAAAATTCTAAACAAAGCCACAGAGGATGCGGAACTGAAGAAGGAGCGATTGCAAATTAAGGTTGGCAAAATTATTAACCTAAAGAATGAAGTTCTGAAAAAAAGAGAAAATGATTTACAAAAGACAACAGATGAGATCATAAAAAGCCTTAAGCTTGAAGAGATGAAGAAGCAGATCAGGGACAAGTGTCTCGGGCTTCCAGTAGCGCTAATAGAAGCGGCCAAGGGGTTAGCATTTGAAGAATACAATAACTTATACCCTTCTGACAGGCAGGAGTATATTGAGGATTAGCTATCAAAAATGCTTGAGCATGAAGCATGCTGTCCCTTTGTTTTTCTTCTTTGGTGCTACACGTTAATCTTTTTATTTTTTTGGCAATCTTTCTTCTTTTGTTTTTGTGTGATCTATATAAGTTTCTTGTTGTGGTGTGCTGGTGTATCCACGTATTTTAAGCTTGCTTTTGTTGTAATATTGAGCTTGTATGTGTCAGTAACTATATTGACTTTATAAAAATATAAAATGTGCTGCTTGCTTAGTTTTTTTTTTCTTTTTTGGTTTGTGCATTATGTAGTTAGTTTTTCTTGTTTTGGGCCCAGTTGGAACTGGGCCATAACTGGGCTTATTGAAACTGATGTGGGTAATGCAGATGGTGGATAACTGAATACGATGCCAATGTTTGAATGACAGAAGTTGACGGACCAAATGACAAAAACTTAGGATGAAAACGGATCGAATACGGAGCGAATGTTGGTCTTTTTATATCCGCATTTATATTTTTTTTTCGGATACGGATACGAATACGAATGCGTTCGGATACGAATACGGTTCGGATATTAAACGGATACGGATAAGGTTCGGATGTTTTCGGATACGGAGTCGAATACAAATATATTTTGTCGGATACAGATAACATTTTAATTTTTTTTTATTTATTTACAATAGCAATTTCTCTAAATATAATGTTATTCAATATACTCAGTGTTTATATTAGTATTTCGTCAATATCAGTTGTAGTACATGCGAATGAATATCTACTATTTTTTCATAGTTTGAGCCAAATGAGTATTTCTTTAAAATATGAAAGTTAATTTTAATAACATTGCCTTCAATTACAATGTACAGCTTTAGAAAGTGAACTTCTTTAAAATCAAAGTAAGCAAATTTATTTGTTGGGTTCCAACTTTTAACACATAAATAAAAGGCTAAAAGTGAAAGCAAATAAGAGACATTCTAAAATTGCAAGCACCACATAAGTACAAATCTAATAGAATTGATCAATAAATTCAGTCTTTCCACAATTTGAATTCCAACAATATATTTAACTATTCAATGTCAAATCATATCATGTTACCTTAAATGTCATCATAAATTAAAAAAGTATATTAATCATATGTAATCAACATGATTAGAGAAAAAAATAATTTTAGTATGGTTATCATATATAATCGTCTCAATAATAAAAAATTAAAAATAATTTTATGTTACTAGTCCAAATAAAAATATTATTATAAGAGAACTTATCTAATAAAAATTAAGTATTATATAACTAAAAGTATTCTCTAATGTAGATAAGTAATTATATTAATTATCTTATGGCGTTAAAAATACGGATAAACGGATTAATATCTATCGGATACAGATAATATCCATGTCGGATATGAATACGGATCATATATTGTCAAAAAACTCAAAACCATATCCGCATCCATATTTTTTTTACGGATACGGATCGGAGCGGATAATTCGCTCCGATTTCATCCCTGAAAAACTCCAAATTAGGCTTTTTGTGTGCTGCTGTCAGAGACACAGAGAAGTAACAGTAAGTATGGCCTTCAATTTAGTGCAATTACGTCAGAGCACAAATTCATCGAACATTTTACAACGGAACGACACCAACAAAATTAGAAGCATCTATATTCTTGTGCATAAAAAATTTTGATATGCGTATTTATTCTTATTCTTGTGCAACCCAAATAATATAAAAATAAAGAATTTGGGCTCTTATTTTTATACTAACAAAATCATTGTATAAGAATAAAGAATTTGAATAAGCACGCATATCGAAATTTCTTATTCTTATTCTTTATTCATGACTCATCCAAACACACTCATAATGGATAAAACATAAATAGTGCTGATATTGTACCCAAAGTTGCTCCAGTATTATCGTATAGACAGCACAGACTGAGAAGAACCTATCACCACCATTCATTAGCGTTAAGCTTTTAAAAGAGATTATTATTGTTGGAGATATGTCCTAGAAGCCAATTTATTAGGCTATTTCTATAATTTATGTTATTGATGATTTCAGATCATTTGTTTTTTGATTTATTCGTTGACAGTTTATTCAGGTTGAGGATCTGAATTATAGATCACTATTGTTCATTTATGAGTAAATGACAACGATAAATCTAAAAGTCCATAATCTTGATAATTATTAAAGGACATTAATTATCAATAAGATTAGTATGTAAGTTAAAGTGATGATTAAGTTTTATAAATCATAGATTAAGAGTAACCAACTTAATTGCATATGTATATGTTATAGAACATAGTACAGGACTGGAATTCTATATGGATTGTGTTACGTGTCATTATTTATTTCGTTATGATTTTGGTTCTAAGTTTGAGATGATTATCTTTTCCACATGAGGATGAATTCTATAAATCATGTCTACCGTTGATTCCTGATAAAGGCTGCTATACGGACTTGATTTAAGAACTCTTGAATTGTGCGGGAAAAAGCTAATTATCAAGAAAACCGTATGTCCCTTATTAATTCACTTAGTGAGTGACGATATCTGTTTGGGCCCCTTGATGGAGATAGATTGTTTGCTAGCAACTGATACAATTATCTCTAGATCAAGAAACGTATAATCTGCAAGAATGACACGTTCCTATCTTGGATTATACGATGATATCGTGTGACATAAGAATCAAAATAGAGAAACATAATTGTTCTCTTATGCAGGATTGAAATATTGTAGCAGTACACTATTTATGCGAATTGGGAATCATAACGTGTTGCTAGATACCGCTTATGATTATTAGTATTAAATAGCGATTTAACTCCATGTCCAACATAGCATAAATCCTCAAAGAGTCACACAAAATTGGTATTTAACCATACGTGTATTATTTATTTATTTGCAATAATGAGTATTGCAAAATATGATAAGTTGATTAATTAATTAAATAGCGTTATGGACCATTATTATTACTTAAGTCAAATGGATCATATAGAAATAAATTAATGCATTGTCTAATCTCTAAATAATTATTATTTAATTAATAATTATTTATAAACAACATACTTAATTTAATTAAGTTATTTAGGCTTTAATTTATTGGTAAATTAAATGTCCAAATTAAATAGCTTTGAGTGGGCCTTTAATTAATTGAATTAAAGATCCAATTGGAGATGGGATAGTGGCACATAAAGGCCCTATAAGAGGCCGGCCATGCATGGTGGTAGGTGAGAGTGGCGCACTTGTAAATAGTGTGAACTCCAAGCTAGGATTAAGAGGCTATATAAGACACCTTGTATTGACTCTTTGCTCCCTTCCTCTCTCTTCCCACCCTAGCCGCCACCTATTCCACTAGGTGCGCCGCCCCTCCTCCTCTCCTCTCCACTCAAGCTCATGTGTTGAGCATCATTTTCTTCCTCAAATTAGTTTGGTTGTTTGGTTGAAGAAAGGGAAAGCTAAGGGATTAGACTCGTTCTTCTCTTCGCTAGCACGAATTGAGAAGAACTTGGTTAATACCATAGTGGACTCGAGGCGCTGCGAATAGGAGGTGTTTGGAGAGCTTTCAATCGACTCCTAAGCCAAGGAATCGAGCCTCTTGGTTGCTATACCAAGAGGCAAAAATCCACCATTTTCTCTTGTGTTAAATGGCTTTTGTGATCGATCCATTGTGTGTGATGTTTAATTTGCTTAATTAAATGGTAATTAGGACTAAAAATTGAAAATTATACACTTCCTAATAATTATTGCGTTTCATTATATCATCCATCTTTTTCAGCATGCGAATTCACAAGTACTTAGCGACTCGCAACAAAAAATCCAGAGCCTTATAGTAACCAAATAAATAATTTAGAAAATGATAAGGAAAAATAGTGGTGCAAGTTTCCACTGAACCCAGCGATCCAGGGATGGCACATGGGTTTTGCCAAAGCAACAAAAACTTTATTATAAGAAGGGAAAAATAGGTAAAAAATATGCGACTGGAGACCAAAAGAAAAAAGCAATGAAGTCATGTTATTCACGCAATGCATCCAGAAAAATGTCGGCTAAGCCCCCACAAGCATTATGCAACTGTTGTAGATCTGTATGGCATCTCATCTAAAATGCTAAGAATAGTTGAAATGTTGAATTAGATTTAAAGCCATTTTGGTGCTAAGGTTTGTGCTGCTGTACAGTGCAGCACAACAAAGGATTCATCGCCTAGACCTCAACTTCTGTCAGTATTATGTTCAAGTGCATGCACTTTTTATCTTCCATTATGATTTTATTTATTAAAATTTTTAATGTTTAAAATTTTATATTATTTCTTCTATTATGTAAAAAAAAATCAGGCTATGTCAATTTAATTTTAATAAGATTTAATATCTTGAAATTTTAACTTCAAGGAATTGTTCATACGGTGTACATGTTTATAAACTCTTGACGCTTATCGACATCAAATTAAAGTTTGTGAGTTTGTTTAAAAAATCTATGTAGAACATGCGCCTTCTCTCAAATTTTAAATTAATTGTTAAATTTAGTGGAGAAAGCTTTTCTAATATTTTGCCTTGTGGGCCTGGAAAAAGGTGTAGGCAAAAATTAGTGGAGAGTGGAGACGCTAGGACGGACGTACGGAATCAAAGGGCCCCACCCCTTTTTTCTTTTCGGATGTTTTCTTGATAATTTCAATTTTTCTCTACAGATAGATTTCAATTGTTGGAAATCAAATTTCTAATTGGATTGCCAAAAATGAAACTAGCAAATTCGGGTAGGACTGTCATTTAAAAACTGTGAGTTTTTTAGAAATGATAAAAAGATGAGACTATAAAAGATGAGACTAGCTCTAGCTTAATTTACATGGCGTATTATTAAAATAAAGGTACATTATAGCAGTGTTTTAATATCGTACCGGCATTCCTACCGGTTAGATGATCGATTTCAATATTTTTTGATATTTTGTCTCGCAATACTGCTAGTTAGGTCACTGTTCAGGTTTTCGGTATTACCGAAATTTTCCGATATCAGGTACGTTTTTTTTACAACATTGCATTATGGAAAGTGATTATAATCGTTTCATAGTCACGTAAACCTTTATTTTTTGAAGTGTCTTTTATTTTGTAAAAAATATATTGTTCTATGTAAAGTAGTAAAGCAGTATCTATATTTCTCTTTCATATATATCGTGTCGGCTGCTCTCATTATCTTCAGCGGCTTCAGCTCGATTTGCTTCTTTACCTTAATCCCCACCCGGCCACCCGGCCCCCTTTTTTGTTCATAGGCCTTTTTATTTCCTCCCTTATTCTAAATTACAATTTAAGATATCTGCATCCAAAAATTTATTAATTTTCCTGACTTTGTCTTATACTATCACTGCACGCACCAAAAAATAAAATAAAAAATAAAAAAATAAAAAATAAGATCTCTAAAAGTTGCAGGTTCGAAACTCACGTAGGGAGTCATTTATGATATTTAATTTTAAAATAAGTTAGAGAACTTGACTCCCATCTTATCTTAAAAAAAATAAAAAAAGAAATAGTTAGAAGTAAAAAAATAAGCAAAACATATGCATGACAGAGGAATAAGTGTAAAGCTAATTCATATTTTGAGATATAACTACAATAATTAATTTCTTTTTTTTTTAACTTTTATGATATGTGCGTTTCTGGGGGTTAGTAATGACAAGTAGTTATCATGATTGTTTGAACACTAACCCAAAGGTGGAAAAATATCTCCTTTTTTAACAAGTACAAAGACTAGCTAGGAAGTGCTTGATGTTGGGACCCGAATCCGCTGTAGCGCGGGACACCGTGTAGCGCGCGTACGAGCAGTCAGATCTTAATCGGATGGTTCATTTTTTACGGGCCTATCAATCTATATTACATGCACGGGGCTCCCTTGTCCATTAGATCTTGATCAGACGGCTAGAATGCCGCGCTACACGATGTCCCGCGCGGCATTAGATCTGAATTCTTGATGTTGAGATGTTTTATACCAATTGAAAAAATATCTCCTTGTCATCAGGTTATTTGTTTGATTGAAATTCGATTTAAGGCCAGGGGACCAGAAAATAACTTTCTCATGATTTTATCTTCTTTGTTTTCAGATGGTACTGCTTTGTAAAAAAATTGTACTCGAGTTTAAGATTTATTAATTTGTTTGTCAGCACGAATCAGAACCACTCCTGATCTTGACCGAATTGATTCGACTGCCACAAATTAAATCGAAGTCTCCTTATTAATGCGGGATAAAAATTTGTACACCAATCTTTTCATGAAAAAACATATATAGTGTACAAGAATTGTGAAAGTGCTCCATGGTAGGGGTGCCTAACGTGGTAAGTGGCAACGGAACAGGGTGTTCCGTTTGCCGTGCCACTAACGAAACGGCACAATTTCGACATTTCGTTTGCCGTTCCATTTATCATTTCGTTAAACGGCATGTACAAAATATACGATTTTCAATAAACGGCATGTGCTATTCCGTTCCACTACCCATTTCGTTTGCCGTTCCATTATCGAAACGTCACAATTTTTGGTGCCACTTACCGTTCCACTTACCGATAACTTGACGGCATAACGGCAAAACGGCTGCCATTGACACCCCTACTCCATGGTGGTACTCATCATTCTTTACCTAACATGCATCTGTACAGACCTAATTCATGGGACCGAACTTGACTATGAAAGCTTATAAAGTTTCCGTGCACCAACGCACTAACATGATGGTGAACACACTCAGTATCCAAAAGGAGGTTATGGAAAACAATGTAGAAATAAATTAGGGGACTTGAATTCTTTCTTTAAACTACCATGAGATAGGCATGATATTTGTGGTTCTTATGTGGTTCTTTGTTATTATTGCATATGCATAGAAACCGTGTGAGAGTCGAGGTAGCTTAATTATACCTGGGTCTTTTTCAGAACTAAATAAACGCACATATTATTTTCCAATTTTGTAATTTTCTTCTAAAGATAATGCCACAGAAGAACTCAATTAACACCATTACCATTGATTCTCACTACCGCACTTTGTAGCACTGTACCACCACTGTCCGTGCTACCGTGCATGTGGGTCCTACTTCTCTTTTTCTCACTCTGTCTGTCCGGAATGTACATATTCTTTCTCAATTCTCACACATCCTTTGAATAAATACATGCTCAAACTAACCCCAAGTTCCATGCATAAAACCTCAATTCATTCTCTCCTCTTTGATTTCCCACATCCATCACATGAGAGTAGGAGATTATATTTTTTCTACACAACCCAAGCAAATAAACTTCTCTTCATCAGGATATAGAATATTTCATTATGGATGGTGCAGAAATGTCAGCGCCAGCTCCACCGGCAGTGGGGATGCACTCGTCAAGGCCGACTCTAGGATTTCCAGTAGGAACTGCTCTGCTAATTTTTGTCATATTTTCTCTCAGTGGTATCTTCTCTGGTTGCTACCACTGGGAGAAGATACGTGCTTTCCGACAACAAAGGCGTCGTGGCGAACAGGAAAATCAAGAACAAACGAGTGATCAGCACATCAGTATATCCATTCCATCATCTCCTACCAAGATCGCTAAAGGGGTACTAATTCTACATATTGATACACTTGTTTATTGTGTTCTTTTTAATTATTTTGAGGTGTTTACTGTTTAATTAGTAACATCTTATGTCACTGTTTCAAGTGCAAATTCTTATATTTGTTCTGGTACTCGGCAAAAGAGTCGATTATTTTAGATAAGACTAACTCGAGCAAGGTTCTCATGCAAAGTTGGTCTTTTTTGATACATTAACATGTCAACCAGTACTAGTTTGAACAAAAATTTCCACAAACAGAAAGTTTACTGTGCAATATATGGTTCCATCAAGATTAGATTCCTGATTAGGTTGACCACTATGAGCTCCTATTCTCCTAATAATACTTACAAGTTTCCATTGTATTCGCAAAGAACATATCACATGTTTTGAAGGATTTATTCTTATTCCAATAATTCACAGTCCACAATTTGTTGGGCATTATTGCGATGCTCTTACAATATAGTAGCAGGCTGAAGTTCTCTGGTCGTCCAATTGTACTGTAGAATTGATTCATCAATTCTATTTAACCAATCGTAATTTAGTAGAGAAAAGGAATTATTACAGAACTTATTCTGATATGACTTGTTCTACTTTTGTAAATCAGGACGACAAAGACAAAAACCAAGGGCTACCAGTGATAATGCCAGGAGACCCGATTCCGAAATTCATAGCCATGCCTTGCCCTTGTCAACTTGCAAGGCCTACTTTAGATGACAAAAGCCCACAATTTGAATTGCAATTAGAGCACTCTATTAGAATACCAAAAAAGCTAGGAATTAGCGGCTAAGCAACACAAGAAGATATTCTTTTTTCATTTTATAATTATATATAAATATTCCTATACTCTCTCCCATTCTCTCTAGAAGAGAGCTGTAGTTATCATAGACTTGATCTAGGAAGAACAAGAGGCGGACCTCTTGTTGTCCTTAATATGTTTTTGAATACATTCTTGGATATTTTGGATGCTTGTTTTGATCCGATCCTTCCGTGGTTGAAATGAAGAACTGTTACTAAGAAATAATTTGGCTGAAATCTAAAAAAAAATATATTCCTTGAAACACTGTTACAGAAATCACAATACTCTTACAAGATGAATTCTATACACAATTTCATGATTTTCATGGTGTCAGTACCATTCATCCCATCCCCTTCAAATGTGCCACGAAACACCCCACACATACTAATTTGAACAATTTTAAACCCTTAAAATAAACTGCAAGGTTTTTACCAGGTCTAAGACAAATATAATTTCAGTAAGCTTAGTGGAGGAACAATTGTTTCCAGTAAGCAAAAAAAGCAAATTCCAAATGTTTTTGGATTGCTTAAATATTTCTTATACATAAATTATATATCATTTGGCATCATCTCTGGGTTTCCGAACCCGATCCCTCCATGATCCTGGCTGCATTGCAAAAATCTGTAGCACAAGACATCTCATGAGTGTAAAATTTTCAAATTGGTCCATCAAAAAACCCTCCGTGTTTTCAACCTTGTCCTGGTATTTAATGCGTACTTCTTCAGTCTGTAGTGAGGTTTTTTAGGTACCAGTAAAATTTGAAGGCTGGCCATGCTATTTGATTCAATTATGAGAAATGCATTTTGTAAGGATGTTACCTTGTCATTGACCAGGGAATTTGTATCATTCAAAATTCCATTTTGATCTTCAGAGTTTATATTTTCATCAGAATCTTCTCTACTAATATTGAAATCAGTCAATTCAGTATGAGATACAGACAATGTGGAACCACCAAACATGGCTTCGTCATGTGCTTTTCTAATTTCATCCTCTCTCTTTGCCTATATATAATTAGAGGAAAAGACGGTAGAAAAAAAAAACATTAAATTCAAAATTCAAATTATTATTTTTTTTTTTCAAGAATCAAACAATTAAGGTCAGGCCAATTTCAACAGTAACAAAATGACACGCACTTAATTCTGGTTACTCTATGTTGATTATTTCCTGTCAATAGTCTAATTTTCATATTACAAAGTTTCTAAACATTATTCAAAATTTCAAGCAAACAGAATAATGTAAAGCAGCCTAAGAACATATTAGCTGACCCTTATTTGTTTTACAAATGTATCATTTTACAAGCTATGATTGGTATTTTACTATTACCAAGAGTGGTCAACAATACCTCAACAGCAGAGAACCTGAAGCTCTTTCCTATGTCCTTCATGATTGATGCATCATCATCAGCAGCTTTACCAACAAGGAATCTCTTAAAATAATTTTCAATATGTAATAAATGTGATGTGACCATTTTGTGAAATGAGAAGAACTCACCTTCAATCTCTTCATCCTCATTATCAAGAGGTGCATCTTTATCAAAATTAAATCTTTCCCATCCCTTGGCCATGCCTTTTGTAGGATCCTTAGCAGCTTAACCCAAAAAGAAGAAGAAGGTAATATATCAGCTAGCTCTTGTTAGTCCGAAATTTGCAAAGGCACTCAATAATTATGATAAATCTCACAACTAACATGAGCATAAGTGTCAAAAATGATAATTTAATATAAACATACATATTTGATAAAAAAAGAATAGCATCTTTTCATTTCTTTTTTTTTTCCAAAATAAAGCAATCTGAAGAAATCATGTATTCATGTTTCTTACAAAAACAAAAGGCAAGTATTAGATACATGTTACACTCAAAAGCTAACCAATCTGTAAACAAAAGGTTCAAAATCATACCAGTTTCAGAGAGCTGGAGTTTTGTCTTCACTTTAACCCGTTCAGGTGGTGTCTGTCATAACACAATACACTTTATTAATGCAGTGTGTAAACTAGTTTCTTTACATGGGCACAATACCAGAATTGAAGGCAATAAAAAGAGGCTAATTCAGTCGAATTACAAACTCAAAATTGAGGGAAATTTAGGGCAAGTCCAGGTGTAATTGCAAAACCGAGGAACAGAGAAGGTACATTGGTAAAAATTAACACTACACAATTACACAATTAAATGCTATTGAAATATTTGAGCAGAAGAAAACACACCATTCGATCGTAACCAGGAATAAGCTCAGCATAATCCACCTTCCCACTCTTGTTCCTATTCTCATTCTCTCTTCTTCTCTCCCTCTCTCTCCGCGAAGGAGATCGACTCCTCTCATACCTATCCCTTCTTCTATCTCTATTTCGATCTCTATCATACCTATCTCCATCTCGATTTCTTTGCCTATCTCTATCTCTTTCTCTATGCCTATCTCGTTCTCTATCTCTATCTCTGCTCCTTTCTCTTTCTATATCCCTTCCTCTCTCTTCTCTTCTTTCTTCTCTACTATCACGATCCCTTGAATCTTTGTTAGGTTTACGACTGAGCTTGTTTTTAATAGAGTTGAGCTGTTCACGACGTTCAGCCTCTCCAGAAGAGCCAGGGCAGGAGATATCCCTGTTCCTGTCCTTCTCCCGTTCTCGTCTTTCAGTTTCACCGGAGTCGTGATGATGCTCGCCAGCGCGGACGAAACTGGAGAGGAAGGAAGAGGAGGAAGACGGAGGAGGGGGAGGGGGTTTGGTACTAGAACTGGAACTGGAGGAAGAGGAGAAACCGAGGCCTTGTTTGAACCGAGCGGCGCCTTCGCCTTTGCGGGTTAGCTCGTCGTAGTACGCCGCTGCTTTCGATTCCTCCATTTTAGACCTGAACCAGAGAGAGGCCAGAGGTTTTGGTCCAGTTCGCTTGGGACGTGCGAATCCAATGTTGAGAAGAGTATTTGGGGTTCAGACCCAACGACTTGATGATTTGTATAGTATTATTAGCTGTTGATGTATATGCTTGCAGATGCCAATTGCAAATTTTTTTTAAAAAAAATGATATTTGATAATGAAATGGTTCATGAAATATTATTCTTATCTTTTTGTTTATTTAAATCTAGTAATTTTTAAAAGAAGATACTATGGTATTATTAAACAGGAGAAATTTATAAATTAATTTTGAACATAATTATTAATTGTTTGTTATCTAGCAGTCTGTTACAAGAAAAAATTATAAATTAATTTGATTCAAAATATATTAGCCTTATAATTTTCAATTTTTTTCATACACAATCATTTACAAATATATATCTTTTATTTTACTCTAATGGAATTGAATTGCTTCAAATGCTTGTATGGATAGCTCATCTTCATTAGCTAGTCTTTGGGCCTTCTGACATTGGATCCCAGACCCATACATGCTTCTTTATTAGATAGCATTTTGGGCCTGGGGGCATTGGATTCAGCATAATCTTTTATAGCTTCCTGTGCTTACAAATGAAAGACACCGATCATATGGTCATGTTTTTGTACTCAACTAACTTGTAAAAAAGGAAAATGATTGTTGAAGCATATAGAAATAGGCTGATTCATTGAGGGCTATTCTGTCTCGGTTGCTCAATAGGTTAATTAATTTCTGTTCATGAAACTTAAAAAGCAATGGTTTTGTTTGGTTGAATCATAATAAGCATCATTCTTAGTAAATATTGGCTAATCTAGAACTTGATTTCTGGATTTCAGGCACGTTTGAATATGATGTATTTAATTGTACTTTGCCCCTTCAGCAGTCACAGATTGCCAATGCCATCATATCAACCGGTATATAGTGGTATTGATGTGACCTAAAACAAACCAGTACCGCCTTCTGATAAGCACTATTATTATATGTTACTGCAAGAACTGTAGTAGATAGATCAAAAGAGGCATCATATAATGAAATTTTGATTGCTGACATTTATAAATATTAAACGTTTAGTGGTACCAACTAGGAACAGGATACAGTAACTTTTATGTCACAGTAGATTGTTATTAAAATGTCTCATCCTACTGGGATGGTAAAAACACCATTTAATAACTTTACTTTGAAAACTCCAAACTGTACTGATTTGCAAATTTGCAATTTGTTGCTGGTTTTCTGACATTTTTTGGGTACTGTTCTGTTTAATATGGAGTTATCAGAAAAATGGAATAATGAAACAAAGAAAGCAACAGTAAGCTATTTTCTGCAAATTTTTCTAATTTGCATATTTTCTTTGTTCATCTTAAAACGAGACACTGAGAATTGGTGCACTTAATTTTTCTCAAGAAGTATTTAGCCCCTGATGAGTTTGTATAGGATAGGTAATGCCTTAGTAGTTATTGAAATTTTGAAAGCAGTCCAGTTGACTAGTTGAGGTCTTCAGAACATTCTATATCTTGCGAAGTCTTTCAAATTTGTCACATGTGGTGCCTTGTTTTATCATATAATGTGGAATTAAAATAAAACAAAACATACAGAGACAAAAAGATTTCTTTATTGCATGCTGCTAGTGCCCGTCTACTCTCTGCTGCTTATTGCAGACTTGGGCTTGACTGTGGAGGGGATTCAATGTGTTATTCAGTTTTCACACGATGATATTGACATATGACATTTTTCTTTATTTACTCAATGTTATCTTCAACTTTCATATGCTGACATCAATCCAATTATGTTATATAAAATCATATTTTATATTTGTAAATGTAATGATTCCTTTGCAATTAGCACAAGAATATACCACCAGTAGATGATGTATGTAGCCGGTCAATCAATTGGCCTATCCGGTGCATTGCATTAGGTGCGAAGATAAGGTCTAATTAATTGCCTTATGTCATTGTTTACTATAAAGCGACTGAAGTGAATCTTAAATACTGAAGTAATTAAAACATCTTTATCTTGAATCGTTCAATATTGGTCAATAATTCAGCACAAGGTTTTGAAAAGATTTCTTTCCATCAAGTTTATACATCCAAACTGAATTCCATGCCACGTACCTAAAATTATTTGTGTACAGATATGAAGCTATTCATAGACGATTCAAAAATTGTATTTGAGAATATGCCATTTAGCAAGAAAACAACAAATCTACTAATTAAAATTTTATTCAAGGTTCACCAGAACATTCTACATATTTGACGAACACATTACATCTTCAACATGCATTATTTACTACGTTTAAGAACGATAATATGACAGAACTGTATACAGAGTTTGCACAGTAGCTAGGAACAAAAGCATAATTGCAGCGAAAAAAGATATGATTGACCATGGGTTGCTGAAGTAGTCGCGGTACAATTTTGCCCTGTACCTCTGCCACCTAGAATCACAATATTTTTTCACATTTTTGAAGAGCTCAGCCAGGTGGTGCTTCTCATAATCGAGGTAAGTGCAATACCTGAGCTGATTGAAAAACTCAGCTGCTTCCTTTTCATTTGCCAGCTTATTTTCTATAATTCCATTCTGCTGCAGTATCAGCACATCTCTTGGCGTGTTCACAATGCAATCCATGAATACTGCATAGCTTGTCAGTGGCTTCTCTTTCTGGCCACCGCACTGTTCGAATGCTATGAGATTCATTAATTGCGGTCTTGTTGCTTCCTCAACCTGGATATAGGGGATCCTGAGAACACCATTAGAAAAATTTACAAGGAAAACGCTCTTGGCCTCAGCCTTCTTGAATGTTGCCCCTGCATCCTTAAGCTCGGTGGCACAGGGGACCATCCGCGGTTTACGCCTAGCAATTTTCTTTCGACGCCTGTGCATTGTTAATCTTTTGATACTAGAGGATATGAGAGGAAATACCTTTTTGGCCCTGAACAACTCAAGTGGGAGCAATTTATTTTTTGGCTTGTCTGGGAGCTTCTGAGTGGTCATGAAGCAATGATAGTAAAACTCTAGCAAATGGTCAAAGCTTTGATCTGCCTCTGGCAATGGTAGTGGCTCATTTCCTTGCTGCAGAAAAGTGACTAAGAGATCGAACAAAGATGCTTTTTCACCCAAACTGTCTTGACTCATGGAGTCAAAGTTGGACATGGTATCTGAGCTAAGGGTATCGTCTATGCTCGAATAAAGCTCGAACACACGCTGCAACACAAAGAAAGGAATCTGGTTTTCAAGCATCAAGAGGTCAGTTTTTATGAGAGGAACAGTCCAGCCGATCTCAGAAAGGATATCTTCCTCCTGGAAATACCAGTTGACAGCGAGCTGGATTATAAAACATGCATCAAACAGCAGCATTTCAACAAACTGATCAGGATCCATGTCAATTTTCTCATAGTAGCATCTCCGTGCCACTGGCTCCAATTCTCTCAACACCTCCAGGAATTTATTCAGGGTGACACCCGTGTCATTCTGAGGGAGAAGTTTTCTTAGGTACACAATTTTTTGTTCTTCCATACATTTGAGGTGTTCGCGATCCCTATGATAGGGACCAATTGAAATGATACGTGGCTCGTAGAAGTTTTTGTTGCTCTCTCTGATATAAGAAGGAACACGAAAAACCGTGAATTGCCGATTCATGTTTTCATACTGGAAAGGTTCGTTATCCAGTTTGTTCTTGATAGATAGAGCTAAGGGATCATCCCTTCTTATTTCACTTGCTGTGTGGTCAGGCTGTGCCATCTCTGAATCTTAGATCAATGTGATTGTTTTGCTTTGGTGTTGTTTTGTTCAGTTCTTCTCTTTGTGTTTCTTTTTACAGAGTAACATTCATATCTAATCGCCCACCAGTTCGAAAATCATGGCGACCGCCGTTGAAACTAAGTCCTTTCTGAAATAAAGCAAGAAAACTGAATCAGTAAATTAATTATCTACTCTGGTTTTTAATAATTTCTACTAGGAGTAGGTACCTTAATTACTTCTCGTGTGTAAGTATCATAAGTAGTATCAATGAAGAACAAATTAAGATGAAAAAAAAGTGTGAAGGAACCATAAACCATGTAGGTAAGTAAACAATAGTCATCACTCTAGAGTTTAATTAGAACCCAAAATTTAAAAGATGTTAGGACGCTGATTGTTACTAGTTTCATGCCATCTACTATATAATTGGATATTACATGATGAAATAAATTATTCCGATATCTTTATCCTTTTGAAACAAGCGCCGCCTTCTTTTATTCATAGAAGTAGCTAGACCATAGTCCTTTTTATTGTTTTTGCCTTTTAGGAGTAGTATCAGTATATCAGGTACATGGAACTGATGCAATATAGATGTTTTTATATCCTTACCCAGTTAACTTTACTTCTGTCAAAACCATACCTACTAAATATTAGTATGCGGTCTGTCCTATTCAGGCAGAGGGACACTGTTCTCTTTGCTCACTCTCCTGCCATCAGAGGTTTAATGGAAATTTTGAATATTTCTTTAGTTTTACTCTTTGCTTTTGTGTGCAAATTACTATTGAATATTTTTTTATGGTAATATTATGTCTGTTGGCTTTTCTGAAAAATATAAATGAAAATAATAAATTGCAGTTTAGCCCACAAAGAAATAGCTATTAATAAACATAGAAAATTGCAGACATGAACACAAATTCATGTAATATTGCAAAGAACCCATTAGTTACCAATAAAATTACTATCAATTTCGCCTTAACATTATAATTACAAATTTTGCACAAATCAATTTCGTTGTGAACATATTACATAATTAATTTAAATAGATGCAAACTATACAATTTATATTTAACAATAACTCGATAGTGTCATAGATACAAAATTCATTTTTTCCCCTATACCTTCACGTGACAAACTAACGTAAAAAAGTACTAGCACCCGTCTTATTGAATAGGCAGTTAGCCACATATTAAATATAATTGTTAAATGATGTTTATTAACACCTCATTAGAACTTGACATCGACTGTCTTAAAACTCATGATTTATAATTTTTTTTCAAGGGCAAAAAAGAGTGAAGGGAATACGAAGTTTTTAGCACAATAAAACTTACAAGTTCCTGTGCCCAAATTGGGAGTTGGAAAAATATATGCATCCCACTATATAGCTGATACGGACTAAAGCTAAAACTCAGCCTTCATCAAAACAATTTCAACCAATGTCTCAAGGCAGAGGATAATATATAAAGACTCTACAGAGGAACTTAGCTCAATTTTCATATATAATAATCCAACGAAATTCCCTAGATAGCCTCTATCTAGCATTTCTAAAAAAAAATAATCCAACGAAACAACAAAGGAAACAATTTAGTGAACAATGTAAATTTTGTACCTCTTGTGGGGAATTAGTGTTTGAACTCTCTCGCAAAGGATCTGAACAATGGATTTTTGGTTCCCATCCGCTCTCCCTCTCTATCTCTGCCTCTCTGAATATTCTAGGATCTGAACTAGTACTAGGTTGAACTGAAGTTGTGCTAGTGGCCTTGAGAACTGCCATAACAAGATTTTTATAGGCCATATTATTCCGAGTGGGTCTTCTGTGGCCAACATCCTGTAGTAGACTATGCATGTTTTATTTTCATGTCCGATGGACCCTCCAATAGTGACAGTACTGATAGAGAGGTGATTTGATTGGCTTAGCTTTTACAGGTGAATAATTTATTGTCCTTTTTTTTTTAATTTTTCTTGGAAAAACATATTATTGGTAAGTAGCTTATATGGCATGGGAGGTTCCTAGTGATAGTCTAAAAATTTTTGGCCCTTGGTCCGTTTTTTGGAAGACCGTCCTAAAATCCGGACCAGACCGGTCTTTCGAAGGGCTTTTCGATTAACAAGGATCTAGAAGGGCTGGATCTAATTTTTTTCAAAGACGAATATTGAAGGGCCGGATTTTGAAAGACCAAATCCGACCTAATCGTTCAATAGTAGTGACTATTTGATCATGATGGGACCAAAGAGATTAAAAAACTATTAAAAAAAAATTAAATGTTGGTATTATTTTAGAAGGACTAGAAGGGCCGAGTTTTCGAAGGGCCGGTCTCGTGTTTCAAAAAATAAACTCGTCTGATCTATCCCATCTCGATCCTTTTTTTTAATCCTGTCCGATCCGATCCTTCTACTAAATCCGTCCAAGTCCGGTCCTTTAAAATTTTGCCCGGCTTTTTGACTTTCACTAAGGTTACAATTTTGAAGATGAACGACGGATCTTTCTCAGTAAGTCTATTTCTGTGTTGATTTTTTAGCAGTATTTCTGAGCTGTCTTTCGAATTTTGTAACCTTTGTAACCACTGCCAGTGCCAAAAAAAAAAAAAAAAAAAAATTAGTGACACTCGCCTTGTCTATTGGGTAGTGCCCACAATCTATCATCATCTCCAGTCTTCTCTCGATCGGATCTCTCTTGCCGCACTTTTTTATAGCTATTAACAGTGAGGACTTCATTTAAATAACATAATAGACTCTACATCAATTTCTTTAGACTTCAGATTAATCTTTTACTTTTACTTTCTAATTTCGAAAGGTAGATTTATACTTTACAATTCATTTTAACTTTGTTTTCTCTCTTTCGGTTTACGACTCTTCATACACATCCAGAGTTTATAATTAAAACCTTCACGTATATACCCTTTTCACATATGATATATATCATAGTACTAGTGACACATATTACTAGTAATCCTTTTTTTTTTTCTTTTTTCATGAGACTTTCATTACTGAACTTAAAAAACGTTCCATTCTTAGAAAGAAAAATGAATGAGAATGTATGTAGAATATGTATACATACATGCACTCTTCTCATTCATGTAATGAATGAATGAATGAAATGGATGGTTTGGCATTTCCTTTTCTTTAAGGACTTCAAGAAAAGGAAATGCCAAATATAAAAAGAGGATAGGGGCAGTTTAGCCATTTAGAAGAAAATAATGTTGCTCGTAGTTAAAAACATGTTGCCCGAAGCATTGCCCTTGTCTAATTCGACTGGGGTCGACAATATTTAATATCTTAGATTGTTAGGAAAATAGATAATATTTTTCGTGTATATGTTACAGATTCGAAATCTGATGTCGGTTATGGAATTAAATTATTAAAAGATCGAAGTTTTAAACTCTTCTTTTATAAAAACTAGCAAAAGATGTCCTCAATACTGGGCAAATAAAAAAAAATAAAATGTTGATATTATTTTTTGTTATATATAAAATATTACATGTCAGATAATAAACATATGGTAAAAATCAATAATTTAATCTTTTCTTTTAAATAAATAACTAATTTGGTAGTAACATAATTTTTTTAAGAAAAATCTAACCTTGATCTAGACCACTGATAAAATTAAATTACACAAATCAATGATCCATAATTGATATAAGAATTATTTATATCCTTTTATCCGATAAATTTACTCCTTTTATATGAGTGATTTTATAAGTAGTATAAATATAAAAAAATGTTAATTTGACTAGACGAATTTAGGTCCACTGCCAATCGAATTATGCGAGAGCTTAGATTCTAGTCCGTTCGATTTAGTGACTTAAATAATAAGGTTTTTAGTTTTATAAATCATCATGTAATCTATATATATATCTCTATATTACTAATAAAAGCAACCATATATAAAAAAGTCAAAATAATTTCATAAGAGGGAGTCTAAACAATTGTTGTATCAATTATAGACCATTGATTTAGATGATATGATCTGATGTGTGGTCTAGATGTTAATTTCAGATAAAAAATTAGATCATTTGACATAAAAAAGTCAAGATAGTGTTAACAATTTAATTTTTGAAAAGATATTTATCTGTATCTGGAAAAATCAACCAGATGATTTTATATTTTCTAATATTATTATGTTTTTTTTTCCGCGTATAAGGGTATCTTTTGCTGGTTGTATTTTTAAAACTTAGTTGTACGATGTAATTACTTCAACGCAAAAACATACTTTGTTATTTATTTATTAATTTTTTTTAAAGGTACACTTTATTGTTTGCCTCATATATTTACAAAATTATTATGAAGTGAAATTAGCAGTAAAACTTCTATTACAACTGCAACTAATGATACGAAGACTTATTCTATTATAAAAAAAAATGTCAAAATTGTAATATAAGCCTTCAAAATTAACATGTTTGGTATTTAGTTCTATATTACAATATGAAAAGACCATCATCAAACAACTGTACATTTTATAATTTAATTTACGAACTTCAATAAATGATCCAAATTTTTTAGATTATGTCAGATTTATTACACAAAATCAATAAAAATGATATGGAAAACATTTATACTTTTCTATTAGTCTAACAAGTCTTTTAACCTTAATTTATACACAAAAGCCAACGAAGTAGTTATCCCTATTTAAGATAAGAACAGTAATGTATAAGAACTTCCATTACTGTGTTGACATAAACATTAAATCTAATTTCAAATTGGAATCATCCGTAATGGCAAAGATCAATGCATCTTAATAAAAGGTCGTAGGTTCGAAATCCAGCTGAAAGATCTTTCATAGACATTTAATTTAAAAATGACTTGGAATGCTTGATACTCAATTTATCTTAAAAACAAACATATGTAAGATTATATCATCCCATCATCCCCGCACATTGATTCCTTTTCTGTTTTAAAACATGTTAATAAATGTCACTGATCTCATCCCCATCTCCTCTGGCGTTGAACCTCTGTCGTTGATCTCCTTTTCTCATCCTATCCCTTCTGTCGTTCGCTCCCACCCCTGTTTTCATCCCATTCTCCTTCTATTGTTCACTCCCAATCCCTATCGTGGTTCCACCCAACTAGAACAATTAGTTTTCAAAACTAAAATAATTAGTTTTTCATAATATATTAACTAGAACAATTAGTTTTCAAAACTAGAATGATTAATTTTTCATAACATATTAACTAGAACAATTAGGTTCTAAGACTATAACAAAACTAGGTTCTAAAACTAGAACAATAATATTCTGAAACTAGATCAATTAGTAACTGAAACTAAAACAATTAGATATATTAAATAGAATAATTACTTATATTAACTAGAACAATTTATTTTCAGAACTAAAATAATTAGGAGGGAGTGGTGGGGAATCGTGTTAGTATGACGTTGGGGAGGGGGAGGGAGCGAAACAGAGAGGAGGGAAGGATGGAAGTTGAATTAGATTCTAGAAATGAAAAGGAAGTTATGCTGGGATTCCATAAATGAAAAAAAAATTGATTACTGCCATCTCTCGAATTGTCATCATTGCCATCGCATCTCAGTACTCGCTGAGCAACGCTCTCTCCCCTCATACTCACCCAGCGCGCACATTATTTTTTGTTCATTTCGTTATTATAAGTGTTCACTTTATTAGATACAAATGTTCACTTTTTATTATAATTGTTCACTGTTTTATAAGTGTTCGCTATGTTTAGTATGTTCATTTTATTTTTTTTTTATTTTTTTATTTTTATCCAAATGTTCAGTTAGGTCAATACAAATGTTTTGTTAATTGAGCATAAATGTTCAGTTAGTTGCAATAAAAAATATAAATATAAAAAAACGTTATTACTAAACCAAGCGAAGGGGTCACGAAGCGGACACAAAAACACATGAAATAATTAGAAGGGGTCATGAACTGATCCGGTTCAAATTAAAATTTTTTCGACTTTGCCTCTGACGCGCCTCTCTCTAATAGCGCCTCAGCGATTCTATATAATAAAACAATTAGTTGATGCATTAAACTGAACACTTTTGAGTATTAAACTGAACATATAATACATAATTCCTAGCCACGTGAGGCTCACGCGCGCTCCCCATCTGTTCAGCGATGGTAACTCTCGACGATAGTTATCATTATACTGAAAAAAACGCGTAGTAGAGATGATGGAATCTTGAAGATGATTTTTATCAAACCTGATTTCAAATCGGAGCTGATAAGTACAATCAAGCTCTCAGGCAATCAAGCAATCACAGACTATTTTTGACATGGGCGCTAATTTTCTCTTTCCGAAAATAGAAAGCGTGTTTTCTGAAAACGCGTTTGATCTCGCACACCCTCACCCTGGATCACTCTCACCTCGTATCACCCCGCGTCACCCCCCTCACGAGTGCCCCTATGTTCGCGCACCCCTCACCGCACATCGCCGTCGCTCAGCCTTGCCGTCGCCGTCGCCCAGCCCTGCCGTCGCCGTCGCTCACCTCCGCCGTCGCCATGGCGCAGCCCTCCCTCATAGTCATTTAGTTACTTCCAAACAATAGCAAAATCAGAACTGAATATTATTTACTCTGTTATACTCATTATTTATTCCCTGATAGTTATTTAGTTACTCCCAAACAATAGCAGAATTAGATTTGAATATTATTTACTCCCTTATACTCATTATTTTACTTCTTTATAGTCATTTAGTTACTCCCAAGTATTTTTTTATTTTCTCCCCTCAGAGTGTTTAATTACTCCCTAATAAAAAGTACACAAAGATTTATTACTTACTCCCTCGTATTATTTTAGTTACTTCTCTGTACTTTTTTATTTACTCCCTTACATGTATTAGATACTCCCTTATAGTTATTTATTTACTTCTAAACAGTAGCAAAATAAGGTCTGAATATTATTTACTCCGTTATACTCATTATTTACTCCCTGATAGTTATGTAGTTACTCTCAAACAATAACAGAATTAGATTTGAATATTATCTACTTTCTTACTTTCTTATATGTATTAGATACTAACTTATACTCATTATTTTACTTCCTTATAGTCATTTAGTTACTCCCAAGTACTTTTTTATTTTCTCCCCTCATAGTGTTTAATTACTCCCTAATAAAAAATACACAAAGATTTATTACTTACTACCTCGTATTATGTTAATTACTTCCATGTACTTTTTTATTTACTCCCATATAGTAAGAGAACCAGATATTTTTTCTTCTCACCTAGAGAAGGGATGGCGAGATAGGGAAAGATGAAGAAGAAGAGAGAAGGGATGGCGAGATAGGGAGAGATTAAGAGGAAAAGAGAAGAGATGGAAAGATAGGGAGAGATATCAATGGTGGCGGAGAGGAGGCGCGTGAGGGGAGGAGCGGAGGAGAGGGAGGCGCGGAGGAGATGGAGGCGTGAGGGGAGGCACGGAGGAGAGGGAGGTGGGAAGGGAGGCGCGTGAGAGGAGGCGTGGAGGAGATGGAGGCGTGAGGGGTGGCACGTGAGAGGAGACGATCTGTTTGAATGAGAGGGAGCAGAGGGATCGGAAGGAAGGAGATTAAAATCGCGGGGGTGAAGATGAGAGTTAGAGCGACACCGCTTTGATTGTTTGATTGCTCAAGACTCTGATTGATATAAGTAATTCCCATTTTCAATTATTTGTGGACTGCAATCAGCATTTGTTTCGTGAAACTCTAAAGCGGGCCCACATGGCTAGCGACCTACTTGACAAAACGAAGTGTTATGAGGTGAATTGAAGCAATCCAGTCAAGGTCAATCTCGCCATTCAATATCTATTCAATAGGAAACGTGAGGCTTTAATGTGATCTTAGCTTTTTCTAATTGATATGTACTCCAATTTTGAATTTTATTTATGCTAACCATCGAAACAGTTGAAATCAGCAATGTTTTGAAAATGTCATTAGTCCAAACAAACAAGTGCCTTGCCACTTGGCCACAAGTTATTTTGTGAAAAAATGAACAATTAATATATATTGGATATATTTAACTAAGATTTGAGGGGATGACATCATATGATTCCATCCATCGGTTCGACCGGTCGAATCATTTGAGCGATCGACCTGAGAGGTTTAAGGGTTCAATGTCTAGTCGGTTTTCAAAACATTGGAAATTAGCGGCCAAACTCCAACTTGCAAAGTGAACATCTATAGTATTATATATATGAATAAAGTCGTGATGTTTTTTTTTACCGTATTTTTTTAATGCACTTCTATTTTCTATATCATCCATTCAATATGCACTATTTAGACAATCTAAAATTGTTTTTTTCCCCTATAATTGACTGTTATTTCTATGATTAAAAATATTTTTTGGTTAAATATATTAAAAATAATTGTACAAATTATTAGAGACTATAATAAGAGCAAATCAAGTTATTTTTATTAGAGACTATAATATTGTTATTTTTCAAGAAGATATTATTCATGTTTGTTTTGAGCATTGGAGAAGAACCAACAAAAAAATTTTATTGAACAAAAAGTTCAAAACTCAAGATGGTATTATAAAGGCGTGACAAATTAAATATAAAATTGAAAACATGATAATTTGAAAAAAAAAAAATAGGAAGTTGACCCCAATTTATCATTGAAAAATGCCATCTTAAATCTTCAATTTATTATCGATGACAAGCACCAACCGAAGTTAAATTCCCGTCTTAAAAAGCACCAACCGAAATTCTAATTTCCAGAAGATAAAGCCGTCCCTTTCTCTTTTCCTGACAAATAGGATCTATGGACTATGGTGTAGACTCATTGTTAGTTGAGTGCATAATTTTCATTTTATGATTAAATACTACTAATTATCCATAAACAATCATGCACAAACACGGATCTTGCACTAAGTCATTCACACAAGAGAGAAAGGTTCAAGGTATACCTCTCTTGAACTAGTAATCAAGAGGCTCGAACCGGCTAGGTTGTAGGTGGTTGTGCTCACGTCTAGCTCGCGCCTCCTTGTCGAATCACCTCGAGTCCACTTGGTATTAACCAAATCCTCTACAAGTTATGCTAGTAACTTGGAGGAAATGCCTAATCCCTAGCTTTCCCAATCTTCTAGCAAATGAACTAATTGATTTGAGGAAGAGAGGGGGCTCAACACATGAGCTAATGGAGAGGGAGAGAAGGGAGGCGCCAGCCACAAAGAGGAGGGGGCGGCTAGGGTTTGTGGGAGAGAGAGAGAGGGGGATTTGCTACCATATACCCCTTTATATAGAGCTCAAACCCTACCTACCTCTCAACACCTATTTACAACTTTGCCATCCCACCTACCACATGCTATGGCCGGCCACATTATGGGCCCTTCATGGGCTATGTGCATTGCCTCTTGGGTCCACTTAATCACCTATTAAATGGCCCTTCTTGTTGCTCCCAATTTGACTCCCTATTGGGCCTTTAATTAACTATTTAATTAAAGCCCTATTAAATGCATATGTGTTGAAATAAATAATTATTAACTTAATAATAATTATTTAGGGATTAGATAATGCATTAATTTATTTCTATATGATCCCTTTGATTTAATTAATTATAACGGTCTACAACGCTATTTAATTAATTAATCAACTCATCATATTTTGCAATACCAATTATTGCAAATAAATAAATAATGCAAGCATGGTTAAAACACCAATTCTGTGTGACCCTTTGAGGATTTATGCTACGTTGGACATGGAGTTAAATCGCTATTTAAATCCAATAATCATAAGCGGTATCTAGCAACACGTTATGATTCCCAATTCGCATAAATAGTGTACAGCTACAATATTTCAATCCTGCATAAGAGAATAAAAGTATATCTCTATTTTGATTCCTATGCCTCACGATATCATCGTATAATCCAAGATAGGAATGTGTCATTCTTGCAGATTATACGTTTCTTGATCTAGAGATAATTGTATCAGTTGCTAGCAAACAATCTATCTCCATCAAGGGGCCCAAACAGATATCGTCACTCACTAAGTGAATTAATGAGGGACATACGGTTTTCTTGACTATTTAACTTTTCCCCGCACAATTCAAGAGAACATAAATAACGTCCGTATAGCAGCCCTTATCGGGAATCAGCGGTAGACGATATTTATTGAACCTATCCTCATGTGGAAAAGATAAATATCTCAAACTTAGAATCAAAATCATAACGAAATAAATAATGACACCAAAACACAATCCATATATTTATTTCGTTGGGTCATGTCCTATACTATGTTCAAATAACATAAACATATGCAATTAAGTTGGTTACTCTTAACCTTTGATTTATAGAACTTAATCAACACTTAACTTGCATACTAATCTTATTGATAATTAATGTTCCTTGTTAATTATCAAGATTATGGACGCTTTAGATTTATTGTTGTCATTTACTACTAAATGAATCACAGTGATCTATAATTCAGATCCTCAACCTGAATGAACTGTCAACACATAAATCAAGGAACAAATGATATAAAATCATCCATAACATAAAACCATAGAAGTAGTCAAAAAGATTGGCTTCTAGGACATATCTCTAACAATCTCCCACTTGGCCTAGAGTCAATCAACAGTGACTTCTAGCCAGTGTATAGTACTCAATGTAATATCCAAATATACATATCTCATACTAACGCCTAAATAAAAGATACAACTCAAAGCCAATCAGGCATACGCCTAATCCCCATGGATGCAACATGCAACTCATGCGCGGCTCGAGACAAAGGCTTTGTCAGAGGGTCCGCTGTGTTCGCGGCACCGTCCACCTTCTTGACCTTGACCCATCCGTCATTGACCAACTGACGGATGAGATGGAACCGTCGTAGAATGTGCCTAGTCTTCTGGTGAGACCTAGGCTCCTTGGACTGAGCTATGGCTCCCGTATTGTCGCAGTAGATATCCACTGGACCCGAGATGCTTGGAACCACCTCTAGCTCGGTCAAGAACTCCTTGATCCATACGGCCTCTTTTGCTGCTTCACCAGCCGCTAAGTATTCCGCTTCGGTGACGGAATCGGCCGTAGTATCTTGCTTGGAACTCTTCCAACTTACGGCACCACCATTGAGCAGAAATACAAAGCCGGACTGTGATTTGGAGTCATCTCGATCGGTTTGGAAACTAGCATCGGTGTAACCAGTTACAACGAGCTCTTGGTCTCCACCGTAAACGAGAATGCTCTCCTTGGTTCTCTTGAGATACTTGAGGATATTCTTGACTGCGGTCCAATGTGCCATGCCCGGGTTGGCTTGGTATCGACTAGTCACGCTAATCGGATGTGCCACATCGGGGCGAGTGCATAGCATGGCATACATAATCGATCCGACTACAGATGGATACTTGAATCGCTTCATGTACTCCCGATCTGTCTCCGTTGTCGGACCTTGAGTCTTGCTCAAGTAAATGCCATGTGACATAGGCAAGAATCCCTTCTTGGAATTCGCCATGTTGTGTTTTTGCAACACCTTGTCAATATATGCATCTTGGCTCAAACCTAACATCCTCTTTGATCTATCTCTATAGATCTTGATCCCTAGGATGTAGGCGGCCTCGCCCAAGTCTTTCATTGAGAACACTTTCTTCAATGAATCCTTGACTGCATTCAATTCGGGAATATCATTCCCGATCAAGAGTATATCGTCAACATATAGAACAAGAAACACAACCACGCTCCCACTAAACCTCTTGTAGACACAAGGTTCCTTTTCACTTTGAGAGAAGTTCAATTTCTTGACTTCCTCATCAAAGCGCTTGTTCCAACTCCGTGATGCTTGCTTCAATCCATAAATGGATCGTTGAAGCTTGCATACTTTGTTAGCATTCTTTGGATCCACAAAACACTCGGGTTGTGTCATATACACATCCTCTTCCAAATTTCCATTTAGGAAGGCGGTTTTGACATCCATTTGCCAAATCTCATAATCATAGAATGCGGCAATTGCTAACATGATCCGAATTGACTTGAACATGATGACGGGCGAGAAGGTTTCTTCATAGTCAATACCATGAATTTGCTTGTAACCTTTCGCAACAAGTCGTGCTTTGTAAATGGTCAAGTTGCCATCCATGTCGACCTTTCTCTTAAAGATCCACTTGTTCTCAACGGGTTTTACTCCGTTGGGAAGGTCAACCAAGGTCCATACCTTGTTGTCATACATGGATTGCATTTCGGATTCCATGGCTTTTAGCCATTCCTTGGAGTCGGGTTTCTTTCTCATGTCATCAACGGTCAAAGGCTCATCGTTCTCCATAACAAGAACGTCGTGCAAACCTAAATATCTTATAGGTGGACGACTTGGCCTTGCCGATCTTCGTAGGGTAGAAGTTTGAGGTTCTTGAACTTGTTCCACAACGGTTTGTGGACTTTGTTCTTGAACTTCAAGCGAAGGTGCTTCCTCAACATCATCGACTCGCGATATGTTTGAGTTTTCATTTGAGGGAGCTTGTTCGTGAATCTCTTCTTCCACAACAACTTGTGGAATGGGTTCGGCTACAATCTCATTCGGTGCATCCACATTTTGTGCAACCTCATTTGGCACCACATTGGGAACAACCACATTGCCTACTTGAGGCATGCTTTGTTGTTGCGGTTCTTGAATTTCTTCAATCACCACGTTGCTCCCACTACTTCTTCTTGAGAGAAACTCCTTCTCCAAGAACACACCATAACGAGCAACAACTATCTTGTTCTCGTTGCGGTTATAGAAGTAGTAACCCTTCGTTTCCTTAGGGTATCCTACGAAATGACATTTGTCCGATTTGGGTCCAAGCTTATCGCTCACTAGCCTTTTCACATAAGCTTCACAACCCCAAATCTTGAGAAACGACATGCTTGGTTTCTTCTTAAACCAAAGCTCATAGGGCGTCTTCTCAACGGACTTTGATGGAACACGGTTTAATGTAAAAGTTGCGGTTTCAAGGGCGTATCCCCAAAAGGACATAGGCAAATCGGCTTGGCTCATCATTGATCGAACCATGTCAAGCAAAGTTTGATTCCTCCTTTCGGACACACCATTCCATTGTGGTGTTCCGGGTGGAGTGAGTTGTGGAACGATTCCACACTCCTTTAGATAGTTGCCAAACTCATGGCTCAAGTACTCACCACCTCGATCGGATCGTAAGACCTTGATCTTTCGACCAAGTTGGTTCTCAACTTCATTCTTAAATTCTTTGAACTTGTCAAAGGATTCGGATTTGTGACGCATCAAGTAGATATACCCGTATCTACTATGGTCATCGGTGAATGTGATGAAGTATGAATAACCACCACGCGCACAAATGCTCATAGGCCCACGTACATCGGTATGTACAAGGTCTAACAAGTCATTTGCCCTTGTCCCTTTGTTAGGAAAAGGCGCTTTGGTCATCTTTCCCATCAAACAAGATTCGCATGTGTCAATTGGCTCGAAAGCGAATTGATCCAAGAGACCAACGGTTTGTAATCTCTTGATGCGTTTCTCATTGATATGACCTAAGCGGCAATGCCACATCAAAGTTGCATTCTCATGTGAAATCTTACGTTTCCTATTGTCATTCTCAACACTCAAGATAAGTCCGCTAGAATCAAGCAAATAAAGACCATTCAATAAATGCGCATCACAAAAAACGAACTTCATTTCGAAACAAGGTCAACAACTTGTTCTTTATTACAACATCAAAACCATCCATGTCCAAACAAGAGATAGAGATAATGTTTCGAGTGATAGAGGGAACTAAAAATACATCCTTTAGTTCCAACACAAAACCGGAAGGTAAAGTTAAATCCACGCTCCCAATGGCCATAGCGGAGATGCACGTGCCATTCCCGACGCGGAGTTGAACTTCACCTTTCTCGAGCCGCCTCCTATTCTTTAGGACCTGCACATTTCGACAAATGTGAGCACACGAACCGGTATCGAATACCCAATCGGTGTTAGAGGTAGCGAGAAGGGTTTCGATGACAAATATACCTGAAGAAGAAGGTTGGACGATTCCCGCCTTCTTGTCGGCAAGGTACTTGGGGCAGTTTCTCCTCCAATGACCCTTGTTGCTACAGTAGTAGCAAACGGTCTCGGGAGTGGCCGGGTTCTTCTTCTTCTTGGAACCCACGGGAGCACCCTTGGCCGAACCTTGGGGCGTCACCGGGCCTTTGCCCTTCTTGGCTTTACGGCCTCGCTTCTTGATCTTCTTGCTTTTGTCACTCACGGCAAGAACATCCTTTGGGCCCTTCTCCTTCTTGAGACTATCCTCCGTCTCAACGAGCATGTTTTGGAGATCATCCATGCTCTTGTCCATGCCATTCATCCGGTAGTTCACAACAAAACCGGTGAAGCTTGGAGGGAGGGAGTTGAGAATGAAATCTTGAATCGCACCTGTAGGAAAGGGCGTATCAAGCTTTTCGAGCTGCCGAAACAACCCCGCCATCTTCATGACGTGTGGCCCGACTTCATGACCCTCCGCCAAGCGAGTGTTGGCGACGGCCTTGATGAGACGGGCCCTTTCGGTGCGGGCCTTGGTTTGGAACATGTTCTTGAGACGAGTGATCATTTCAAACACTCCATATCCACTATCGATGAACTCCTTTTGGAGTTCCGATTCCATGACCGCAACCATCAAGACCGACATCTCCATGTCGTCATTGACGTGCTTCTCATATTCCTCTTGCTTATCATTTGGATCGGTGTCCTTAGGAGCAGAGGGAATCAGAGTGGAGAGGAGGTACTCCCTTTTTTTCAAACCTAAAGGCAAGCCTTAGGTTGCGGTGCCAATCCAAGAAATTAGCACCGTTAAAGGCGAGTTTCTCTTTCTCAAGAAGAGAACGAAGCGTTAAAGAGGAGGAAGACATCTACAACAATTATCGAATTAAAGGTCAATTAGTTTTATGTTTTTAGTTTTAACAAAAGTAAAACTTTCACTACACTTTTAAAGTCCCTAAGTATAGTGATTTCCAAGACCCCTATTTTCATCAAAATGGACCTGCTATGGCACGTCATCCAAAATGATTAGATAAGGTAGGTTCTCCAACCAATCATCTTACCATGACTCTTGGTTCGCATCGGCGAACTTCGCCCCGATGTCCAAACTCTAGTTGGGTCCATCGAAAAGTCACTTCTCACTATTTGCTCCTTGCAAATCTTATCTATTTGCACCCCGACTACCGAATTGGCAATCATGACGTCCGCTTGGGCGGACCGCGCCATGAGTGACAATCGGCGTGAAAGGGATAGAGAGAAGGAGGGCGATTTAACTTATTCGTTTTAGTTTGGGACAAACAATTCATATGACACTTTGTTTGGTGGTCGTGTAAGCATACACCCATACCTAACCTAACAAAATAATCATATAAGCATCTCATAGTTGTGGGTTTGTATGGCTCCCGCTTGCATTAGTTTCGCCACATCGTCCATGGAGCAAAACTAATCTAATTCTTGCCCTCCCACTAAATTCTATAAGGATCTAAATCCTATATAAAATAAAGGTGCAAAATACATGTGAAAACATCCTATTCCCATCCTAACCTTAGGGGCATGCAAGCCTCACAAGTTACATCAAAAATTAATCAACAAATTAATTAATTAATGGCACCAAAGGCCGCATTACAAACATTCACACATGCATTCATTACAACCACAAGGCATTGAGTCTTGAGCCATACTAAACCCACTATCCACCTACAAAACAAAGTTAGCACATACAAGAACTTTGTTTCCAATTAACGATTTTCAAGCATCTTTGCGTATCGTTTGCCATAAGTAAATTCCGTGTACAAATCCTCAATTTTAAACAACAAAACTTGTTTAAATTCATTTAGAAAGTTCTTTCAACATCCCATAACAGAAAGGAGATCAAACAAGGAGTTTTCTAATTAATTTCAACTAGTTTGAATATTTAGAAAAACAGTAATTTATTAAAAAACGTAACTAATGGAATCCAATAAAAGCAAAGGTTTTAGGTCTCCAAAAATTCTCAAATAAATTACTTAAGCTCCTTATCATAGTTGTGATTACCAGTAAAAATTTCAAGAAGAGATCTTACACCATCTGGGAGAATCAAAAATGACAAATCTCTTACAAGTGCACGAAACACCGTTATGAGATTTTCAGATTATCCTCTCAACCATCTGGTCTGTTAGACCACCTTCTAATTAGTTTTTATATATACAATATACATAGAAAAACTAGTTTAATCTATAGGCTAACTATTCATGAAAAGAAAACCACCAAGTTTAGTTCAAAAAGTTCGAGTTACTAACTAAACAACCAACAAATTCTGTACTGGAACAGACTGTCGATCGAAAAGTTCTAGCCTAGTTGAAGGTCCAAATATCCACGAAAAATTATGAAATTAATTTTCCTGGAATCCTAACTCAAAATAGAACAACTCCATTTAAACAGAATTTTTAAAGGAGTTCTCAGTTGGTACAGTTTATTAGAACAATCGATTTGCTCAACAAACTGGATCTGACAAGTTCTTCCTTTTCATACTTGAAAACCCACAAATTAATCTGAGCCATGCAACAAATTTTACATGCTCAGAAAGAGCTTCAAGTCCTCTTTAAATCTAGCCATAGAACACTGGTACTTATATTCAAAATATAAATCTTTCAAGCCATTCAAACATGACAGTGCAAGCAGAAACTGGTTCTGCGCACTGTCGCCATTTTATTCACAGTAAATCTATACTAATTAAGAAAAATGTGAATCCAACGCCAAAAGAATCACAATCCACAGATCTACAACTTTCATGTAGATGGACAAAACTTCCAGAGAACTTATCAAAGCGAAAAACGCGAAACAACACAGAAAATACCATTTCCAGACAGCAAACAAACGCATCATCTCTACTAATCCGTTAATTAGCCAATTTCTCTTAATTAAGTGTCAAAATAGCTTAAGTACGACCATGTGCTCTGATACCACTGTTAGTTGAGTGCATAATTTTCATTTTATGATTAAATACTACTAATTATCCATAAACAATCATGCACAAACACGGATCTTGCACTAAGCCATTCACACAAGAGAGAAAGGTTCAAGGTATACCTCTCTTGAACTAGTAATCAAGAGGCTCGAACCGGCTAGGTTGTAGGTGGTTGTGCTCACGTCTAGCTCGCGCCTCCTTGTCGAATCACCTCGAGTCCACTTGGTATTAACCAAATCCTCTACAAGTTATGCTAGTAACTTGGAGGAAATGCCTAATCCCTAGCTTTCCCAATCTTCTAGCAAATGAACTAATTGATTTGAGGAAGAGAGGGGGCTCAACACATGAGCTAATGGAGAGGGAGAGAAGGGAGGCGCCGGCCACAAAGAGGAGGGGGCGGCTAGGGTTTGTGGGAGAGAGAGAGAGGGGGATTTGCTACCATATACCCCTTTATATAGAGCTCAAACCCTACCTACCTCTCAACACCTATTTACAACTTTGCCATCCCACCTACCACATGCTATGGCCGGCCACATTATGGGCCCTTCATGGGCTATGTGCATTGCCTCTTGGGTCCACTTAATCACCTATTAAATGGCCCTTCTTGTTGCTCCCAATTTGACTCCCTATTGGGCCTTTAATTAACTATTTAATTAAAGCCCTATTAAATGCATATGTGTTGAAATAAATAATTATTAACTTAATAATAATTATTTAGGGATTAGATAATGCATTAATTTATTTCTATATGATCCCTTTGATTTAATTAATTATAACGGTCTACAACGCTATTTAATTAATTAATCAACTCATCATATTTTGCAATACCAATTATTGCAAATAAATAAATAATGCAAGCATGGTTAAAACACCAATTCTGTGTGACCCTTTGAGGATTTATGCTACGTTGGACATGGAGTTAAATCGCTATTTAAATCCAATAATCATAAGCGGTATCTAGCAACACGTTATGATTCCCAATTCGCATAAATAGTGTACAGCTACAATATTTCAATCCTGCATAAGAGAATAAAAGTATATCTCTATTTTGATTCCTATGCCTCACGATATCATCGTATAATCCAAGATAGGAATGTGTCATTCTTGCAGATTATACGTTTCTTGATCTAGAGATAATTGTATCAGTTGCTAGCAAACAATCTATCTCCATCAAGGGGCCCAAACAGATATCGTCACTCACTAAGTGAATTAATGAGGGACATACGGTTTTCTTGACTATTTAACTTTTTCCCCGCACAATTCAAGAGAACATAAATAACGTCCGTATAGCAGCCCTTATCGGGAATCAGCGGTAGACGATATTTATTGAACCTATCCTCATGTGGAAAAGATAAATATCTCAAACTTAGAATCAAAATCATAACGAAATAAATAATGACACCAAAACACAATCCATATATTTATTTCGTTGGGTCATGTCCTGTACTATGTTCAAATAACATAAACATATGCAATTAAGTTGGTTACTCTTAACCTTTGATTTATAGAACTTAATCAACACTTAACTTGCATACTAATCTTATTGATAATTAATGTTCCTTGTTAATTATCAAGATTATGGACGCTTTAGATTTATTGTTGTCATTTACTACTAAATGAATCACAGTGATCTATAATTCAGATCCTCAACCTGAATGAACTGTCAACACATAAATCAAGGAACAAATGATATAAAATCATCCATAACATAAAACCATAGAAGTAGCCAAAAAAATTGGCTTCTAGGACATATCTCTAACACTCATGTGTGTTAGTGAAAAAGCATCTCTCTTCATAGTTCGAGTCCAAGATTCTGGGACCAGCAGCACTATTGGTATAGGTCGTCAATTAGAAATAGGTAACAATAATATTTCTCGACGACTTCGCTTGACTTAAACTGCCGAAATTTTTTTTAATAATAATTAGCAATATTAAATTAATTGTTGTAGTGAATCGAGAAAATAATTAATATCAATAGTAAAGCTGAAACTAGGATCAATGATAGCCCTGGTGATTCTAGCTCTTATTCCCGTCGAACAATTTATTATTTGCTTCGACATTTCGACAATAGATATAAAGATTTATATTAATTAAAAATAGATATGATTTTGAATTTTATTTCATTAAGGTTGACGTTAATGTTTTATTTCCGTTGATAAGTATGTTTGATTTTATAAGTTATCAAAAATATATTTATCTTAGAGCCTACTTGAAGTAAAAAAAGCAATAGATAGAAAAAGTATATGTCATGTTATTGAGTCTCATTAATGCTGAATATTTTAGTACATGAAAAATATTTTGGATGGGAGCAAGAATAAAGGAATAGCTTCTTTCTACTTCCAAATTTATTATAAACAATTCAAACTCTTTACAAAGTTACACACTTTCCAATATTTCTTTGTTTATTCATCTTATTCCCACACCATCCAAACAGAGCCAAATAAGAAAAAGAATTGAAGACAATCAACAACTGGAGGAATCCAGTAGTGAAAGCAATGGACAACAAGAAGACAGTAAATTTATTTGAGAGAGTTAGTGTTTGTTACTTAGTTGTACACTATATGCACTGTGCCTATAAATAGGCGTGTAAACAACAATCATTTTCAGAGTTTGTGAAATAGAAATTCAAAAAACATTCTCTCAATTGATATGTGATATGAATTCATTCGTGGTATCGAAGCCAATCTGAGCTCACGCTCATCAAATTCAAACTTTAGATCCAAATCTTTTCTCCTTTTATGTTTGTGCCTCCCTTCTTCTCTGAATTGTGCAATGGCGACTTCCAATTCGACCTCAAATTCGACCCTGTTACCATCAAATTCGAATCATTCCTCTAATGCAATTCAATTCTCTCATCAAATCCACACAGTTTTGGATTATGACAACTATTTGTTGTGGAAATTCCAAATCTTACCAGTTCTTCAAGGATATGACCTCATTGGCTTTGTTGATGGCACTAGATCTGCTCCAGATCGCACAATTACTGGTGGCAATGGTGCAGAGCTAAGCAATCCAGAGTTTCTCCAATGGCAACAGGAAGATCAGCTGATCCTCGCATGGCTTTTGAGCTCAATTTCTCAAACGATGCTTGCTTAGGTACTTAACTGTGAAACCTCTATTCAAGTATGGCACACTCTTGAGCAAGTGCACACATCACAATCTTTAGCGAAAGTCTTAGAATTCAAGCTGATTCTTCAAACTTCCAAGAAAGGTGCTTCCTCCTGCACACAATACCTTCAGCATATGCAGAGCATTGCAGATTGTCTCATAAGTGTTGGATCTCCAGTTTCTGAGCAAGGTCTACTCATTTATGTTCTTCAAGGACTCAGCACAGACTTTGACACGTTTGTCACCGCTATCTCCATGCCATAAACACCAACCTCCATGGCAGAACTTCAGAGCCTCCTTCTTGCTCATGAAGCTCGAACTCAAGCAAGTCTCAGATCCATGGCGTCTCCATCAGCTCTTCTCACTGCTAGCCAGGCTGGAGTTCTTGGGCCTCACACGGGCCCTACTTCTGGCCCACAGCAGATGGTCACTTCACAGCCTTTGCCTTATTACAGGCTCACAGCACAATCAGTATCGCCACCAGTTCCAACCTGTGCAGCAACATGTCACACAAGGGACTACACATCAAGGTAACAACTTCTATCAACCACGTTCAAATTCAAATAGGGGAAGAGGGAGTTCGCGTAGAAGAGGCAGAGGAAGAAACAACAAGAACAATGCTGAGTCAGCAAATGTAGAATGCCAGATTTGCTGCAAGTGTGGTCACACTGCAGCTGAGTGCTACAAGCGTTTTGATATCAGATTCACTGGCAAGCCACCTACACAACATCAGGCCTTAGTTGTAGAACCAGCCAATCCTCCTCATGCCTCTTGGTTTCTTGACTCTGGAGCCACTACCCATGTAACACCTGACCTCAATGCATTATCTACCTCTCAACCTTACACTGGAACTGATTCTGTCTATATTGGAAATGGAACAGGTTTGTGCATCTCAAACATTAGTTATGTTGTACTTCATACTGCTTATAAACCTGTCTATCTAACCAATGTCTTACATGTACCAAAAATAACCAAAAATCTGCTAAGCATATCTCAACTTCTAAAAGATAATGATGTTATTGTTGAGTTCTCATCTTCTGATTATTTCATTAAGGATCGAGTTACTCATCAGACCCTACTGCATGGCACTCTTCATAATGGACTATACTCTCTCCACCTACCTCATCAAGATCTGCAACTCACCCATGTTACTACTGAAGTCTGACACTCCAGGCTAGCTCATTGCTCTAGTTCAGTGTTATCTGTGTTTGGAAAGAATAAATTCCTTGTAATAAATTCTAAACCAATTTCTTTTTGCATTGATTGTAATAAGACAAAGGCTCATAAGCTACCATTTCAAAACTCTCAATCTTCTGCTATTGAACCTTTACAAGTTGTTCATACTGATGTATGGGGGCCTGCCCTAATTATTTCAAATAAAGGTCATAAATACTATGTACATTTCATTGATGAGTATAGTAGATTTGGCTAGCGTTATAATTGTGCTTGCAAATCAGATGTGGCAAATCTGTTTGCTGATTTTAAACAAAAGGCTGAGAACTTACTTGGTAAAATAATTAAAGTTGTGCAATGTGATGGAGGTACATAATTTAAGCCTCTCATGCACCAACACTCAGCCATCACATTCCACATCTCTTGTCCATATACACCTCAGCAGAATGGCATGGCTAAGAGAAAGCACATGCATTTGGTGGAATTAAGCTTGGCCAAAATGCATCATGCAAATATACCCCTAAAATATTGGGATTGAGTATTTGACAGTGTGAATTTTATAATCAACAGACTGCTTTGTACTCACACTAATCCTATCTCTCCTTTTAAAATCCTTTTTCAACAAAAGCCAGACTATAACTTTCTAAGAGTAATTGGGTGTGCCTGTTTCCCTCTCTTGAGACCTTACAATGATCATAAAATGCAACCCATAACTGAACTATGTGTATTTATGGGATACTCAAATCTACACAAAGGCTATAGATGCCTTCACATACCAACTGGAAAAGTGTATATCTCAAGACATGTAACCTTCAATAAGCAACTCTTCCCTTTCCAGCAACACAACAGTGTCACAACTGATACCTCTACACCTCACAGTTCCTCAACTACCACCAAACTGACCATTTTACCCCTACATTCAATCCCATCACCTGTAACAACTATCTCACCTACACCACAACCTACTACTACAGCAAATCCACCTGATACACCTCCACCTGACATCACTTTTCTCAATGTCAGACAAACTTCTGCACATCCAATGCTCACCAGAACAAAAACAAATACTATCACAACCAAAAAAATACTCAAAACATAATGTCTATACTGCAACCAAGTATCCTGTATCTCCACCAATTGAGGAACTGGAATCAACATGTTACACACAGGCATGTAAAGATCCAAACTGGAGGCAAGCAATGTCACAGGAACTCAATGCTTTAGCTAAATATAACACATGGGATCTTGTGGTTCCACCTACTGATACTCAAATTGTGGGTTGTAAGTGGCTTTTCAAAAATAAAAAGAAAGCTGATGGAAGCATTGAAAGATACAAAGTTAGGTTGGTTGCCAAAGGGTATACACAAGAAAAAAAAAGTAGATTATTATGAAACCTTTAGCCCTGTCATCAAACCCACCACTGTCAGAGTTATACTGTCAATAGCATTATCTTACAACTGGGATTTGCATCAGCTGGATGTGAACAATGCGTTTTTGCATGGTGAGCTTGAAGAAACTGTGTACATGCAGCAACCTCCAGGGTTCAAAGATGAATTTAGACCAAATCATGTATGCAAGTTAAGAAAAACATTGTATGGCCTTAAACAGGCACCTAGGGCTTGGTTCCAAAAGCTGAAAACCTTTCTCACTGCCAATTTGTTCAGAACCTCTCAAGCTGATCATTCTCTCTTCATTTATAACACCAAGGGATTCATCATTTATATTTTGGTGTATGTTGATGATATAATCATCACTGGCAACAATAAACCTGCTATTACATCTCTCATGCAGCTCTTGAACACCAACTTCTCCATCAAGGATCTTGGCACACTAAACTATTTTCTGGGCATTGATGTGCATCACCACAAATCAGGTGTCCTTCTCAATCAAACCAAATACTTGCACACTATACTTGAAAAGGCCAACATGGTGGGGGAAAAACCATGTCACTACAAGAGATATGGTCTTTAAATATATTTTTCTAGCTAGACTTTTTTTATTTTTGTTGGAACTTGTTCTATTGCTAGATTTACTTGATGCACTAAATCTAGTAATTTTTTTAGCAAGACTCAATTTTCTATTAATAGCTCCTTAAAAATCTAGCAATTTATTTTTGATAGACTTTATGAATCTTGTAATATCTAATGTAGCAAAAATAAATTGCTAGACCTTTTCAAATTGCTACACTAGATATTACAAGATATAGAAAAGTCTAGCAAAAATAAATTGCTAGATTTTTAAAGATATATTAATAGAAAATTAAGTCTTGTTAAAAAAAATTTTAGAATTAGTACATCAAGTAAATCAAGCAATAAAAAAATAAATCTAGCGATAGAGCAAATTCCAACAAAAATAAAAAGTCCAGCTAGAAAAGTCTATGTAAAGACCATATCTCTTGTAGTGTGCGCTACACCAATTCAAACAGGTCAGCAGCTGTCAAAGTTTGATGGTACAGCTCTAACTGAGCCTCATCAGTACAGAACAATAGTTGGCATGTTACAATATGCCACTATCACAAGGCCGGATATCACATTCTCTATGAATAAGGTATCTCAGTTCTTTGCTGAACCATCTGATGTGCACTGGCAGGCAGTGAAGAGAATACTCAGGTATCTCAAAGGTACTCTCAATCTTGGACTGGTATTTCAGCCTTCTACGGCTCTTTCACTTCATGCTTTTTGTGATGCTGATTGGGCTGGATGCCCTGATGATAGAAGGTCAACCCCTGGCTTTGCAGTGTATTTACGACCTAATTTGGTATCTTGGTCATCCAAGAAACAAACAACAGTCAGTAGATCCTCTATAGAAGCTGAATACAGGAGTATGGCAGCAGCAACATCAGAATTGATATGGCTTCAATCCCTGTTGCAAGAAGTGGGTCATAATGCCCCTCAATTACCATCTCTTTGGTGTGACAACCTAGGGACTACATTCCTAGCAGCAAACCCTGTGTTTCATGCAAGGACAAAATACATTGAATTGGATTACCATTTTGACAGGGAAAGACTTGCTGCTAAATAAATTATTGTTAATTTTTTTGTGCTCACAAGATCAGATAGGTGATGTATTTACAAAAGGTTTAGTTAAGGCAAGATTTCAAATGCTTAGAGACAAGCTCCATCTATGTGAATCACAGCTGAGCTTGAGGGGGGCTGAACACAATCAGCAACTGGAGGAATCCAGTAGTGAAAACAATGGACAACAAGAAGACAGTAAATTAGTTTGAGAGAGTTAGTTAGTGTTTATTACTTAGCTGTACACTGTATAGACTGTGCCTATAAATAGGCGTGTAAACAACAATCATTTTCAGAGTTTGTAAAATAGAAATTCAAGAAACATTCTCTCAATTGATATGTGATATGAATTCATTCAAGAATTACAGGAAACATTTATGTTTTCTTTGTCTCTTTCCAGTTCTGCGGAATCGAATGAGAGGGCTGAAAAAAGTTGAAAATAGTAATTGAATATTTTATTATCACACTATAAAAATTTGGTACAAAGTACAAACCAAGGAAAAATAATTGGGCTTATTATCGGCCTAAAGAAGCATTCTACTATGAATGTTCTTTTATACATAACGGTAGTTTCTTATGTTGTAGTTTTATATCGACGGAAATAGAACATCGACTTCAATCTAAATGAAATAAAATTCAAAATTATACCTATTTTAATTAACATATTTTTTAATCTCTAGCGTCAAAACATTGATGAAAATAATAAATTTTTTTGACAGAAATAATAAACGAAATAACATCATTGGAAACAGGAGCTAGGATCGTTAATGGTAGTCGCGATCCTAATCTCTAGGCGGTCCAACATTATTATTAAGGAAGAAGGGAAGAAAAAAAATTATAAACAATTCAAACTCTTCACAAAGTTACACACTTTCCAATACTTCTTCCCACTTCTTCCTTTCTTTCCTTCTTTCCACACCTATCCAAACGGAGCCTGGAACGGGAAAACTGCTTTTACATGTGACGTCAACACTTACGTCGATGCATTCGAAGTAGCTGATAGATATATGATGCAAGACACCAATGGGTAGTGGCATGCAGATACGACTTGAATGAAAGAGTTCTCTTTACAAAAGTGCAACACGGTTCTCTCACTTTTTGTTCAATTATAAAGTGTACGAGTTATTAATATCTTAATTTTTCAAAAGAAATAATATAGAATATTAAGAAAAAGGTACGTACAATATCGATTATTATTTCTCTGTTCTAAAACGCTTTTTAATATACACTACAGATTTTGGTGATAAGTACACAGTACAAGAATATAAATTAATAGGTAAGGTAAGTGACTATTTATAAACATCAAATAGCAACTACTTAGCAAACTTTGATCCTGATTAAAGTATCATACTAAGGCTAACGAGCTCCTTGACTATCGCTATGCATATCACAATAGTATTTTTCTAACATTATACACATTAATATTTGATGTTTCTCGGACACACTAGCGTGCTTAGTTGATTTTTAAATTTATACTGTTCGAGTTTCTTAATTGTTGTTGTAAATGGAGGATATTGTTAATTAATCATTGCATCTCAGGATCGGCATCCACAGCAGACGAATATATCGGCTGCTTGGAACAGCCATCACATTTTTTTTTTTGAATTTAAAAGTTTGAAAATTTAAATGTTGAATTCAAACCGTTGATTTTGTTTAATTTTACGGGCGTTGCATTTTCATCTAAGTTTTATAAACTTTGGAGTCGATTTGATACTTAATTAAGTGATCAAATTATGAACGTATTATAATCAATCAGCAATAGTTAACCAGATTCGTTTATTTGTTAACCACTTGATCTAGTATAAAATCGACTCAAACATTTATAAAATTTATATGAAAATGCATCGCCCGTAAAATTGAACAAGATCAACGGTTTGGATTCAACATTTAAATTTTAAAGAAATATGTGACTGTTGTTCCAAGCAGCCGATATATCTGGATCTGTATCCTCTAACAGTAGAGAGCTGTCCATGATTAGTTTAATTAATATTTAAAAATTATAAAATTTAAATGTTTGATCCAAATTGTTGATCTTGTTCAATTTTACGGGCGTTGCGTTTCTATATAAGTTTTATAAAATTTAAATTCGATTTGACACTTGATTAAATAACCAAACTATGAACATATTAGAATTAATTTGAGATAATTAACCAGATTCATTCATTTGTTGACCGCTTGATCTAGTATCAAATCAACTCCAAAATTTATAAAACTTACATAAAAATGCATCGCTCGTTAAATTGAACAAGATCAACAATATATCTAGATTGAACACTTGAATTTTTAAATTTTTAAATATTGATAAAAATGTGGTTGGACAGCACTCTACTGTCGTTAAAGGATTTCAATTCCGATATATCTGGCTGCTGAGGACTTGGGTCCTTGCATCTTATGTGGGCGTCGACAGTTAGTTGCTGGTCACGTGTCGAGTCACTACTGAATTTTGAAAGTAATTTTTGGTTACCACAGTTATCTCTATATCTTTTCTATTTTTTTAAACTTAAGCAAAAAAAAAAAAAAATCAACATTAAAGTCGATATGAACAAACACAACAGAGTTCAGATATTGTCAAGAAACCCAATAAAATAATTATGTATTTATGGTGATGAACTGAAGAATTTAACATCAACAATTAACCACACTTGATGTTATCGCCGACATTTTTTGGCAATTTGAAAAGTTCATAGGTCTGGAGACCTGACACTTTAATCATATTGGTTTCAAGTTAAGAGTTTACTGATAACTGATAAGCATCTATGAGACTAGGACAGGATATGAACTTGTACTAGGTTGAACTAAACTTGCGAATGGTCTTGAGAAATGGATTCGTATCCTCTGGACAGCGCAATAAGATGTCCAGAGTGGACATCTCTCAACGTGGGCCGTTGGATTTAAGTGAATGGCGCAGATTAAAAGAGAGAGTTAATTGCTGCCAAAAAAAAATTTAAATAATCATTTCTTCCGTCCCTTCGTCCCCTTATCGTCTTCCCAATGATTATTTTAATTCGCCCCAAATTCCTACATTACATTTTGGGATGGCAAGGACTTGATTTGGACAATCTGTTTGTTTCTGTTGTAAGAAAATGTATAAAAAGTAATAAAAATAGTAGCCTGAAAAATAACAGGGTGCCCAAAGCAGCAAAAATCAACAACAAAACTGAGATGGAAATTTTCAGGCTTGTTTGCTTTGTTTTTATTGATTTGATCAATGGCGTTAAATGCCAGACGGTCGAGCCAGTCGATGCGGTGTATGTGTCCTCGCTCATATTTGTTGAGCAATCTCTCGAGCCTCTCAACTTCTCTGTCGTGCTTGGGGACCTTGCCAGGGGTAGAAGTGAGAATGTTGCCATCGGCTTGTCGGTGAAGCCAAAGGCGTAACTTTTGTCGGCCGGCCTTGAGTTGGTTTTTGTTGTTCAAAAGGAAAAGAGTGTCGCCATCGAGGGGAATGTGATGGCGGGCAAAGGAGACATCCCAGACCTGAAAGAGAGGGAGATGAGTTGTTGTTGGTGTTGTACAGATTAGAATAAAACAGAATGCAGAATAGAATACAGTGAATGCCAATTGCGCTCGAGAGGTCAAGTCGCGATACTTGATGGTGAAGGTGAGAGTCTGATTCCAGGCGTAGGCGGAGGAGTCCAAGGTGGAAGCAGGATCCATGACTATTTTCCAGGAAGAGAGATTGGGGAAGACAAGAAAAGGGACGAAGGGACGGAAGAAATGATTATTTTAATTTTTTTCTGCAGCGGTTAACTCTCTCTTCTAATCTACGCCATTCACTTAAATCTAACGGCCCACGCTGAGAGATGTCCACTCTGGACATCTTATTGCGCTGTCCAGAGGATACGAATCCCTTGAGAAATGCCCTAACAAAATTTTATAAGGCGCATGTGGCTTAGTGGTTCAATGGTAAGATCACTAGACTGGCTTCTAAAATATCAAGAATTCAAACCTGCATGCATATTTAATTTGAAAAAAAATTAGATGGTAAATACCTCATCTTTCTTAAAAAAACAAGATTTTGTAAGGCCATATTATTCCGAGTTGATCTTCTGTGGCCAAGGTTCTGTAATAAACTATGCATTTTAAATTTCCATGGCCGATGGGCCCTCCAACAGTGATAGTTGCCTTGTCTAATCTGACTGGGGTACACAGCTAATATAGGCCAAGAATGTAGGTAAATATTTTTCGTGTTGAATACTTGAATGTTGCAGATTCGAAATCTGATATTGGTTATGGGATGAAAATTATTAAAGAAGCTTTTGAACACTTCCTTTACTAAAATTTAAAACAATCTGTCCAACTTCAAACGAAGTTAGGTCCACGGCCGTATCGAATGATGCGAGCTTAGATTTAGTGAGTTTTTTATTTTCATAATCAATATAATCATTATATTATATAGTATCTCAAAAGTTAGTTGTACTATATATATAATTACTTCAATGCAAAATTTTATCTGTATAATAGTTTTATTATTCACATAATTGGATCTTTTATTAATACATTATTATCACATAAAACATACCTTTCTTATTTTTTTTTTAAATTTTGAAATGTACAAATTATTGTTGATAGCCTTCATATTTGTAAAATTTTATTATAAAGTACGGAAATTGTCAATGAACTTCTATAACAACTACAAAAAAAAAAAAAACTTCCATTACGGTGTACTCGGTATTATATATACTCGCGGAAGTAATTAACTAAATACATATTGACATAAACATTAAAAATCAAGTTCAAATTCTCAGTGGAGTGGTCGAGTGGAGTCAGCATTTGTTTCACGAAGCACTCAAGCAGTCAAGCGGCCGGACCCAGATGGTAGCCACCTACTTGACAAAACGAGGTGTGATTAGGTGATTTAGAGCAATCAAGTCAAGGTCAATTGTCGTCATTCAATATTCAATAAGAAACGTGAGGCTTTAATGTGATCTTTTCGTTTTCTTGATAGGTACTCAATTTTTTAATTTTTATTTATGCTAACCATCAAAACAGTTGAAATTAAGCGGCCAAACTCCGACATGCAAAAGAATGAACATATATATAAGAGAAAATCAAGTGGTTTCTATTAGATTATATATAATAGTGGCAAAGAACAATGTATTTCAAGTGAGAGGTCGCATGTTCGAAATCCGACTGAAGGATCTATTATAGACATTTAATTTAAAAATAAATTGGGTGGCTTGATCCCAATTTATCTTAAAAAAAAAAGAGACTATATATAGTGTTGTTATTCAAAATGATATTATTCATGTCTGTTTTGAGCATTGGCCAACAAAACAATTTCATTAAACAAAAAGTTCATAACTCAATATGATATTATAAAAAAAATTAGCTCTTGATCTAGTGGCAAAAAACAATGCACCTTAAGTGAAAGATCACAGGTTCAAAATCGACTGGAGAGATTTTTATAGACATTTAATTTAAAAATAAGTTGGTTGGCCTAAACCCCAATTTATCTTAAAAAAAAACTATAAAAAAAATTAAGGCATGACCCTTATTTTTGTGTCAAAAAAGATTGACATTATATAGCCGTGAAAAATTAAACTATATATAAAATTTGAAAATTTGTCATGTTAATTTGAAAATAAATTAGGAACTTAACCCCAATTTATCATTAAAAGAAATGCCATCTTAAATCCTCAACTTATTATCGATGACAAGCAGTAGAAGCACCAACCGAAATTAAAATTTCATCTTAACAAGCACCAACGGAAATTCTAATACTTTCTAGAAGATTTATCAAAGCCGTCCGTTTCTCTTTTTCTGACAAACAGTGATCTACGGTATATTTTCATGTGTGTTAGTGCAAACACACACCTGTTCATAGTTCCAGTCCAAGATTCTGGGACCAGTACTAATGTACTATTGGTTATTTGGTTGTCGTCAATTTGCAAAGATAAAATAATATTTTTCGACGACTTCGCTTGACTTAAACTGGGACCACTGGACCAGAAAACTTCTCTTACATGTGACATCATCACTTACGTCTACACGGTTCTCTGACTTTTTTGTTCAATTATAAAGTGCGTTCTCAATATCTTAATTTTTCAAAAGAAATAATGCACAAGTTTTATATATAGAATAAGAAAATGGTATTTACAATATCGATTATTATTCTCTTTTTTAAGCGCTATTTAATATATACATACTATAGATTTACAGTACAAGAGTAATAAGTAATTGAAGATCCATGAACATCAAATAGTAACTGCTTAACAAACTTTGACCCTAATTAAGTTTCCTAATTAAAATATCGGAATTACTTAAGATCATCCTTAAGATTCTATCATTTCCATCATCCCAGCCTTATCCAGTGTTGTTTTCGTTTCTAGCGACGCATTTTTTTATTTTTGAGAAAAATATATCCAGCTTTGTTTCCGTTTCTACCTTCAATTCTTATCCCCTGTTGCTCCTTACCAACCTAAAGCGTACGCTGTCCCCTCTCCCACACACTGCAACTACCTCATTACCGTACGTTGTCTCCCCTCCAACCCACACACACTCCTTTCACTACGCCAGAATTGATTTTTAGCACCGCCACAATAACACCGGTTTTTTGAAAATCCGGTTGTAAAAATATCCCGTGGCATTTTTGTAATTGTCAAAAATTTCATTAAGACCGGTTTTTATAAAAAACCGGTCCAATTAAGTTCCAAAAAATAATTTCTCCATCACCTCCCTTCTTCTCTGTAATTGTTGTAGTTAATATATGTAATTGCTGTAGGTGGACTACTAATTGTTGAAGGTAATATCGTAACTGTTGAAGTTAATATATATAATTGTTGAAGGTAATATCGTAACTGTTGAAGGTAATATCGTAACTGCTGAAGTTATATATATAACTGTTGAACTTAATATATATATAATTGTTGAAGGTAATATCGTAACTGTTGAAGGTAATTTCGTAATTGTTGAAGTTATATATATAATTGTTGTATTCGAGGGAATACGAAGGGCGGGGAAAGGGAGTGAAAAAGGATCTTACGGAAGGAGAGTGAAGCAAGAATGAATTTCGGATTTTCAAAAACGGAAAACGCGTACAGCGGATGATAGCCAAAAATAGAAAATACATTAGTAACTGTTGGAAATGATGAGGATGATAAATATTGAAGATGATCTTTATTAGCCCTGTTAAAATATCATACTAAGGCTAATGAGCTCCTTCAACAACTTTATGTACGTGTATTTTCGATAGTACGTCTAACACATACACAAGATGTGATGTTTCTCCGACACATTGTATTTTCGATTTTAAAATTGTATACCGTTCAAGTTCCATAATTTTTGTGTTAAACAAGGACAATTAGTTGTTGGTCATGTGTCAAGTTACTCTTGAATTTTGAACTAATTATTGGTTAACCTGTTACAGAATTATCTCTATATGTTTTCTTTATTTTTTTTAACTTTAGGGAAAAAAAGAATTAAAATTAAAGATTTAAGATGAACAAATACAACAGAGTTCAGATACCGTAAAGAAAGCCCAAATATATATAATGACCAACAATCAACCACACTAATGTCGTCGCCGACATTTTTTGACAATTTGCAAACTTGACATGAGGTCCGGGACCTGACAATGTCTCCGGCCTCCAATCTATATATTGGCTTCAAACTAAGAGTTCCATGCTTGAACACGGAGGTGGCATCTATCGCTCCGTTTGGATGCGTTGAGAATAAAGTAGGAAGAAAGAAGAAGGGAAGAAATTTATTGGGAAGGAGTAAATTTATTGGGAAGTGTGTAACTTTTGTGAAGAGTTTGAATGGTTAGAAATAAATTTATTGGTAAAAAATAGTTATTCCTTATTCCTTATTCCGGGAAGAAGCCATCCAAACGGAGCCTATGACAAGATATGTATTACAACTTTTTTGTGACATCTTGTAAGAGAAAAATAGAAAAAAAAAAAAAAACTTCAATTTTGTTGCTAAGAGGATGCAAGAATTGAGTTCCGCTAGCTATTGATATTGGATTGTAGTCATCGGAGAAGTTTTGCCTAATTCATTTAATTTCGCTTTTATATTCTATTTTAGGTGTTGTAAATTTATTTTTGTTCAAAATAAGAGCCCACTCAGAATGAACAGAGAAGCATGCATCATGGACTCAAGGCGATGGTGTCCATTTGGACCTAAAAAAAGGCACCGACCTAGCATTTTTGGCAAAATAAATTTGTTATTCTGTTAAATCCTTCAAGGTAGGAAAGCTGTATATAGAATTGGTGTATTTTCATACTATGGGGATCTGATTTATGTCAAAAGAGAAGAGAATTTTGAAGATTCAAGGCTAGATCGTGTGTTTTGATTTTATTTCCAAAACTGTTTGCCTTATGTGATTCTATTGTCTATTTATCTTTTTCTTCCTCAATGTAAAAATATAACAGAAAATCAACGGGTGTATGAGTGTGGAGGACGTAGACACCAAATTAGTGATGAGCATATCTTGTCATAGGCTCCGTTTGGATGACTTCTTCCCGGAATAAGGAATAAGGAATAATCATGTTTTACCAATAAATTTATTTCTAACCATCCAAACTCTTCACAAAAGTTACACACTTCTCAATAAATTTACTCCTTCCCAATAAATTTCTTCCCTTCTTTCTTCTTCCTACCTTATTCTCAACGCATCCAAACGGAGCCATAGAGTAGGATTTTGTTTTGGGTAGTTGGTAAGGAGGGTAAAGTTGGTATTTCTGTAATGGCTCCTTTTGCTTTCTCGCACAAATTTTCTGTTATAAATTCACAATGAGTTTTCTAATGATTAATTAATGTAATGATAATAATAAAATCACTTGGACCCGCTTGCAGTCATTTTATAAGAGATGACATGGACGCTTTTATTTATGATATGATGGAAATAGAGCACTAGAGGCGAGTAGTAGTAATACAACAACAACAATTATTATTATTATTATTATTATTATTATTATTATTATTATTATTATTATTATTATTATTATAATTAAATAAATAATTGGCAAATTAAATTTATTAATTTACAGAAGATACAAATAGGTCTCTTTCCCTCTGGAAGACTGGACCCAACATTAACCAGTCTACTCTGGCGGCGGAGATATTCAACGTGTGTTATTTAATCTCTTCCTGTTATAACGACCAGTCATTTAGTTATAGTGGCAAAAGTATATTATCACAATATTTCCGACATACCTTTTTGTGCATTCAATTTCTATATATGTGGGATGTTCAATGTATAGCACTATATAGTGTATATCTGTTTTTTTGTAAATCTCTAAAGATTCGGATAAAATTAGGCACAACAATATTATATACAGAAGTTGGTGATGCAAGTGGTCAACAGTATGCGAAACTTACATATGTTTTAAAAATCTTTTTAGCAACCAAACTAAACCATTTTAGTAATAACTAACAAGACGACATTTTTCATATACCTTGCATAACTAGTTTAGGAAACATGCATATAGATATCAGCAAGAGAGATACTTCTTTTCATCAATTCTGTAGGCTCAACTTCTAATATAATATTTCTTTGCAGAGAACAGTTTTGCAGAAGATATGGAGCTGTGTTAGAGATGCAAGTGAAGATGCTAGAAGTAAATACGATTTCAAGAAAATACATTCCACAGCTTCCCAACTATTCATTTTTTTTTATCGCTACCTAATAGTTTAATTCATCGCCACTTAATTTGTTTCTACTACAAACACTCTGCATTCAACATACATTAAGTGGCTAGTGCGATGGACGGTAGTATGGCATAACAGTATAGAAAGTTTGTAGAAATGTTAAGAGCAAAAGTAAAATGCCAGCTATAAATGATATGATCGACCATGGGTTACTAAAGTAGTCTCGGTACAACTTTGCTCTGTATTTCTGCCAACTAGAGTCGCAATACTTCTTCACGTTTTTGAAAAGCTCTGCTAGGTGGTGGTCCTCATAGTCTAGATAAATGCAATATCTAAGCTGGTTAAAGAATTCAGCTGCTGCCTTTTCATCTGCCAGCTTATTCTCTATTATTTCGTTTTGCTGTAGTATCAGCACGTCCCTTGACGTGTTAACAATGCAATCCATGAACACAGCGTAGCTTGACAGGGGTTTGTGCTTCTGCCCACTGCACTGCTCAAAAGCTATAAGGTTCATTATTTGTGGCCTTGTTGCTTCCTCGATTGGAGTGTATGGTATCCTGAGCACACCATTAGAAAAGTGTACATTGAAGATGCTCTTTGAATCAGCCTTCTTGAAAGTTATCCCTGCCTCTTGAAGCTCGGTTGCACAGGATATCGTTCGCGGTTTTCGCATGACCATCTGAAGACGCCTTCGCATTGTTAGCCTTCTAATAGAGGATATTATGGGGAACACCTTTGGGATAGTAATTTTGAGAGGAAGGAACTTTTTCCTCCGCTTCATTGGAAACTCCTGCGTGCGCATGTAACACTGGTAATAGAAATCGAGCAGATGGTCATAGTTGTTATCTTGTTCAGGTACCTGGAAGGTCTCATTCCCGTGCTGTAGAAATTCAACTAAGACATCAAACAGTGATGCTTTATCAGGTTCGCTATCTTCACTCAGAGACACCTTATCGAACTCACTATCTGGACTCATGGGTTCAGTACTGGATGGGGAAATCAGGTCTGAGGTATCATCTGATCTGGTTGAGTAAAGCTGGAACACATTTTGCAGCACAAAGAATGGGATCTGGTTCTCGAGCATCAGGAGGTCACTCTTGATGAGAGGAATATTCCAGCTGATATCATAAACAATATCATCGTCTGGAAAACTCCAATTCACTACCAGCTGTATGATAAAACATGCATCATACAGAAGCATCTCGACAAACTCATCAGAGTCCATGTAGAATTTCTCGTAGTAACATCTTTGTGCCGCAGGTTCCAACTTTCTTAACACCGCCAGATAATCATCCAGGGTCACATCAGGATTTTCATAGAGCATTTTCTTGACATACTCCAATTTTTGTTCTTCCATACATTTTAGGCGTTCACTCCCCCTATGGTAAGGGCCTATTGAAACCAACCGTGGTTCATAGAAGTTTTTGTGCCTCTCTCTAATGTGAGAAGGCACACGAAAGATGGCGACCGGTCTGTCTGTGGTCCTTGATTGGAAAGTTGCTGATGATTCAAGTTTCTTCTTGATAGATAAGGCCAATGGATCATCGGTTCTTATGTCAATAGCTAGATGGTTAGGCAGTGCCATCTCTGAATCTTTCTAGTGTTCTACCAGAGTTATAATCTAAGGTATTTTCTTATTAAGTTTCCTTCTTTTCTGACATAGTTGGATCTAATTGCCTACTAACTCAAAAACCATGGTCCATCATAAAGACATCCTTCCTGAAGAGAATATGAGCAAAGAAATTCAGTACTTCTGTTTTACATAGCATCTTTTCTACATGCTTTATTAGGAAGCACCGAAAATTACTTTTTTTCCAAGATATAAATAAGGCCTCAAAGAGACTGGATAAGTCTTAGACAAGAAAAAGATATTCATGTGTTTGTTGTTTATTAATTCCATGATTATAAAAAGTTACTTATGTACAGAACTAGAAATACTCAAAATAATTGAAGGCTACTTTTTGTTATTACGGAATTAAAGAACAAACATGATGCTTAAGTGTCAATTATTTATAGAGGCTACTTTTTTTATAATAACTCCATTAATCCGAGTTTTAGATTGGAACAAATAATTGCCTGGAACTTCTTTTAGTGGGGATATACTCTTTACAGTAGCATGACAAATTATGACCAATCCCAAATACCCAACCAACACATCCAAAATCAAATCCCAACCCGACCCACACTAATTTATTTTGAAAATCAAGGATCCAAAACCCCTGACCTTCCAATTGCCAACTCACCCTGCCATGTATACCAGTATGTGCAAACTCTTTACATTTTTCCCCCTACTAGTAGTAGAGAAATTTATCGCAAATCAAAAGTCCCCGTTTTTTCTGCCCCAATTCGGACCTAATTTTTAACTCTCCCCAGTTCAATCAGCCAAAAATACTAATTATTCCTTTTCAGAGAGAATCTATAGGCAGGGAAAAAGAAAACTCTAGATGAAAACTGAAATAAAGTTCTAATTTTTGCAATGTACAGGCACGCAATCTTAAGTTCAAATGAGAAAACAATAGCGTACCTTTTCCTCTGGATTTAGAGTTGGAGCTCTCTTGGCAAAAGTTTGAACAATTGATTGTTGCTCCTCATCTTCTTTCTCTCGCTCTCAGTGTACCTCCTTGTAGCTGACTCTCTCTAAAATATTCAAAGATCAAAAGTTGTAGTGTGGTGGTGACTGGTGAAGTGACCCCTTGAGGCAAGTGGGGAGCGTATCCTCTGGATGGTTGTTATCCAACCATCCAGTGGACGTCTTTCGATACGAGCCGTCTGATTTAATCTAAACGGTTAGATTTTTTCGGGCCTATCAATCTTAGTATCATGCACGGGGCATTTATAGCCATTGAGATTAAATCAGACGGCTGAGATCGAACCATCCACTGGATGGCCATCCAGAGGATGCGAATTCGAGGCAAGTGGCCTTGCACACTGGCACTGTTATAGATCTAATAATATGGGAACAAATGTTTTCTGTGGCGAAGAACCTGCAGTTCACTATGCGTCAATTGTGCTACCTACCGAAACGAACACCCATTGAAACATGAATAGCCGATAAGAAGTTTGTAAATCAGTTATCAGTATATATTGCTAAGTAAGTATTTAATTAAGTTTATATAACTAAACGTCCTATGCAAGTAAATAAGCAATATTAATGATGTAAATAAGAACTATCGAAAAATAACTATACACTACACGACTAGAAAAATATGTTATATAATAGAGTAAGTGACCTGCTGCACAAAACGAGGTGTACATCAATCCTACAAGTTGATTGAAGTTTGCAATGGCTTAATTATGGTCAAATGTCGTCATTCAAAAGTAAGCGTGATGGGTTTGTAAGATTTCTTTAATTTGTTGTCCACATAAGCGCTCGTTTTTCTAATAGACAACTTTCCATTCTTCTAATCTTCTTCGTTTTGAATTGATGGTTACATTAACATTGGTTAGGTAACTCATGGTCACATGTCTAACCTTGAAATATTTGGCGCGCATAGATAAGAGTAGATTTTAGCTCTTGTTGGGCTCACGTTGAGATTTTGGTCTGACTCCAAATCACTGTGAGATTGAGATACTCTACCAATTGGGTGTCATAAATATAGATAAGAATAGATTTTATCTCTTTTTGAATTGATCGTTAATTCACGTTACCAACAATTTTTTAATTCAATTCGGTTTTAGCGTTTAAGTACGAAATATATATATTCAAAATACTAGTTTTAAGCTATCTCTTTAAATAATAAATTAGGCAGTTAGCCTTGTTTTTATCTTTCTGACTCTTCATCTATTATTATTATTATTATTATTATTATTATTATTATTATTATTATTATTATTATTATTTTGATCCAGGTGGCAATCACCACACCGACAGATTTCATTAATAAAAAAAGATTACAAAGTAAAAAAGTTAGGAAAATAATAAAAAAAAGAAAGAAAACTAAAGATAGCTGACACTGTACAAAAGACTAAGAAAAAGGAAAAAAGAAAACTCTCAACATGCTTATTCTTCTGTCTTAAAATCATAGGATCTCAACAATTACTTCGTCTTTAATTACTTCGATTGGCATAATAATAATTGCAAACTGCGTTAAGTGATAAAATTTGGACTCATTCTTTAAAAAAATAAATATAGATCAACTATTGATCATTCTGTGTTGGACACTTGGTTCAACTGCTATTTTAATTCTAATACAGTAATACTGGAAACGCAAAAAAAAAGAAAAAAAAAACTATTGATCATTCTGTGATTCTAAAAACAAAGACGACTGGAGATTTAAAAAAAAACACACACACACAAAATAAAAGTGTTGGACACTTCGACTCTACACTCTACATTCGTCGTTTTTCTATTTTTCCATGGAAACGCATAGTTTGAATGATCAGTCAACGGATCAGTATCCTCTGATCAGAACCGTCTGATCTAATTTCAACGGACATATTTTTGCGGGCCGCACGAATCTCGACGGATCTAATATTAAACACGGGACATTCATTATTGATCGGACGGTTCAGATTATAGATCTGCCCTCTGGTCAAGGATTTGATTCCATCAGTCAACTGTACAGCAGCCGAACATTTCAAATGGATATAATTTCTTAGTAACACCAAATTACGGAGTGTTTCCACTAAGAAGTAAGTTTGTTCAAATTCAATTTAATAAAAAATGAGCTGAATGTAATTATGACTCTATTTAATATGTATTTCACTATTTCAACGAAATCCTTATATAAAGTTATTATGGATTATATATAAAATGATAATTTAAACATTATTTATTCAGTAAGACTAAGTACGTAATAATTTACCACATAATCAAAGATGTAATAATTACTTAATTAGATCATTGTTCCCAACAATATAATGTGAACTATTTTGATTGAATTTTTTAATGAAGCACATTTTACGGCTCAAAAAGATATTATATTATCTTTCCGGATTCCACTAAAATTTCTACAATTTCCCCCAACTTATAGTTGTACATTTTTATTTTGTTATTGTTAGACTTAAAATATTAATTCATTATAATATTTCTGCAATTACCCAATAAGGATAACGTAATTCACATAAAATTAAATAAACTCATGAGTTAGAACTTATAGGATTGGAGAGTCGACATCGTAAGACGGAAATTCGATCTTCTCTATTTTTTCTTAGTATTTTTTGATGGCGGATTAATGGTGTTTTTTTATATTCTGTCTATTTTATTTTTGGGACGAAAATAAGTGAATGGGTGCCAAATTATGACAAAATATTTTATTTAATACCAAGACAATTGAAAGAATCAGAATTAAATGAACATGGTCCATCAGATTTTCCATCAAAATCTGATGCACCCTTTAGTTAAATATTCTAAATGAACTTGGTGTTTATATTAATATTATATGCCACATTAAATTATAATTAATATCATTAATTATAACAGTTATTAGATAAAAGATGTAGTCAAGCATTCTATTCTAAATATTCATAAGAGATTTTTCAATGGAATTTCAAAAACAGTAACCTTGTACTGAGAAAAGCTATCCTTAAATACTAAACCGAAGAGACTAGTTGTTTTTATAGTGTACATAAGTTGATAAAATCTGTTTAGTTAAGTGTGTTTGATAAAAGATTATTTTTTATACTGAGCAAAAATATTTTGAAATAGATAAATTGGTTATTCTGGGTGTGTTTGGATGAGCCTTGAATAAGAAATAAGAATAACAAATTTCGGTATGCGTGTTTATTCTTATTCTTGTGCAATCCAAACAACATAAAAATAAAAAAATTTGGACCCTTATTCTTATACTAACAAAACCATGGTATAAGAATAAGGAATTTGGAGAAAATTTTTTATCAAGGATAAAAATACCCTTCAGATTTTTAAAAAGATCAAAAGAGTACAAACATTTTTAAAATAAGCACAGCTATAGCGGTAATAGTATTGCCGCTATAGTTCTGTCTTAAAAATAAAAAAATTTGCTTATTTACCGCTATAGGACTTTGTTTTTTTCTTCTTTTTTCGGTTTTCCCTTTTTGCTTTTAATTTTATCTTTGTGTTTTTTAATATTTTTACATTTTAATAAATTGTATAATATATAGTGTTCTAAATACATGTCGTGTCAAATAAATCATGTCCGGATCATTGTCGTGCCTTGTTGTGTCGTGTCTAAATATTTTAGGTGTCTTGTCGTGCCGTGTTTAAATTCTAAGAGATGGACAAGACACGTCTAAAGACACGGCACGCCTTGTATCCTCGTGCCGTGTCGTGTTTGAACATGTTTAAATTTCATAAAATATAATTATATATATACTTATGTTTATGGATGAACTGAACATTCAAACTATAAAATTATCCTTAAAAAAAAAGATAATATAAGGATTTTTCTTATTATTTCGTAACATTTACTATATTTGATATTAATTATAAACTTGTTATATCTCTTGAGTTATGTCGTGTCGTGTCTAGACAATTCGCATGGCGTGTCGTGCCGTGTCGTGTCTAGACAATTCGCGTGGCGTGTCTATGCCATGAAAGTTAAACACAACACGTTTAAGTTCTCGTATCGTGTTATGTTTGTGTCGTGTCGTGCCATGTTCAGACATGCCGTTTTTTTTAGAACACTAATAATATATGTGTAATTAATATACATTAACCTCTTTGTTTTCACATTTATGTATAATAAATTGTGTATATATGTATAATTAATATTTTGTAAATTGTTCATCACCCTCATCACCATGATTCTATATTATAATTAAGGATAATTTCATAGTTTGAATGTCCAGTTCATCCATAAACATAAGTATATAACTATATTTTATGAAATTTAAATATGTTCAAACACGACATGGCACAACACGACTAAATAAAACACGACACGACACGGGGACACGAGGCGTGCTGTGTGCCCGTGTCTTTAGACGTGTCGTGTCCATCTTTTAGAATTTAGACACGACACAGTACGACATGTGAAATATTTAGACACGACACGACAAATGATCCGGACACGACGTGTTTGACACGGCACATATTTAGAACACTATATATTATACAATTTATTAAAATGTAAAAATATTAAAAAACACAAAAGATAAACTTAAAAACAAAAAAGGAAAATCGAAAAAAGAAAAAAAAACCAGCCGACAATAGGAAAAAAAAGTCCTATAGCGGTAATAGTAGTGCCGTTATAGGCAATTTTTTTTTATTTTTAAGACAGAGCTATAGCGGCAATGCTATTGCCGTTATAGCTATGCTCATTTTAAAAATGTTTGTGCTTCTTTGTCTTTTTTAAAAATGTGGAGAGTATTTTTGTCTTTGATAAAAATTTTCCGAATTTGGACAAGCACGCATACCGAAATTTTTTATTTTTTATTCCTTATTCAAGGCTCATCCAAACACACCTAAGAGGATCGCTAAGGAATAAGAGGAATAATATTGGGAAGCGTGTAACTTTGTGAAGAATTGGAATGGTTAGAAATAAATTTACGCCTAGGAAAAGACTATTCCCTTATTCGTAGACGTATCCAAACGGAGCCTAAACAATTTAGATCGCACGCGGGGTTAATATTACTTTTTTATTTTCATCGAGAAAAAATATACTGAAAAGAAGAAATCAAGGTTATTGCATATTTAGATCGTCCACTTTAGTTATTCAATATTATTTTATTATTATGATTAATGTTATAAACTGCAAATATGGCAAGAAGGTCAATTTGTTACATTCGACATTCGCACAAAATAAAACCAAGTTCTTAATAAACATCAACGGAAAAGATATGTTATATTGAAATCTATTATGATATTTCCATAAGATAAAAATTCTAATTTTTTAGTGCATTTTGGAAAATTTATCTTCTCGTTCGATACCCTATTGTATCTTTTTTTAATGTCGTTTTTGTTTTTGTTTCTTTTTTATTTTCTTGAAATATCCCTACTGTATCTGTTGATATTTATGTATGATATATTCTCTCATAAAGAAAAAAGAAAATAAAATCTATGGCGTGATCCTTTTAGTCACATAAAGTGAAAACCTGTGTCATACTTTCCAGACCCCTGGGACCATTAGTACGGATTCAATCGACAAAGACAAAGACGATATAACATCATAGCAGCCTAGCTTTTAGTGGGTTAATAAAATTAATATTTTAGGAAGACTTGCTTGACTTTGAATAAGCGAAGAAAACTTTAATCCAATCTGACATCATTGCACATGCCAACGCGGTTTATTGTTTCTTTTTCCTTTTTTTTTTTTTTGACGAGTCGCCGATTTTGTCATCGACTTCAGATAAAAAATTTGTTGTAAAAAGGTAGATATACATATTTAAGTATGCATAAGAAGTATATTTAGCTATACTTGAAAGTAAACAGTTCTCGGATATCTATCTTTGCAAATGTGAAATTTTATGACTTCAAATCTGCTAATGTTAGTTGGTATGAATTTTATGGCCGAGATCATGTATGACACAATGTAATATATATATATATATATATATATATATATAGAGGATGGCTAAAGTGCCATCGATGGCACGGAGGGTCCCGTGCCATCAAGTCATTTTTCGAGATCCAAAATTTAAATGGCCAATCCAAACCGTTCAAGTTGTTCTCCATATTGAAATATCCTTGGGGATAAAATTTTAAATTTTTTCGAATTTTTTTGCATAAATATGATACTTTTAAAAACATTACGATTACGATTAGAGTATTTCAGGCCCTCCAATTTGAAAATATCATAATAAATAGCAAAATAATTTGAAAAATTGTAAAATTTGGTCTCCAAGAGTATTTCAATATTGTGATCAACTTGAACGGTTTGGATCGACCGTTTGAATTTTGGATCTCAAAAAAATGAGTCGATAGAAAATTGATGGCACGTGCCATCGATGGCGCGTTAGCCATATATATATATATTGTTTGAGGTTTTGTATGAATCGTGGCCAGGGGAGGAAGCAGGAATTTGATAGAAGGGGATAAAAAAGTTGCTTACACTAAAATTTCAAGATTGTGGAGGAGCAAATTGAATATATCATATAAAATTACATATAAATTTAATACTTATTTGTAATTTACAGGGGTAATTGCCCGCTTTTCCTTACACATGCCTTCCCCCTGATCGTGCCACATAACCTCTACTATTATAGTTGTGGCAGCAGATTGTTAATCAGGTTTTATACGGTGTACAATATATTTATAACTTATGTTTAAAAAGAAATAATAGAGAACCAGCTCTTAGCCTTTTAGTCTAGTGGCAAAAAACAATTCATCTTAAGTGAGATGTCGTAAATTTGAAATCCGACTGGAGGTCTTTATAGACATTTAATTTAAAAATAAATTGAGAGGCTTGACTCCAATTTATCTTAAAAACAATAAAGAAATTAGAACTTGCTCAGCTGAGGCGGCAGAATCTTTATTTTGATGTCCTCTGCTAGTCATACGGTGATCTGGTGGATTAAACCGTTAATCGACCAGTCAGACTGGTGGATTGAACCTGCGTGTAGCTTTTTGAGTTTTTGTTCATAAAACTAACAAATAGCTCTATGTATTAATTTCTTCTCTTTAGTAATCATAGAAAGTTGGTTATGATTTTAATATTTTACTATGATTTTGGTATGTACAGATTATAAGACGAATAATATTAACTAATTCTATTCTCGCGCGTTGCGCGATGCATTCCTATCTAAATATGCAGCAAAACGGTTTCCTAATGAGCGTGGATATGTTATCAATGACATATATAGTTTGTTAAATTATAAAATATTACGTTAATCAAATGTATGATTATTGTTAACAAATGATGCCCAAAAAAAATGATCTCAGTTCCAAATTAGCTAATTAACTTTTCAAGCAATGCAAAATTGACACAAAATAGATATCAGTTCCTACACCAATTACAAATTATCCAAGCAAATCTAAACACTGAATTGATGGAACTATTTTATACTTTCTTAACTTCAAAATATTCCGTATAAAACTGAACATAGTTATTACAATTTTTCCAAAAAAAAATCTACCGTACAAAGAGGAACAATAATCTATTAGACAAAGGGGAATAACAATCTTATCTCTCATATGACAGTACTGGATCGTCAATCAAATGAACAGAATCATCTATTACGACATATTCACCATAAAATACGAATTCTTTGTTTTCCTCTAAAGTAATTACTAATTCTTTGTCTATCCTAATAGCCAACAGAGGCCATTCCTTTTTAGCTTTTTTTTTTGTAAATTAAAACTTCTGAACTGTCACCAAAAAAGTTTACTGCCTTTGTCCTCATTTTGATGATATGCCAATTTTCGGATGGTGGTATGAGCATATAAAAAACATAAATTGTAGTGGATGTTATAAAGTAGGAATATAATTATTATTTTTCCTTTTTGGTTTTAAAATTTAGGCGATATTATCACTTTGTGAAATGACATTAGAGGAAGCTACTGGTAATGTGGTCCGGATTTGCTAACTGGCACCGCAGCACCGGCTGGTCCAACATCTAAACGAATTCATATAACTAAAATAAAACTAAAGAGGAATAACATCTACTTACCTTTCATTGAGATCGATATGAATAAGTTTTACCTTATTGAGATAATTATAATTATAATTCAAGAGAGCTATACAATAGCAAAATTCAGTCCTGAAAAATGTCAGAGACAATCATCACATAAATTTCTCCTTTCATGGCTGCCTTGCAATAAAGTCTAAGAAAACTATACTTGTCCATAAACGATGAATCTAATTAAACTATGCTAATTAAGAAAAGAGTGAAAATTTTGGTACCAAATTGAAGAAATCAAGCAAGTCATCAACCAATTTGGATTTCTTTTCTTCTTTCTTTTGAAGAAGTTTAGACCTTCCAGAATAAATGTTCTCCATGATTTTTGATCAAAAGCAAAAAGCACACACATCAAAATTAAAAAAATGTGTTCGCTGAGCCTCTAAGCGCACAACAATATATTATGAGTTGCTGATCAGCAAGCATTGTCATAACACAAATACAAAGAATATATCACACGAAACACATTGGGAACACTTTCAAATCAGAGAACAGCGCATAAGAAGAAACCCAACCCAAGTAAAATTATCGTCCCAGCGACACCCTAACATGAGATCCAAAACTGCACTTGATATGTTAATCCATACTTTGTCGAAAGAGGTACCAACATCTAAGTTCAGTGTTAATATGCACCATGTCAAAATAGGTACTCACATCTAATTATAGGTACTCATCTCCTTTGTACATTTCTAAATGAAAATAACAATTTAACAACTAAAATCAACCAACTAACCCATCAATTCCATCACAAATCAACAAAAGAACAATACCTTTAACTATGGACCGATCTCAGCATGTTCTCTTGTGGATCAACTTGTTGATAGGATTGATCTCGGCATAGCCATGCAACATCCCCTACCAATTTTAGGGCTTTGACTACTATTGCATGGCCTTCGTTGTTTCTCTGCAGTGAAAAGTGCCTCTTTTGATTTAGAAAGTGCCAGATAAGCATGCACCAGGCCTGAAAATAATCACTAAAAAATGATTTAACACAACTAAATAATATTTAAACTAAGATTAATGCACATAATTACTATTATTCCAGTCAGCCTGATAGTTATTTCTATTGGTTTGTACAAATCAGTATAGTATGTCAATGCTACCATAATCACAAACTAAAGTGCAGCTAGATATTTCTGTTTTTTTTCTTTGTATATAATAAACTTTTTAGTTTAAAGTTAGTCAAATGCGTGACATTTTCACTGGCAAGAAATCTGTAATGCAGATTTGATGTTAGTCACCACTTGTACCAGGCAGTGGCATAAATTACATATTTAGCGGTAACAGTAAGTGGTAACATATATTCAATGAATGAAACGTTCATTTTGTTGGTCATTCAATAGATATAACTTTTTAAAAATGCACTATTCTGTTGGTTCGTGCATCTTATTTGTTGGGTTTCCAACAAACATATTATTTAAAAAAACACAACTTAGATAAGCATTCTTAGTTGTTGGACTTTCAACAAATATACTATTTAAAAAAAATACTATTATGCTGGTCCTATATCTAATTTAGCTTCTCACCGCCTATATAGAAAACTCAAGTTCACACTTTAATGATCATTTTTTGAGACCTCTATGTTCCTTTTATCTTGAAGGAAAATATTTTTCCAAATTCTATAAGTCAAAAAGGTTAAATACTTTGTAGAGGGTCTAAGAATTTAAATAGATAATAAAAAAAATATTTTTATTCTTACCAATCAATAAATTTAACTATTCTGTTGGTCTTGATGTCTCTACAGTATAACATGCAGAACATGTTCCTTGTAATCGTGTGCACATGTTGGCCAATTTGTGAATCCATTCAAGCTAGAGATAGAAATCTCCTTACCAGCTACATCAGATAATACAACTGATGTCAAATCATTTACAGAGATATGGAGATCTTGATAAAAAGAAAAGGATTAAAAAATTTGAGGAAGTGCGATATAAGATTCTAAATAGATAACGAAACGAACCATTTTGTTCTTACAAATAAAAAGATATATAACTATTCTGTTGGTTTTGAGGTCACTAAAAATGGATAAAATTTAAGAAAGAACATACTGGATAAAAGATGACCAGTATATAAGAAGCTCATCTAATTTTTTTTTATAAAAGGAAAATTAACTTCAATTCATGGAGGTGGCAAATAAAGCCACACCACATTTTCTAATTAAACGTTAATCCATCAAAAAGTAAAGGAGCACTAAATTGATGAACCTTCTTTATGGTTGTAGCTTGTTCTCTATCTTGGATATTTTATTGAACACCTTCCATGCAGTGAACTCCTCACCTCCTTATTCAACATTGTAAGACTTCAGCCTTTTCCATACTCTCTCTAAAGAGAATGAAGCCTTAAAAAACACCAGAATCAAAGAGGAGCTGAAAATAAAATTGCAAAAGTAGGCAAGATATAATACCTTGCAATAGTATGGATGAAGATTAAAGCCTATCAATCAGGGCAAGCACGTGATCTTTGCAAGAGAGGAGTGGATCTGCAGTTTGTAAAAACTCGTGACTTGACTGGGATTTGTGGTAAAAAATTTAAATATTCTGTAAATTAAAGTTCAATACCTTTATAACCAACTTTTGAGGCTTTATGTACAAATCGTTTGTGAGATCATTACAAGAGAATAAAAGAAATAGCATGTTAGTTAAAAAAGATAAAATACTAAAGCACCTGTGCTACATGAAATGGTTTCAATAGCAGTTGTTTAATATATACTGGTTCCTGTCAAAATTCATCTTTATAAGTTACTAACTGCAGTCTCCTTTAACTTGCTGCGATAGATTTTACTTTCATAGCAGCATAAGCTTTTCATACTATTAGTTTTTGACATATTGCCAAACTGATTTGACTTTTTGTATCTAATATTCAGCCTCAATCACCCCAAACAATCAACCATATTTGTATCCTAAACCACAATATAAGTATCCTTTCTCTGTTCGAAGAAAAACCAGACCTTTTTTTTTATTTAGTCCTGCATTCTATTGCTTCTTATGTTGTACATAATGATTACTGAAAATATGAACAGAGGAAGAAACACAAAAAACATTAGCACTAATTATACTAAATTAGATTCAGAGGATATAATAATTAGACAAAAGGCAATTCTAATTTTACCTCAACGCACATATTTTCTCTTCAGCCTGATGGGAATGAACCTTTGTGCCAGATGCCCTTGCTCGCATAACACAATTTTTTAGTCTGTATCTTAAAAATATTAACTACACGCCATTATATGATGTTCTCACACCTATAAAATAAAGAGTTGTTTTCATATTTAAGATTTTGATTACTAATTTTTCCAACGATATCTGGGGCATAAACGAACTCCAATTAAAATGCTTCTAATAGAAAATCACAAATCAATTTTTCTAAACTACCTATAAGATGTAGAGAAAGTTGAAAATCACCATTTTGTTGCTTTAAAATGCATGCCTGCAGAGTAAATAAAGAAGGAAAAAAAAAGATTAGTTAGCAAGCTTCAACATTTTAGCCAATTGTTGAAAAGGAAAATACTATGCCAGGGGTAAAATTTACTTGGTACTTGCGTGTACCAATGCAATCAGCAATAAAAAAAAGATAGAACTTAATATAAAAAAATGGCATTGCTTAGCCATGTTCAACTTAAACAAAATTTCTTCATTTTATTTGCAATCGAAAGATAAACAGAGAGATAGGAGTGACATATCAGGTGAAGCTGCAAGATTGCATGAAATCAAGCAAGAAACATCATCTCCGTGCAACTCTCGAGAAGAAGAGAAGAGTAGATAAAACCAAATGGAAAGCAACCAAAATGGTACTCATTTGAAAGAGAAGCTACCGATCTGCTCATCTGTAAGATTGATGTTGTGAACTAAGATCGGAGGTCGTTGCGATTCGCAAAAGAATTAAAAAAGAGTTGCAACCCTAGTTCCTTTTTGCCTCGGTAGTTGTGTAGCTCAAACAGGGGAGAGAGAACAAACAAATGGGGAGGAAACGCAGAGAGCCAGAGACTAATCAAAGCCAAATAGACGGCTGAATGAAGCTAACGGACTGGATCAAGTAACTCAGATTTTTTACTGTACTAACCACAGTGCCGAGAGGCCTGCACGTGCAGCTCACGCCACGCAAAATGAATATATTTCTAATTTCTTTACCGGATCATTAGAAATCAGAATTGCTTAAGACCTTCTAAGATTCTATCATTTTCATCATCCCCTGAATTCTTCATTAATTATTCAGCGTCCTCATTAATAAAAGACCAGAGATGATAGGATGATAGAATCTAGGAGATCAAATCCAGCGCCTATCATATCTAGCAGCGCCCTAATGTTTTCTATATTTAAAAAAATATATCCAACGTCCTTTTCGTTTCTACCTTCAATTCTCATCCCCTGTAACTCTTGACCAACCTAACACGTACGCTGTCCTCTCTCCCACACACTGCAACTAACTCCTTACCATACGGTGTCCCCCCTCCCACACACTCCATGTTGATTCTCACTCCCATCTCCCATCGCCTCCCTTCCTCTCTGTAATATAAGTAATTGTTCTAATTCAAATACTAACTTTTGTAGTTAATGTATGTAATTGTTGTAGTTGGATACTAATTGTTCTAGTTATTATAAATAATTGTTGTAGTTCAGATACTAACTGTTGTAGTTAATATGAGTAACTGTTGTAGTTGCAATATATTAACTATTGTAGTTAATATAAGTAATTGTTGTAGTTCGGATATTAACTGTTGTAGTTAATATTAATAATTGTTGTAGTTGTAGTTAATATGAGTAATTCTTGTAGTTCAGATACTAATTGTTCCAGTTGATCATGATCGTTTTCTTTTTTGACAAATCAAAACTTCAGCTTTGTATCTCATCCTCATATGCTCCTTTTTTTCGATTCGAGCCTCTATTTTCATATTTTTTTTCTTCTTTGTATTAGAGTAACTAAACATTCAAAGGAGTACCTAATATAAATAATCAGACTAATTATCTAATATATATAGGGATAACTAAATAGTTTAACTTTGTATCTAATAATTATAAATGAGTACCTAATAAGTTTAAATATGTAGTTTACTTAAGAGAGTAACTAATAGTAATAAAAAAACATCTAATAAATATAAGAGAGTAACTAAATAAATTCTAGGGAGTACAGGTAGTTCACTTAAAAGAGTAACTATTAGTTATAAAAAGTATTTAATATTGTTATGGCCCCCTTGGTTCCCTCAGGAGGCCTAGAAAGCCTAGGAACGTGGACAGCCCAGGTCCAAGTCTGAGCTAGCTGTTATGAGGCCGTAACCTCATGGACCGTGGGACCCACCCGATGAACGTAAAGAAAATGTACTGGCTGTCGAACTTTCTTCTCTGTTAGGGTTAGTTATAACTAATAATAAACGGAAATTGATTACTACCATCTGCAGTTTTATCATCTCTGTCATCGTTAAATATAAACTGAACATATACGTAAACAAAGTGAACATATAGATGATCTAAGTGAACACATACAAATAAATAAATTCAAAGAAAATAAGTTGAATATACATGTAAACTTCTAAACAAGTGATGACAACACTTATTTGTTTGTAAGTGTTCATTTAGATCGTCTATATGTTCACCTTATTTACTGTATATGTTCACTTTGTATTTAACGATGGCTGGGATGGTATATTTGCCGATGACACTTATAATTCCTGATAATAAACCCTTCTGCAAGAAAAAAAAGGTGGACCCCACGTAGAAAATCGTCTGCCAGTCCTTCAGAACTTCGCCCGATCCCTCCAAGGAGGAAAGGCACCTAGAAGAAGGGCGAAGTACTCTGAGGCATCACCAAACGCTCTTTGCTTCATAGCCACATCTGATCCAGATCCCCCAGACGTATTTACTATAGCCTCCGTTTGGATGCGTTGAGAAGAATAGGAAGAAGGAAGAAGGGAAGAAAAAAATTATAAACAATCTAAACACTTCATAAAGTTACACACTTTCCAATACTTCTTCCCACTTCTTCCCTTCTTCCCACACCTATCCAAACAAAGCCATAAATAGGCACCCCCTGCCACCAGGAGGGGGTTAGATTTTCTCTATGGGTGCGTTTGGATCGTTGGAAGAAAGAAGAAGAAGAAGGAAGAAGAAGAAAAAAAATTATAAACAATCCAAACTCTTCACAAAGTTACACACTTCCCAATACTTCTTCCCACTTCTTCCCTTCTTTCCTTCTTCCCACACCTATCCAAACGCACCCTATATGTCACTCTTAGTATAACTTGTACTCAAACACAAAAGAATCAATAAAATACATATTCTCTTCTTTCTATTTCCTTGTTGAATACCTTAAGAGCTAGAATTAGGGTTATCAAATATATATCTAAGAGTAACTAAATGAGTTCAAGGAAGTATCTAATATACATATAAAGGAGTACATAATAAGTTTAAATACATATTTATATTTTCACAAGGGAGTATCTTGTAAGATTATATATATATATATATATATATCATAAGGGAGTATTTATTTGTATTTAAAAGAGTATCTTGTGAAAAAAAAATTATCAAATACAAAAGAAACATGGAAGGAAGGTAGCAGGGGAGAAAAACGATGGGAAGGATGTTAGAGAGGATAAAAGAGAACAAGAGAAGGAAAGAAGGGAGGGAAGGGAGTCGCGCGAGAAGAGAGGCGACGTGGGTGAGGAGCGACGCGGGTGAGGGAAGAGAAGAGGGGCAACGCGCTTTCCTTTTTCTGACAGCGCACAATTTCTATTTTTAGCATTGATTGCTTGATTGCGTTAGTGCTTGATTGTACTTATCAATGTCGATTTGGAACTCTCATTGCCAATTGTTAACTAGTTACTTCGTACAGAAGAAACCAATTGCCGACCAAAAAATTAAACTTGAACTAATAGTTTAATACACGTATAAAAAGTTTAATAGCTGAAACCTATATAATACAATAAATAAAGGCCGGCTTGAGCGTGAAGATTTGAGGTGTGCCTCGCACTACCAAAGATTTGAGGTGTGCCTCGTTTGGATGGGTGTGGGAAGAAGAGAAAAAGGGAAGAAGTGGGAAGAAGTATTGGGAAGTGTGTAATTTTGTGAAGAATTTGGATTGTTTATAATTTTTTTTCTTCTTCTTCTTCCTTCTTCTTCTTCTTTCTTCCAACAATCCAAACACACCCAAAATGCTAATAATATTATTAAATAGTACCTAACAGCAGGATAGAATTGTTCCTCACACTCTTCAACGTGATTTTATACATATAAAATGTACAACGTCAACGTGGAATTACATGTAAAATGAATAATCCATAAATATTAACGAAACCATTGAGAAGAGTAGGATAATATATTCTGAGAGAGGCTCTTTGTCTCTAATAAAGCAAGAAGGAAGCGCAAGTGCAAAATAGAGGAATGAGGATGAATGTGCAAATTTTGGAGGTATGTACGCTCTCTTCGTTTACTTGTTTGTGCTTTGTATAGTATGCTGTTCTTATTGTAAAATACGTTTATCACAAAAAGCAAAAAAAAAAAAAAAAAAAAAAAAGAACAGAAAGGGAAAGATAGCTGACGACCGATACATTGTAAATCCGGAATTTTCCATACAACCATTTACATTTGTTACTTTATTTATCTTAGATGATCCAACAAAATGATTTCGGAAAAGGTTGTATTCCTAGACATTTACTAGTTTAATTATTTCCCCAGTAACTTGGTGGAGAACTTGAAATGTTTGAATATAACACATTAAAACCTAAAAAATTGAAGTTTTTGTTCATCCAATTAATGCTTCATCTTGAACACTGGCTACCTATATCCGACTGGTGCAATTTTCAACGAACGGAAACCGATCAAAAGCAGTTCTATGGGAGAATTTAATCAGCAATGTTCACTTTAAATGGGCCTAAAATTTGCATCTCAATAATTGTATTTTAAAAATTGATCACTATTCACTAATGCCCACCCTAATAGTAACTATATGTGGGCCTTTAATAAGCCTCTATATATAGGCCATAAATTCAATTTAGAGTGTTCCAATTGGGTTTAAAGCCGAAAAATTTATAAATAATATTAAATTAATATAATATATTAAAAATAATATCAATATAATAATTTTTTTTTAAATAGTATCACGAGATCGGAATCTGGGATTCCGATATAAAAACTTAGGTCTTTGCCGTGGATAGTTCGACGGGAATAATCATATATTTCGATGGGAATAGTCAAGATTCTGCAACTTGACAAAAAATTCAAATGCATCTCTAATTTGTCTCGAAATTAGATTTATGCCACTGTAAAAACCAGAAATTAGAGAAATGTCATCACTAAATGATAAAATTAGATTTATGCCACCGAATAATTAATTTGACCATTATACCCTTTTAAATATGCCATTATAAAATAATAAAATTTAAAATACGATACTATAAAATATTAAAACTAGAAATATATCACCGTTAAGTAAATAAGTGATTTTACGCCATCAACAAAAGAAATAAAATTTCAAACTAAAAAAATCTCAAAAGTTGAAATTTAAAAATTTTTAATTGAAAATTTCAAATTTTAAAAAAAAAAAATTTGAAATTCAAAATTTAAAAAATTTCGAAAATTTTGAATTTGAAAGTTCGAAAGTTTAAAATCCAAAATAAAAAATCGAAAGTTTGTAAAGCTGAAATTTCAAAAATTTAAATTTTAAATTTAATTCATTTCAATAATTTTTTTTTTGTCATTTCTTGTTGAGAGGGTATTTTGAATATTTTTAAAAGTTAGAGTGGTATTTCTCTAATTTTCATCTAAAATAATGACATAAAACTAATTTAAACCATTTTATGCTGGCATAAAACTAATTTACTATTTAAAAATAACATATCTCTAATTATCAAATTTTAATGTGGAATATATCTAATTATTTCATTAAATATTATTTTTGTTTTTGGATGATTTTTCTTGTTGATTTTTTTTTTCTAGCATACCTAACTTGTTTGGACAAAAAACTTAGTTGTCGCTGTTGCTTCTTATCACTCGACATATAAAAATTTATTGTCAGGAGTCAAGTGTTTAGTTCGTAACAGGAAATGCTAATAAGTGCCCTGCATCTTGACCTCACGATAGGAAAAGAGATTTTAAATTTTTTCAACGGCTGCGAGGTAGAAAAGAAAAATTAGTCAATGACTCAATGCTCGTCAATAGGCCTTTTGGAAATTAAATATCGGCTTTATATTTAAAAAGCAAATTAAATAACCATATAACCCAGTTGGAATAATCGGAATTCTGACCTAAGCAATATTGTAAAAGTGAAATAGAGCCGCTTACACAACATGATTATCATTCTGACCTAATCTATCGATCTTATATATCTTTATGATCGATGCATTTTGATTAGTATTTAACAAAAATGAAATTTATTTGATATTTAATCAAGATATTAAAATATTTGCGTATTACAATTATTTTTTCATAGTTAACAAGATTTATTTATTTATTTTTTATCTCTTGAATAAGTGTTAAATGAATTCTAAAATGGAATTTTTTTAATACGAAACAGCTTAATCGATTAACAAATAACATCAAGTGTTGGGTAAGGGTAACTGGGTAAGGCTGTAAGGGTAATGTCAAAGAAAAAGGAAAAAACAAAGAGTGTTGGGCCGGGTTTATTTGGGACTTTTGTACAGGTAAGATATAAGGATGTGCATACACAACTCAAATCACTTTTTTTATCAGGGGTATATGTAGGAATTTAAGAATTGATCGTGGGTGTCAGCCTTGTTGCAGCTAGTCAAACTACTAGGTTAGTTTTTTTTTTAAATTAGAGAACTACTAGGTTAATTTAAGTACTTGTTGCAGAATCTTGATTATTCCCGTCGAGCTAGATGATTATTCCCGTCTAACTATCCACGACAAAGACCTAAGTTTTTATATCGGAATCCGAGAATCCGATCTTAGCTAATATCTGAATCCAGGATTCCGATCTTGCGGTCGGAATCCCAGATTCCGATCTTGCGGTCGGAATCCCAGATTCCGATCTTGCGGTCGGAATCCCAGATTCCGATCTCGTGATACTATTTAAAAAAATATTATTATATTGATATTATTTTTAATATATTATATTAATTTAATATTATTTATAAATTTTTCGGGGTTTAAAGATTATCAAATGTTGAGCAATTTTTGGAATGGACCTTAATACCTTATCATAGAAATATCGCAAATATCTTGAGTTGAGCACACGAGCTCGGATTCATGATTCATTCATCAACTCGAGGTCACGTTAGTTGGAATGGGCCTTATAAATTCTGGACCAATATCCAATATTACGACGGTTCCCACGCTCGTTATTTTTCCTGCGATCTTTTATAGTCTTATAGGGGCAAGAATAGCAAATTCCGGAATTTAATTTATATAAATAACAGTGTAAAAAAAATTAACTCTATTTTTGACCGCAATCTGATCCCTCCAAGAATAGCAATCTTTTAAAAAAAATTAACTCTATTTTTAATTTATATAAATAACAGTGTAAAAAAAATTAACTCTATTTTTGACCGATATTTCAAGTTTAAATATCGGCCACGGTTTTTAATATATATCTTAGATGCGTTAATTTTCGTTTTTCAATTTTGTTTTGAGTTTTAAATTATATGAACTGCATAAATAATAACTAATTATCTTTACTATTTTCCTTCAGATTAAACTAGTTAGAGGACATCTGAGAGTCGCCAATTCACTATTACAATTTTTCTGGAATAGATTTACAAAATTACTACTTGATGGATTCCATTAACAATCAGAGCGGGTGCATTATGGGTTTGGAAATTGGAATGTGTCAGCAAAATTCCAGTGCAAAGAGCTTCTCAAGTGAACCTGAGAATAAACCAAGAATGAGGAAGAGGGAGTATGTTTTGAAAATTCGATTTTGATACAAGCAATTTATATTTTTTCACAGAGGTTCGAGACTTAAGCACAGGCTGGAGATGAGCTCGATCTAAGGTAAGGTAATTTGAGTATACTGTTTTTTATTTTATTTTGTTAATACTATGTCTAGAAATATTACAGATAATAATTAATATAAGATAAAAGATTGTCCAGAACTATAAATTTATACTACCATAGTATTTGTGGATGTCTGTTGAATGGATGAATCCGAGCACGCAAGATTAATTAGTTTGACGATTTGGGTTGTAGTAGCCTAATGGAGGCCTTGATTAATTATATAATCATTTTGTTAGAATTAAGGTCACAAGTGATTAGGAGGCGGCTTCTGATGCTATGAGGAGCAGTTAATGCGTCAAGAGCTAGCAGACGATGTCATCATTTGGAGCCAATTTGACTAAATATTTCCGCAGAAACTTGAATCTAAGAAAAATACATCAAATGACTCGATTCAAAGATTATATGGCTAGGTTTGGTAGCGCTACGAACAAAGTTGTTCACGATCTTGTTCTGGATTCCAGCTTTTTGAAGAACTACGCGAATTAAGCGCGTGAACTGGGAAATCATTTTTTTTTCAATAAAACTGGATTCGCGAACACGCGTTCACCCTAGTTCGCGTCACGCTCCCAAACATACCCTATATGATTAGCATACATTATACGATTAAAATGCAACGTTTGCATTTAAGTGGTGCGACTTAACAGTGATCAAGAGCAGCGAATAATTTTATTGACAGCCGCTGTCAATACCTCTAAAAAAAAAAAGAGCAGCGAATGATGACATTAATTAAGAGGGAATTATTAGAATAATCAGCCTTTCATGATCAAATTAATGCTAAAGAAGCTGTTTTTAGCACCGAATTTAGACACAGATAGACGACTCCATTACCTTTAATTAGTTAGCAAGAATGAGATAGAAAAAGAAAGGGAATTTGAGGTGCTTTCAGTCGAGGATGAAAAAAAGAGGAGAGAAGTGAGGAGAGTTGGTGATGAGAGGTGGTAAGAATAAGATGTTTGATAAGTAGGCGTGTCTACATGACTACATGTACAAACTTGTTTTATGGACATGATATGTCTAACTAAGAACAAATGTCATATATGTGTTTCTAAGTGTTTGACCAATTTAATTTATTGAAATAAAAAATACTTATGAAAAAAAAATTAAAATTGGTGCATGCAAAGAATAAACTCTAGGAAAATTCTGCCATGAGGTCCAATTTCTGAATCGGGCTTCGATCACAACCATTCATGAGTGCTAATGAATTAACCTTTTTTGAAAATGAATGGTTGAGATTAAAGTCCAATTAAAAATTAGACCTCATGGCAGAATTTCCCTAAACTCTTTTACATTTTTGTTATGATAGACGATAAAATAATATACTTGAAAATGATATTATATCATCCAATCTATTTTTGAATATTTTTATTGGCATAAAAATAATAAAAAAGAAAAAATATGTAAAAAACTTTTGCACAGCATTTACAGACTGATTTCTGCGTAATTGTGGATTACAGCTGTATTGGGAAAATGTAATTGTCGTGGAATTAACCATGAAATATCTTTTAAAGTCGAAGGTAGCTTGGCTAGAAAGAAATAATGGCAAGATATAATTATCAATATTAATAATAATATCGAATGTTAATCTCTCGTATTCCAATTCCCGGAAAAGTTCCCAAGAACTTGCGGCTCAAACTGTCGTCTGTCGGCCGACTTCTAAAACTAGATAAGGACACGTATTTGATTGTCTTTCTTTAAGGAGAAATTTCCTCAAATGTGTGACTTGCCAAACTAAGCAAGTGAAAGTGTGAAAATGACACATATGATCAGACACGGAGTAGCATTGAAGTATCAATCAATTTCCCTAACGGATGTGGTCGCTGGTCGGTGCACGGTTTGAAAAGCGGAAGTTTCCTTCTATTTCTGTTATTGGTTTTGCATAGCTTAATATGATAAACGAAATATTATTTTATATCTGGAGCTTAAGCAATCCATTACATCAATTCGTCACAAAAAATATTAAATGCTTCAGTATAAATAGTTTAATTTCTTACTAAAGCAAAATTTTAATTTTTTGTGGTTCTTAAAGCTTGACTGCTTGAGCGACTTTTGCTAGAAATCACCTTATATAATAATTTTGGTTGAATACTGGGTCTTAGCATTTTTTTTTTGGTGGGCAGGACCTAGTATAATAAACATGCCTGGCTGAGTTCTTGTTCTTCTCCGGCCCCAAATATTGTTATCATTTAAAACGAATCAAATATAAGATTTTTCTTTTATTTTTATTAAATATTTCTGAGTAGTTTACTAATTCTTTGCATTTATATATTTGCTTTGCACGTCTATCCTTAGTCAACAGCATGTAGTTTCAGGTAACATATTTGAACAAATAAACATATAAAACGTACGTATACAATATAAATGATTTATAATCTGCGCTGTTTTACTCAATACTTGTGTAGCGTCCTCATCACACAAACAGTCAACACTACTAGAATGCTGATTATTTGCTTCGCAAAAAGGCGTCCCTATTCCGACACGAAAAGCTATCTGCGTCCACCTAAAGACACTACCCAAGCGACTCCGATACTCTAGCCGCTAATAATAAACATCTGTGTCGCGAGGACGCTGATTACTTAACGCGTCCCTATATCTGTGTCGGGATAACGACACACACCAGGTTCTCCGATCGCTTATCCAAACAGTAAGCGCGTCTCTATTTAGACATTTCTATGTCGGTATACCGACGCCTATATCGAGCGACCCAGATAATATGTTGTCAGAATTTAGCGGGGCCCACACACTAAATTTGTCGGTAAACCGACACCTTAGATCAGCGACACTGATAATACGTTGTCAGAATTTAGCGGGGCCCACAATTTATAGTAGTCGGTATCCGGACACCTATTATTAGCGACACAGATAATTTATTGTCAGAATTTGACGGGGCCCACGCAACTTATTAAAGTCGATATAGCGACACCTTTGCTCACCGACACAAAAAATTGATTGTCAGAATTTATTGGGGCCCACTATATCCGCGTTTTTATACGTTTCTGTATATTAGATCAAAAACGTCGGTATATTGACACCATTGTTGATAGCCACATCAATTACATTTTTACAGCCATTCAATTCTTCCCGGTACCAATTTGGTACCACACTATTTAATTCCTACGATTTTAATTAGTCACAGCTATTTTGAAATTCTCAGCCATACACATTGAATCAAACAAAAATCACACAAATATATATTGTGTATTTAATTGAAAATCATCATCCAATACAAATAACAAAAATCATCATCCAATACAAATAACAAAAATCATTCATAGGTTTAGAATTCAAAGTAAACCAAAATTCATAGTATATCTAACTTAAATTATCATATCCAGGCACATACTGATTCTCAACTTGCTTGCGCGAAGTATTAGTAAGTAGCGCTGTGTATTCCCCCATAGCATTCGACATGCTTGCAGATGCTGCACTTAACCCTTCTTCATGTGTGGCCACCTGTGCAGTGGTGTTGCCCATTGGTGGTATTGCCAAACTTCTGTGTTGCTGAAAATTGACCAAAACATAGAAGCAAGCAAGCACATTAATAAAGTTAAACAAAATTAATAACCAAGCAAGCACATTAAAAATTTGACCAAACCCAATATTAAGGAAGAGTAGGATGATAACCAAGCAAGCACATTGCTGTAAGACTGTAAAGAAGAGTAGTTATCATCCTAGTCTCTGATTTAACAAAACTAATAACCAAGCAAGCACATCTCTAGTCTCTAGCCAGCCAGTGAATATTGAAATAGTGATTAGTGAAGTAGTAGGATGATAACCAAGCAAGCACATTATCCTTGTTCTTTTCTAATCATTTACTAATAATTTAACAAAAGAGTTGACACCAAACCCAATATTAAATTTTGACCTATTCAATGCAGGTTAAAGGTTATGTACCTACCATAATATTTGTTGGCATGTCGGTGGGGATGTCGAAGGCTGGCATGTTTATCATTGGTATGGTGTGACGTAGTGTTGCAAATATCTGGCCAAACATTATTTGGTTTCTTGCATCACGCTCAGCATCCTTCCTCTCTTGTTCTTCACGCTCTTTCGCACGTTCTTCAGCATACTTCTGTTCGCGTTCCTCTAGCAATTTCTCAACCTCTTCTTTTGTGTACACAGTCGATACAGGGGTTGTGCTAAAAGATGAATAGTTGGAGGGCCTAACACGTCTATTGGTTGCTGTTGGCATCTCCCAGTTGTCGAGCAAACTCCCGAACCCATAAGTCTTGCACTTGTTTGCTTTACGAGAAGCAATCATAAATAATGTCTCCTCAGGTTGGTCCTTATACTCTGGATCCTCTTTCAACTCCTTCACCCGCTCCTAAATATAGAAAATAAGAAATAAAACATGACAACTAAGAAATAAAACTAAAATGGAATTTGCACAGTAACATCATTTATCTTAATGATCAGTAAGGAGTCACTCATTTCATCAAAAGAATACACTAAATAGAATATGCACAGGATTTAAGGAGTCACTCATTTCATCAAAGAATACTCTAAATAGAATTTGCACAGGAATTAAGGAGTCACTCATTTCATCAAAGAATACAACTAAAAATACTAATGATAAGGAAAGAAGCAGAAATAATTAGCTTACTAAAATTTGTAGTTGTACTTCATCAAAAAATTCCAAGTCAGATTGATCTTCTCCCCCTTCCAGCTCAGGAGTAGCATCATTCTCTTCGGATACATGGCTGCCATGACAACTTTTCTTATTCTTCTTCTTGGCATGGAGATGAATGTACATATCTATCTTACTTGGTTTGTCAGTTGTGTTTTTATCTTTTTGCTGCAATGAAATTCAATCTATGTCAGATTTACAATCAATATAACATATTATATTTAGTATTAAACCCATAACCTGGCACATGTTTTAACAATAACTACTGAACTCTAATTTTATGTTTCCAGAAATCATGCATGTGCAATGCTATATATAGATATAATTTTTATCAGTCAAAAACATGAATGCTTATATAGTTATAAAAATCTGCACATGAGATAGTTTCAACTAGTTTACTACTTCAAATCCTTCATGAAACAGAAAGCATAAATCACAAAATTTTGTTTGGCTCCTCCAGAATGTTTTCAGAAAGGCATACCCATTTAATCTGATGTTGATAAGCACTCATGCTTCCTCCACAATATTTTGCGACTTGTCCAGAGTTGCATCGGTTTTGTCTGGCCTGATCACAACTGTTCTTGTATTCCTCCGAACACCAGAGGTCGCACAACTCTTCCCAATGTTCAGCATTTTTGCACCACACAGGGACTTGCTTTTTCCACTTCTCAACGTCATAATCAAAATTATTCTTGCAATCGAGCCGGCATCGACGAAGCGTCTCCTTAAACCCTTTTGCTGCAATCTTTTCAAGAACTTCTCGACACTGTTCAGGAGTTTCAGGACATTTGTCCACATGTAAACACCTCCACCTGTAGCAAGTCTGCACAAGACATTTTGAAACAGTATAATGTGTTTTGCTATAACACAACTATAATTGAGGTTCACAGTTTGTATAATGCATATGCTACAGTAAGGTTTAATTGATCTAAGAATTTGTATAATGCATCCGGCCTAAGAATGTATCTGCTACGGTATAATTTGTTTTGATGTAACAAGTATAATTGAGGTACAGTTTGTATAATGTATCTGCGTAAGGTTTAATTCATCTAAGAATTTGTATAATGCATCTACTGTAACCTCTCAACAATTTCTTTAAGGTTTGTATAATGTATTACCTAGACTGATCTAAGAATGAATAAATAATCATTTTAAACAAGGGAATGATTCAGGATGTTACCAAAAATTCCTCCATAACCGAAGTCTTAGCTGCAACATTGAACTCATGGAAACTATTCCATGGACCGTCAAAGTTTTCTAGCGCGATCTTGCAAATGGTGGTGGGAATCTTGCTGCAATATGGATATGAGTCGAACTCCTTCTTACCAACAGGCCAAATCAGAGGTCGATCACTAACAACGCTGGATGGCTCCCGCCTATTGCTGCTCCCTCTCCCTCGACGTTTAAGCGTGTTATTGGAGTCCTCCCTGACAGGTTCCCCCTCAATTTGCAGGGGTTGATTTTGCGCTACATAGCTAGCAGCCCGATTCCTCTTCATTCTTGATTGGGTAACCATGATGACTCGATCTGTCAAAAGAAACATCCTTTCAGTATATTACATTTTTGGTAGATATTTGTTCTTGTTTGTGTACAGGCACTAAATGGAACTGGCCTAACCTGAACTAAGCCAATATTACTTATACACCTCTATACATTGAAACCTATTCCAGTAGTTCCAGGAAAACCATACCTCCAAGAGAGAAAAGAGAAGAGAGAAGATAGTAGAGAAATTGATTGGGAAAACCATACCTCCAGGAGTTCCACGAAATGAAGTCACCAACTATGTGACCTAAATGCAGAAAAGATAGTAAAGAAAATAAGTAAGAAATTAGGGGATAGGTTAAGAAATAAAAGCAAAAAACATAGAAAAGAATATGACATAAAGTCATCAGTTCTTTTGCAAGACAATATGACATAAAACCAAACAATTAATTATCACACATGCAATAGCAATAAAACACTTAGAACAGTAAGCAAATTCAAATATAAGCAATAGCAACAAAACACTTAGAACAGTAAGCAAATTCAAATATAAGCAATAGCAACAAAACAGCAACTTGATTAACACTCCAAATTATAAAAAATTAGCAGAAATGTCTTGCTATTGCTTGGTAATCAGTTATTTTGCAATTCAAATATAAGCAACAAGGTTTCTTCTTATTATTCACAATAAATTCAAACAGACGACAATTATCATGCTGTTATAAGTTAATAAAACTTTCTCAACTATCATGCTGTGAAACAACAAAATCAACATAAAAATTAAAAACAAACGTAGAGTGAATCGAAATTTGACCTTTAGAACAGATAGCTTGATGCTTCCACAAACCGAAAGCAACCTATTGCCAAGTTAATAAAAATGAATTAACAGAAAGTTAGATCGAATTTTGGAGAGAAAAGAGAGGGAAGGAGAGAAAAGTTAGATCTAAAATCATACCGATTTGTTTTTCTGTCGAGTTGAGAAGAAATTTGGAGGGGAAAGTTGCTTATATCTCCGAAATAGAATCATAACTATAATTCAGATTTAATTTTTAGCGCCTGGACGAAAATTTTGGGGGGAAAATTTCCGAAATTATGCCGAAAAGTTTTGTGGAAAATTTCGGGGAATAAATGAAATCTGTGCGTGGATGAAAATTTTTGGTGGGAATAAAAGAAATCTGTGCGTAGATGAGCAATCCAGGAAAGATATCTGGCGTAGAAAACTTTTTCCTTTTTTCCCTGGCGTAGAAATATAGCTGGCGCTAGCTGGCGTAGAAGGATATCTGCCGCTAATTATAGAGATTTGCTACCACTGCAATTTTCTATTGCAACTAACATACAATACCAATTTTTGTTATCTTCGACTAAAGATCTGACGACTTTAAATTTGGTATTTTATATGTGTATTGTAGAGAACTAATTGAGATTAGAAAAATATTCTGTTGATTGAATTAATATCTTGTATTTAAGAAATAAATATTGAATATATGTTTACGTATGTCATTTATAAAAAAATTATTTCGTTATCTTGTAGTCTTTTTTTATATTGTATTTTAAAAATAAAAAGAAGGTTAGAATACAGTTAAAAAAATCTATGAATTAATTGATTAATTTATATACGATTGGAAGTTTATACACTATATTATTGAACTAGGTATAATATAATCAATTATTGGAGAAGCATATTAGAGATCTGTATAAAATAACTAGGCATGCATGTACCAAATCTTTGATGAAGCTATATTTTAATAAGGGATTCTGCAATTTGATAACTATGAAATCAAACTTCACCTATCTAATTTTCTTTATCTATGAAAATATTTTCCTGCCAAAATAATATATTTTGCTGTAATTTCCGAAATAATTGTAATTTGAAAAACTTGTATTTGATTTCTTCTTTTAATTTGTCAGTTATAATACACTTTTGAAAGAATCACTTATTATTTTTCTCTATCATTGCATTAAAGAGTTCTGTAGCAACTATATATATTAGTCAATGCATAAATTTGTAACATTTGAAGTTAGATCAAATCTGCAGTGTAACATTTGAAGTTACAGTAGTTGAAGTTAGAAATGATAGAGTATCATGATTTTAAACTTGAAGTTAGAAAATGATAGGTATAATATTTGTTCACTGTCAATAGGAAATGACTCCATATATATCTTAGTGTTCACACTAATAAATGTTTAATCACACTAATATTTGTTACATTTGAAGTTACATTCGAAGTTACATTTGAAGTTATTTTATTAGTTCCTAAACTACTTTTTATAATTAATTTTCAATTGGGAATTCTCTAGTCTTGAATTAGAAAAGACAATTTTCTAAACATCAAATAAAAATAATATGGCATGACATGATTTATTTGCAATCCCCCCTATAGTCTTGCATGTAAAGTTCTTAAACTATTTTTTATAAATAATTTTCAATTGGAAATTCTCTAGTCTTGAATTAGAAAAGACCATTTTCTAAACATCAAATAAAAATAATATGGCATGACATGATTTATTTGCAATCTCCCCTATAGTCTTGCATGTAAAGTTCTTAAACTATTTTTTATAAATAATTTTCAATTGGAAATTCTCTAGTCTTGAATTAGAAAAGACCATTTTCTAAACATCAAATAAAAATAATATGGCATGACATGATTTATTTGCAATCCCCCCTATAGTCTTGCATGTAAAGTTCTTAAACTATTTTTTATAAATAATTTTCAATTGAAAATTCTCTAGTCTTGAATTAGAAAAGACCATTTTCTAAACATCAAATAAAAATAATATGGCATGACATGATTTATTTGCAATCCCCCTATAGTTTTGCATGTAAAGTTCTTAAACTATTTTTTATAAATAATTTTCAATTGGAAATTCTCTAGTCTTGAATTAGAAAAGACCATTTTCTAAACATCAAATAAAAATAATATGGCATGACATGATTTATTTGCAATCTCCCCTATAGTCTTGCATGTAAAGTTCTTAAACTATTTTTTATAAATAATTTTCAATTGGAAATTCTCTAGTCTTGAATTAGAAAAGACCATTTTCTAAACATCAAATAAAAATAATATGGCATGACATGATTTATTTGCAATCCCCCCTATAGTCTTGCATGTAAAGTTCTTAAACTATTTTTTATAAATAATTTTCAATTGGAAATTCTCTAGTCTTGAATTAGAAAAGACAATTTTCTAAACATCAAATAAAAATAATATGGCATGACATGATTTATTTGCAATCCCCCTATAGTCTTGCATGTAAAGTTCCTAAACTATTTTTTATAATTAATTTTCAATTGGAAATTCTCTAGTCTTGAATTAGAAAAGACCATTTTCTAAACATCAAATAAAAATAATATGGCATGACATGATTTATTTGCAATCCCCCTATAGTCTTGCATGTAAAGTTCCTAAAGGGAATTGGGTAAAGTTATACTTATATAGAAGCAGCTAAAATAGCAAAAAAAAATTTTTAATTTAAGGAGCAATTTTATTATAAATTATTTAATTAATTATGTCGTCAAAGTTTAATTATTGATTCTATATATAATTGTGATTATCATTACCCTTCGTTAGATTTGAACAAACGACTCAGATCAACGACAAGTCATCAATCCGTGTGACCCTCCACTACCTGCAGCGGCGCATCACTTTGGACCCTCCATTTCACATGTTTCACACCTCTCACTCTCCGATACACCTAATTTGCATTATATTATATCATTTATTGGGTATATTTCTAACATAGCATTAATATACATTATACATGTACGTGCTTTTACAGTTTATAGAAACACATTTGAATCTAATTAGTTGTTTAGTATATCACAATCTCTCTCTCTCTCTGTGGAGGCGACATCTCCTCTCACTAAGTCCCCCTAAAAATTATATTCAATCTCTCTCTCTCTCTCTCTCTCTCTCTGGAGGCGAATAAACCCTAGCTCCATCGAAGTGGAGGCGAATCGAAGTGGAGCTCCATCGAATTCTCTCTCTCGATCGAGGGACAATAAACCCTAGCTCAATAGAAGTGACTCGCTTTCCTCTGTCGGCACTCAAAAAAGGTCAGATTGAGACATTTACACATTTACACAATAAACCCTAGCTCAATCTTTAGTTAAATCGTAGTTTTGTGTCGAATGTTCCAATAATTAGAAACCTCCTGAGCTCATCTTTTTTGCATTTCCCTTGACAAAAGGAAGACCAGTAAGCTCTTTTTTTGCATTTTCCATGAAATCTTTTTTTGCATGTCTACTTTCGTTTTCAGAAATTGTAGTTTGGCAGGATTTAAATTAAGAATAAGTTTTTCTGAACTGTATAAATCGATAGTATAATTGTCAAGAAATAAGGGACCTAAATGAATTTTCTGATTATTGTTGATGAATGATAGGCTTTATTGCTTCTATGCCTTTCAGAACTGTAGTTGTTGACCTTGTTTTAATGATCATTGAAATTACCTTGGTATTGACCTTATACTTAACATCCCCTATAATAAAATAAATGTATGGATTTTCTTATAAAATGAGTCCAGAAATATAATTGAAGATAGGAGCTTCATTTTAATGCCTCTTGCCTCTATAATAGTCACATGTGCATCTTTTGAGTCGTATGTCCTAGTAGTACTCTTGTGTATTATGTACATATTCTTATAGTTATTTTAACCTCTCTGCTGACTCTTTTTCAACATATGACAGATAAAATGCCTGTGACAAAGAGGCAAGCCAGGAAGAAGGTTATTGATATTTTATCTCTAAGAAGACGACAAATGGAGATACTGAGGGCTCCGTCATCTGACAGAAGGGTACAAACTCGTTCCATGACTAATAGAACAATACAGGGATCCGAACAATCAGAGCCTGGTGCAACCTCTCAACCGCGCACTAATCAGGAATCTGATCCCGGCATAGGAGAGACGCCGATAAATCCAAGTGGAGATCAGCCACCACTACATGAGCAGTCTGATCCCGGCACAGGAGAGACGCCGGTGAACCCGAGTGGAGATCAGCCACCACCACATGAGCAGTCTGATCCCGGCACAGGAGAGACGCCGGTGAACCCGAGTGGAGATCAGCCACCACCACATGAGCAGTCTGATCCCGGCACAGGAGAGACGCCGGTGAACCCGAGTGGAGATCAGCCACCACCACATGAGCAGTCTGATCCCGGCACAGGAGAGACGCCGGTGAACCCGAGTGGAGATCAGCCACCACCCAGTAATCTGGAATCTGATCCCGGTACAGGAGAGACGCCGGTGAATTCAAGTGGAGATCAGCCACCGCCACATGAGCAGTCCAATCCCGTCACAGGAGAAGCATCTGGGAATCGTAATGGCGAGACTGAGCCGACGGGAAGTTCATCTGAGCCCGATGAGGGAGAGGCGTCAGAAAGTCCAATTGGAGAGGCAGAGAATGAGTTATGCCAAACGATAATCGACTGGGATAATGGACAAAAGAGGATCCGACTTACGCACAAAATCAGCATGTGCTTCCCAAATGATACAGTTAGGAAGAATGAGGATGATGAAGATGAAGGTCTGGAAGAATGCAGCGATGACTGGGAGGATGAGATTCCTCTCAGCGAGATGCTGAGGTTTAGAAAAAGAAAGAGAGAGGTGGTTGCTCAGGATGACAAGGGGGAAAATGTTAAGAAAAGTCGAGGTCCGAGCAAGCCTAGGGATAGTGTAACTCGCCAGTCCCGACCAAGTCTGAAGGTAGTTGGTGATGGGGAGTTTGAAGCCACCCCCAAATGCAGCAAGATACATTCTACGATTCGAATGCTTTTATTCAAGCATGTACCAATTCCAGTCCGCTCCTATAATGGTTTCTCACCTCATGTTAGGTTAATTATATTGAAACAGTTTTTGAAAATATATAAATGGGAATCAGGTCAGAACCGCCGGCGATGCATAGATGTTTATGAAAACATTGCTGCCGATGTTTATAGGAATGCACTTGGTCAGTTGCGGCGCCAATATACCAAGAAAATCGGCGAAAGCCCATCACTTTGGAAAGCTCATCCTCCTCAGTGGTGTTTGAATAAAGTATGGGTATGGGAAGGATTGTGCAAGCTCTATGAGACTGACGGTTGGCAGCAGCTACGCAAAACTAATTGTGCCAACAAAGCTAAAGATGGTGGTGTAGCCCACCATGTGGCAGGCCCTCGTAGCAGTTACCAAGTGGAGCAACAACTGGTTAGCAAAAAAAAAAAAGCTAAATTGGTTTATCACAGAAAATTGCATGATAAAGTAAATATCACTACAGACTGTCTAACTTGGGTGAGTGATTTATTTAAATGTATGACAGATCAAAGAAAATCCAAATGGCGTTAGCTCCAAGGATGTCTTTGACAAAATGCACAAGAAGGTCATGCCGGATGGTACTGCTGTCTACGTGAATGCCAGGCTAGCGGATATGGCGGTATTGTTTCTTTTCACACTAGCTTTTAATTTCATTTATTTTTTAAAAAATAACAGCATCGATCTTGCTGATATGCGCTGAAACTATTTCATATCTAGAGTTCATTAAGGAGAGAATATTTGAAGTGCAAGCAGTGGATATATATTTAATCACTCTATACAAATTTGAAAATAGAAAAATCATAGAGCATCATTATTGAAAATCTCTGGATGTCAGCACAGTAATCAGATTCAAAAGTGCTTTTGGAAGCACATTAACCTAAACCTACAAACACACAGCAACACACACACACACAAAGCTCCAAATATTATTCAATAATAAAGCCATTGGTGTGTTTTAACTCTGCCCTACAGGCTCAAACCAAAAGTTTCTACAGGTCGGGTTAAAGAAATATCATTCGAATACTCCTGTATTTTTCCTTTAATTATATATCAGCCCCTCTAATCTTTAATATCATTTTCTTGGTTGCATATATAGAAAACATATGACTTCTTGAAGGCTCTTCCGGAGGCCGAGGGAATTAAGGATGAAGCACTATGGACGGAGGCTTCTGGCGTCAAACCCAGGAAGGGGATTTTTGGGTTTGGTTTTCGATCCATCACTCAGGAGTCTCCCCTGAATCTCATGGGTTCCACGGCTGGCCCCGCCACCAAAGCCAGAGATGAGTCAGATGCTGGCTGTGAATCTCTCTCGAGAGAAAGACAGCAGGAATCTCGAGAGAGAGAAAGACAGCAGGAATCTCGAGAGAGAGAGAGAGACAGAAGGAAATTGATGCTAAATTTGCTGAAATTGAAAGGAAGCACAAGGAAGAGATGAGTGAGATGCTGGCCCGTTTTGAAAAATTAGAGTCACTGTATAATAGTGCAATTCAAAACTCCAACAAAAAAGACTGATGCTGCCTGTTGTAAACATTTTGTATTTTGAATCAACCCATTGCAATGCATGGAAATGTAGGTACAGTATGTGTAGCCTGGAAGTTGATATGTGTAGCCTGGAAGTTGGTAAGTATCTTCAAACTGCATGTTTTGGGGTGTAGAGACAAGTAGCCTTGAGTTGTTGTAATCTAACTAATTTGGTGTAGAGACAACTTGATGGAAGTTGATAATTAATTAGCTATTGGGGTGGTTTACTTTTTTATTTTGGTTTAGAAGTCTATCTCTGTGACACTTTTGTAAGACTTTGGCTTACTTTAATGGAAGCTGGCACAGTTATGTGCTTTTATCAAAAAAAACAAGAAAAAAAAGTTGATAATTAGCTATTCTTTCGATGTTCTTATTTTGGTAATCTAAGTAAATAGATGTGTAATCTAAGTAATTATGTTATTTGTATAATATGGAATGCCAAATTTAGGAAGAATGGAATGCCAAATTTACATAAGTGACAATAAATAAAATAGAATTTTAGGAAATATACAAATATACATACCATGTGGTGGTTTGATTTTATCTTAAATTTCTAAATATACAAACCATTCATAGCATACAGCAGGAATTTACAAAAAAAAAAAAAATGCAAAATATAGGCATTCCGCAGGAATCGAACTGTGTAAGTCACCCATCGCAGTTAAGTTCATAACCGCTGCACTATTAAATTTTTCTTGAAAATATTGTGAAGTCATACTATATAATGCGTTTTAGTTTTATTCATTCACCTAACAGAAGCGATTCTCCTTTCTTCCTTCCTTCCTTCCTTCCTTTCTTTCCTTCCTTCCTAACTTTCGTTCTTACTTTCCTCTCCAATAGACGGCTGTCAATTCGCAATTCCTTCTCCAAGGTACAATTGGGAGAAATCGGGAGAACCAATTGGGAGAGAAATTCACAATTCCTTCTCCAAGGTATGCAATTGAGAGAAACTCGCAATTCCTTACTTTCCTTGCTTTTTCACATTAAAATTGATGCAAGTAGGATTCGAATTCAACCTCCATTGCACAATCCATTGACATTAAACTCGTATTTCCTCTAATTAAGTACCTTAGTACACTTTCTAATTTCTAATGCACATTTTTTTAATACTGCTGTGTTAGAATAGTTGTCCTGAAAAACTGTCGTTGCCCTGAAAATAACAAAACTGATGTGTTAGAATAGTTGTTGTTGGTAAATTCTAATAGAAGGTTGAAAACAGACTTAACTGCGATGAGTGACTTAGGTGCCACCAGACTTATGTTCACAGAACAGACTCCCTATCTTTTAAAAGTAGGATTAGGTACCTTACTGAACAGACTCCATATCATTCTGGATTTGAAAGTAGAATTCTAACCTTAGGATTAGGTACCTTACTGAACAGACTCCCTATCATTTTTCACAGAACATGGCCAGCGATCGCAGTTGGATGTACCGTAGAGTTCTTGATGGCAACGAGGCCAATATAGATTACATGTATGGAGTGAAGAGTTTTCTTGATATTGCATTCAACAATGAGTCAGTAGCTTCCAAGCGCAATGATACGGTAACTATACCTTGTCCCTGCATAAACTGCAAAAACCGCCGGATGTACGACCGCGACACTGTCAGTGATCACTTGTTAAATAAGGGTTTTATGCTCGGTTATGAGTGATGGTACCGTCATGGAGAGGATGCCAGGGTAGATGAAGCAAGTGATGATTATCATAATTCTAATGACATTCTAATGGAGGAGATGGTATTTAATGCCGCGGGCCCTGAATTTGATTGGGAAAGAAGGAATGATCCTGAACAACGTCCTAATGCAGCGGCAAGGGACTTCTTCAACATGCTCGATGCATTGGAGTCGCCATTGTGGGAAGTAGAGTTCAAAGGTGAATCTACCATTAAATGCGACCAGCATTCTGTGCTATCTGCCATTACCCAGCTGCTAGCTGCAAAAGCAGATTTTGGTTTAAGCGTGGCGGGTTTCGATCGCATTCTCTCTATAGTGAAGGGTATGCTTCCTCCGAAGAATGGATTGCCAGAGAACTTCTATCGCACAAAAAGAATGGTAAAGGGCTTGGGGATGGATTATAAAAAGTATGATGCATGTCCAAAAAATTGCATGCTCTACTACAAACCGGAGGACAAGGTGAAGGACAAGTGTGATATATGTGGTGAGCCACGGTACACACAACCAACAAAGGAGAACAGTAAGCCAGTTGCGCGGAAGGTCTTGCGCTATTTGCCTATCACCCCGAGATTGCAAAGGTTATACATGACCCGTGCAACTGCAGAGAAGATGCGGTGGCACAAAGAAGGTGCTCGGGAGAAACCTGGACTTATGTATCACCCTTCGGATGCGGAGGCTTGGAAAAAATTTGATGAGGCCCACCCCGCGTTTGCTATGGAGCCCCGAAATGTTCGTTTGGGATTGGCAACCGATGACTTTGCTCCGTTCAACATGGGCGGAACCTCATACACTTGTTGGCCGGTGGTTTGTTATCCTTTGAATCTCCCGCCCGATACAGTCATGAAGCGAGAGAATATGTTCTTAACCCTTGTGATACCTGGACCAGATCACCCGGGTCGAGACATCGATGTATTTCTCCAGCCCTTGATTGATGAATTGAAAGAGTTGTGGTCAACCGGAATTGACACGTACGATGTGTCCTTGAAGGAGAATTTCAGAATGAAGGCAGCTCTAACATGGACGGTCAATGATTTTCCGGCATATTCGGTGCTGTCTGGGTGGAGCACATGTGGTGCACTAGCATGTCCATGTTGTATGGAGAACACTAAGGCATTCTGGCTACCGAATGGTAATAAACATAGCTGGTTCGACAGTCACAGGAAGTTTTTGCCCCAAGGCCATCCATTTCGAGCTGACAAGAAACAATTCTCTAAAGGCAGAGTTGTGCGAGATCCAATTCCAACCCTTCTTCTAGAGGGGTCGGATGTACGCAGGATGGTGGAAATGCTTCCAGATTTCAAATTGGGAAAGGATACACCCTTGGACCAACTTCTAGGGTACAAAGTACATCATAATTGGCAAAAGAAATCTATCTTCTGGGAATTAAACTATTGGCAGGATAATTTGATAAGACACAACATTGATGTGATGCATTGGGAGAACAATGTTGGTGGAAATGTTGTATACACTGTGTTTGATGTTGCAACTAAAACAAAGGATAATGCAAATGCCCGTAGAGACTTGGAACTTTTCTGTAATCGTCCCGAGCTACATCTCATTGGAGAAAAGAATAAACCAAGGGCTAAATTTGCATTGGATCGTGCACACAAGCTAGAGATTTTCAAATGGCTGAAAGAAAAAGTAAAGTTCCCTGATGGATATGCATCCAATTTGTCCAAATGTGTTAACCTCACCACTTGCACTTTCAATGGGCTGAAAAGTCATGACATGCACATCTTGCTAGAGCGTATACTCCCGGTTGCACTTCGTGACTACATACCAGATTCTATGTGGGAGGCTTTCACAGATTTATCCAATTTATGTAAGGAGATTTGTGCAAGAGAGTTGGACCCTGTACGCCTCAAATAGTTAGAAAAAGAAGCAGTTGTTATATTGTGCAAACTTGAAAGATTTCTTCCACCAAGTTTTTTTGATCGTATGGAGCATCTCATTCTTCATGTTCCCTACGAGGCTAGAGTGGGTGGCCCGGTTAATTGTCGATGGATGTATCCCGTCGAAAGGTATGCTTTGTGTCTATTACCTCATACATTAACCGATTATATCTCGTTCATATTGACATCTGTCAAATATAATCTTCTACAGGCGTATCAAAGAGGCGAGGAAAAGAGTTACCAATAAGGCACGTGTAGAGGGGTCAATTGCCGAGTCCTACCTTACACAGGAGATATCTGATTATTGCAAGTCGTATTTTGCCTATGATTCCAGCTCACGAGTTGTGAATGATGAAACTGGAAATGGTGATTGCCCTATGGATGTTGATGGCCCTATGGAAGATCAGTTGTCTGTCTTCAACTATCCTGGGCGTGCTCTTAGTCGAGGTGATAAGAAAACATTAAACCTCCAAAACTTTCGCAAGGCAAAACTCTACGTCCTCTACAATTGTCCTGAGATTAAGTCTTATCTAGAGTACAGTCCTAATTTTAACTCAATATTCTTATCTAAATTAAGATTCTTGTTGCTTCTAGCTAACATTTCTTATAATATTTCACAGGACATATACCGAGCAAATCAAAAGCACACGACGGCCAACAAATGACAGGATTCTACAATCTATTCTAGATAATGAGTTTCCAACATGGTTGAAAAAGACCGTTGAGGGCGAGCCTAATCCTAATCCTGGCATTAAAAGTCTCAGTCTTGGACCAAGTAGAGAATATCTATCTTATGGGGCATATGAAGTTAACGGATTTGTTTTTCATACTAAATCCCATGGGAAATCTAAATCGAGAGATAATACCGGAGTATGCATCAAAGGAGAGTCAGATGGTGGGGGAGAACTTGATTATTATGGAATTTTAGAGGATATTGTTGAACTCAAATATCCTGGAGTTAACCATAAAGTTGTCCTTTTCAATTGCCATTGGTTTGATGTAACAAATGGTGTCAAGATAGATAAGAAACATGGCTTGGTCGAAGTCAAACACAAATCTAAGCTCTCGCCTGATGAACCATTTGGATTGGCAGCCCAAGCATTTCAAGTGTATTATCTTTCATATCCATCAAAGAAGAGAAGTGACTGGTGGGTTGTTCACAAGTGTAATAGAAAGCGACAGTTCTATTCTGGTGATAACAATCCAATAGTAGAAGATGATTTTTTTCAAGAAGACTCCACTAATGAGTTTGATGGTTCATTCGACGGAGGATTAGACGTGGTCGATTCCTTGGCACAACTAGGTATTGTGGACCAAGTGGACCCTTCTGAGCTCTCCAACAACTCAAACCGCCAATCATCGCAAATAGATGATCATGACATGTCAAGTGAGGAATCTGAGGATGACACTCCTGGTACAAATTCAGATGACGTACAAGATGACTGGTATATTTCATCATAATCTATGTAGTTAGTATAGTTCCATTATAAAAATTTTAAAATGTTTGGACAAGCGTGGTGATTCTTGCATAATTTAGTTACTTTCATGCATTGTATACTCTTCTAACTATAGACACATTTATGATATTATGCTAACACCTGTTGCATTATGTTTTTGTCTATCAGGTAGTGATGGTGCGAAGATGGTGAGAACTGAGAAGAGACGTTATTAATTAGTAGAATGCATCATATGACCTAGGGCATACACTGATCCAACCTTTCAAAGCTCACATGACCTGAGGAGGTATCTTTAACATTGGGGTTGTAGAGGCAATATGCTAACGGGTTCCCTTTAACAATTTATGAGAGTTTAGATACTGACATGTATTAGTATTTGAGGGAATTAGGCTCAGGCTTCATACGACTCAATTGATAGAGAATGGATATTGTTTTGAATATTTACTTGCCGAAATTATTTAATATAAAAATTCAGACACCAAAAAATTTAATACAAAGAATTATTTATTTTTTTTTAATAAGAAGAAAGTTCCAACGCGTTTATAAACCGCGCCTCCCTCTCTCCTCTCGAACGCGTTTTATAAACGCGTTACAGGCCCTAAAACGCGTTTATAAAACGCGTTTATAAAACGCGCTCGAAGCCTGAACTTTCGGAATAGTTAAAACGCAATTAACGCGTTTATAAAACGCGCTAGAAAGCTTTTTACTTGTTTATAAAACGCGCTAGAAGCCTGAACATTCCAACTTCTATCACTTCGATCAAACTTTAGTCATTTCAATCGAACTTTAGTCATTTCTGTCTATAAGTTTGTGAATTTATAAACGCGTTATTTGAAGTTATATAAGACTATACATTCTCGCAGAATTTAAATCGTCAACAACAGATTATCTCTTACAATTTAAAAACCTATCAATCAAATCCAAAAATGTCTACAATTACAATATATGTCAACCAATGTCCAACTTTTGGTGCTTCTTACTTCCACATCGGTTGTAGTATGCATACCACATTTGCTGAAATTCGAAATGAATTATACAGCAGGCTACAGATTTTAGAAACCCAGTACACTTTGAATATCCATGGTCGTTACAATGAAATTGTAAATGAGAGATATGAATCACTATTTCTTCCTGTAAATTCTGAAGATCAATGGCGCCTTTTTTACCACGAGACATTCGAGACGAGAGGGTTACCGATTATTGAGTTGCATGTTGATTTCATCCCCGTATATGGCACGGGACCAGATCTGAACCTAACACCCCTTGACGAGCCCGGTACCAGTGAGCCAAACACTTCCTTAAACCTTATGTGTGGCCAGCAATCCACCCCTTACCAATACTTGATTGATGGATGAATTTGTGGTTTACTTGTTAATGGATTCAGATATTGGGTATATCTATGCTATAAATTCGGGTCTTGGGTTTATATATGCTGTGAATGAATGATATTAAAATTGGTAAACTGCAGAAAATTAATCAAACTTACTTTAAGCGTGTCTTTCTAAATGCGTCAGTATACCGACACATTAGATCAACACAAAATTTTAATTGAAATAATTTACTAATTTGTTTATTAGAGTTCCAATTATCTGTGTCAACTAGCGACTCTAATTATATTTAGATTGAGCGCGCCTGTAAAAAGAAAATAGCGTAAGGCGTTGAGCGTGTCAACTGATATGCGTCTCTCATTATACGTGTCGGAATTCCGACGTCAATATTATTCAGCATATTCGCGTCCCGACACAGAACTTCATAGCGTCCCTCCTTTGAATATTTACGCGTCCTAATTTATCTGTGTCGGCCTACCGACACCCAATAAAATTCTCCCGCCCGCTTTTTTCCTTTCCGCGTCGCTACTTGGTTTAGCGACTCTGATATGTCAGTGGTCCGACACAGATAAACGAAATTCTAGTAGTGCAATTAAGATCCTTTTTTTTTCATTTCTTACTATTTTATTTTTCAGATTTTACTCTGAATCTGAAAATAAAATTTCGCCCTAAAGCGCTTTTATAATTTATCTTATATATAAGCTCATGAAAGCTACATAATGATTGGCCTACAGAGAGAGTCCTTTTCCAAGCAATTTGGATATAGTTTATGTGACAATTATTGTGCAGCTGTCTATGTTGCTTCATAATGATTGGTCTACAAAGATAGACCTTTTCCAAGAAATTTGGATAGTTTATATAATATTTCAAGTAAATCACATAATCGGTTCTAAATACACGAACCAAATTATCTAACATAATAGCTCTCAAAATAAATTAAATAATACCTGAATTGACTAGTTTGCTAAAGTTTTGATTTGACATGTCAATATAAAACCACAAATTAAAATATAAAATAACATAATAACTAAAAAAAATGTCTTGATTAAACTGCTAAAAATTATGACCACAACTGTAATCTTAAAAAGTAACTCATTTCATAAAATAACCGCTACATATACTATATACTGGCTAGAATTATAAGGATTAATATCTATTTAGTAAAAACTAGTTAGAAACTAATCAAACACGATAATGTACCTTTGATAATTACAATATAAATATAATATGGTCGAGAATGGGTCCTTAATTTGAATTGGTCCTCAGATTATCATATAGTAAATGCCACGGACAGTCCGTTCTAAGTTCCAACTTAAGAGTTCATGTTGCCGAGCGACCCAATGAAATTTACCAATTAATTCCATGTTGGTCCAATACCGAAAGTATACTAGCAAAGTTTGAAACAGTCCATCGAGCTTCCCCTGTTAAGTTTAAGGAATCACATAGGTAAAATCCACACTATGTACGTGCGAATGTTCTTAGAAAGCTTCCTCTACAAACCACCTACGTACGTTCTTATAAATAGCTGTACTGATCTATTATGCTCGTCACAAACTCAAACTAGCCACTTTCTTCATCACCAAAATCTCATCTAAACATCAAACTCCACATAAACTTATCACTTAAACCAACCCCGGCCCAAAAAAAAGGGAAAAAAAAATGAGCTCGCCTGACACGAGAGGAACCAAGCAAACAAAACGGCACCCTGCCTGCCCGGGAAAGAAGAAGTGTGAACTTCCAAACTGCATTCACAATGCATGCTCGAAATTCCCAACTAAAGAAATTCCATTCAACTTCTATGAAGTTAATGGTATGTTTGGTGTAAATTCTAGCATTAGGTTTGCAGGAGGTTGGTTATATCAGCGACTCGACACTGATTCAAAAGGATCCAATGCTAGGGGAGTCGGCGACAAAACAATGATAACCGTCAGCCCGATGATGTATGCTGCACAATTAAAGATTGGGGAAATGTCAGCAATAATATTTGACAAGATTAAATCTTGCTTGAATGCTGAAATGCCAGTCTAACTAGGTCATAAACATTGTCGATATGTGTTAAAACGTAATGTTTATTTGTGTACAAATGTAGAATATTCATTCATTTAATTTGTTTTCTTTTTTGTTCTTTTGGAATATACATAGTATAAGAAGGAAGGTACGATCGATAAGCAAAGGAAGATTAGTTGGTGTGGAATTTTCATCTAATGTGTAACAAGTTTGGTGCATTGTGTATTGTGTTTATTTTGTTCATGACTTTACTAGTCTTGATTTTTTGTGTCAATAATATTCTTCTTTTTGTTCAATTTGGGCAAAAGATGGGCCGTTTGGATCAAGTGGGAATTTAGGAAATTTTCTATTCATAAACATAAATTTATTATAAACAATCCAAACTCTTCACAAAATTACACACTTCCCAATACTTTATGCCTAGAAAATTTCTCCTATTCTTAAGCGATCCAAACGGCCCCTGGAACTAAGAAATGAATAGTAGATCCCCTCAAACGGGATTAATTTGTCGTAGTTATGAATCATTAAATTCACTTGATAAAATGAAAAGAACACGATCGTGATCAAAATATCCTACTCATGGTTCACCCAATATGAGTCCTTATTTATTTATTTGATACAACAGTTCATTTTGTTATTGTTTGTACTGTTCTTCTACAGACTAGTAAAGCTATGCCACATATATGAATCCTGCTAAAAGATTATGGCATGAGAATTTAATTTAAGGAGACAAGTGCAAGTTTACTCCGATGCAGAGGAACCAAAAACAGGGTAGCCACTAACTTTTATAGTTAAATTTTCCCTGTGAAACAGATGAACAAATAACAGAGCACTTATTTTATGTTTTAAACTTCTTTTCTTAACTGTAGGATTTGACAGTTTTGAAAACGAGTAGAATAAATCCCCATTTGACAAGATAGTTCAGCTTGTATGTTTATGACACCTTTTATTTATTTTTGATAGGCTGAGTTTTTCTTTTTTTTTTGAAACAGAGAAGCCTCTGTTTTGGTTTTCCATGGTTTGTTTTTGGCATAAGACATTGAATTCTTAAATGAAAATATGAAATGTGCAATTTTGAATGGCATTTCTTTGGTCTTACTGTGTTAGGATATTGGTACAATGTCGACGTTCATAAAAAAATTTTAGAATATCGTCTGTATATTCTGTCATTGACTGTATATATATGATATAGATCTTGAACATAAATACGTCCGTTCCTTTTTAAACTGGGGAAAATTCTATGATATAAACTTGAACGTAAATCCTTTTTAATTATCGAATAGGCGATAATTAAAATTATGTTATTTAAGTCTACTTTTCTACCAAGCAAGCTAGGCAATAGGGAACTTCATGCAACTTTACAGGTTCCTATTATTCTGCCTGACATCCTTGAGAAGAAAAACGACGCGTTGTAAGCTCAATAGAGAAAGCATACACTTAGAAAATTACACATAAATTAGTTAGTTCAATTCGTTATAGCCAAGAAACCTTTGACAAATTAACGATAGTTCCCATGCATTTTAATTACGTGTTCATTTCCTGTTTGGAATTAGAAGTTTCCATCAGTTGATTTTGCATGCCATTTTATGACCAGGACAGTTATATATGCTACTAGGTGTAATGCCCAGGCTTCTTCAATTTTTAAAAAATAATTAAACATAATAATAGCTAGTAGAAGACATTATCATATTATTGACTTTGAAAATTAAGAGAACAGTAATATAAGTTAATGCTGGTTACTTTTCTCAATATTTATAGTTTACAACCTATGAAATATGGTTAAAATTATGAACTATAAATTGGTTAAGCTTGCTATAAGGGAATTGAATAGGATTATCACCATCTAATTCCATCATCGTGTACCTTACATACATAAAAATATAATTCTTATCTAGAATGGGTCTTTTAAGTTGCCGCACAGATCGTCGTATAGTAATTGCCATGGAAAGCCATTTCAAATTATCATTTGCACATAATTTGCTGTGCACAATTAAACAGTCGACAGCATAGGATAATTCATTCATGTCATTGGTACTACAGAAAATAAGTGTAAGCTGGTGCATGAAATTATGAAGCCTGGAAAATACTAGTTTTAATAATATACTAAGCTTTGATCAAAATGATTTTGACGGAATTGATTTATCAAGATTTTGTTGGGTGTAAACTCAGCGCTCCAAGCCTCCAACTGCGTTGCCTTTGGAACTTGTATTCTTCGCTTAAATGGCTTTGGAGTACAATGCAGCTGCCGCAGCTGTTCTTTATGCCAATGCAAGAAGAAGTTCTTCTCGCCTAGCCTGGAATGTTGCTGGTTCGTTCTTTTGGAATGATTTGCGATCGCTACGGTATCTTTTCCAGCTATCTACTAGAATGGCGGTTCTTTCCGGAAATAACACTTCTTTTTGGTACTACAACAGGGCTGGACAGCCTCTTGCCCTCTTCACTGGCAGCTTTAGTCGTCCTACCAGCCACTGGATATTGATCTTTCAGGTTAGCAAGGGATGATGCGAGCTCTCTCTTACCTAGGCCATTGCAGCTTCGGGAGCATCGCATTCTCTCTGACTTACCTTCCTGCACTTTCAATTGCACAATAGGATCGTCTCACTTGGTTCTGGAGCAATAGCGGTGCCTTCAAGATCTCTTCAGTGTACAATGTTTTCGTTTTGGCAGGGAAAATGACCTCTCCTCTGCGTTTCATTTGGCGCTTGAAATTGCCTCCCTCTGTCAAGCTTTTCTTGTGTTTACTAGTACTTTTGTTAATCTTTAGTTTTTTGCTTCCAATTTATTTGCTGAAATTCTGAAAGCGGTGATCTCAAATTTTTATACTCTGATGCAGAGGAACTAAAAACAGAGTAGCCACTAACTTTTATAGTTTAAAATTAATTCCCTGTGAAACAGTGGAACAAATAACATACCATTTGACAAGATAGTTCTGAAAACAAGTAGAATAAATCCCCATTTGACAAGATAGTTCTTTTTTTATTTTTATGATAGCTTTTGTTTATTTTTGATAGGCAGAGATTTTTTGAAACAGAGAAGCCTCTGTTTTGGTTTCCATGGTTTGTTTTTGGCATGAGACCTTGGATTCTTAAATGAAAATATGAAATGTTCATTTTTAAATGACCTCTCTTTGGTCTTACTGTGTTAGTGTATTGGTACAATGTCGACGTTCATAAAAAATTTACACTAATAATGGCTTCCGTTTGGATGAGGTGTGGGAATAAGGAAATAAGTGAATAAGAGAATAAATTTATTATAAACAATCCAAACTCTTCACAAAATTACACATTTTCCAATACTTCTTTTCACTTCTTTCCTTATTCTTCTTATTCCCACACCATCCAAATGAGCCAATATGACCATTCCATAGATTTTAGAATATCGTCTGTATATTCTATCATTGACTGTATATATATCATATAAATCTTGAAGGTAAATACGTCCGTTCCTTTGTAAACTGGGGAAATTTCTATGTTATATCGATTAGACGATAATCAAAATTATGTTATTTAAGTCTACTTTTCAACCAAGTAAGCTAGGCAACAGGGAACTTCATGCAACTTTACAGGTTTCTATTGTTCTGCATGACAGCCTTGAGTAAAACAGGGACGCGTTGTAAGCTCAATAGACAATAGAGAAAGCATACACTTAAACCATCACACGTAAATTAGTTGGTTCAATTCGTTATAGCCTAGAAAACCTTTGACAAATTAACGAGAGTTCCCATGCGTTCTAATTACGTATTTACGTGTGCATTTCCTGTTTGGAATTGGAAGTTTCCATTAGTAGATTTTGTGATCTGGAAAGTTATGCTACTAGGTGCAATACCCAAGTTTATTGAGACTAGGGTTGGACATTGAGCTTTCGCTCGATACATGCGTTTGTTATAAATTCAAATTTTAATATCTTTTTGTAAATAATTTGTTTATAATTTAGTAATGTATATCTTTATTTGTTTAATTCTATATTATTTAACACAAAAAAAATTTAGATTGAAATTGCGGTAGTAATAAAATTACGATCAAAGATACAATGCTTCAATAATATGATAAACCTAAAATAAAAAAAGGAAGTATACATTTAAATAAAGTTACATAAAGTCTATTAGATCACATACAGTCACAGAAATTTGGTAAACGCCACGTATATCAATAATTACATTTAAAACTTGCACAAATGCAAAAATAAGCAACATATAGCACCTTGTGAATTAAATATAGCTACTTCCCACTTATGGAAATAGCTCATTTATAAGAAAAAAGATCTATTAAGTTAGCATGGAAGATGAAATTTCAAGCTATCATTAATCATACCCCTCTCTTAAACCTCTGGAGATGAGCTTCTCCTTCAATTTCATCTTGCCCAGCTGCTGAGCTGTTAGGCGCCATGCTAGTCAAGCCCTCTCCACAGTTTCATCCTACTCAGCTGCTTCATTTACCAGAATATGGGCCTGCATCTCTTCTAAAATGTTTGGTCTGTACTATCCCGTCGTACAGTAATTGCCCGCGCCACCTGCTGAAAAAAGCATGCCAAGAGATTAAATTTTCAGTATCATACTTGACCATCCAAACCAAGATAGGTTGGCATATGCAAGATATTTCACGGAATTCTCTATGTACTTAAATATACAATTCCTTTTTTATGATATGCTCCTAGGCAACTAACTCATAAAATTTCTGATCGCAAGATCCCATATATGTAAAATTAAAGGCCCAGTTGCATCTCAGAACAGGTACAACCACCTAATAATGCGAAATTATCTACCTACCCCTACTTCAACAACAACGACTAAGAAAAAGAAAAAATAAAATAAAATATCTGACATGAAAGTAAATTTCAGTCCTAACGTGGCTTAGAAATTAAAAATGAAATAGAAATAAAAATAAAAAGAATAAAGGTAAGTAGCGGTGATCAATGAGAACCTAAACAAAGCTCCTTCCAGTTCTGTCTGAATTCCTAATGATGTGAATGCTGGTCTTTCGATTGTAATTTAAAATTCTTATGTTAACATTTTCTTTGGCCAATTTAAAAGCAAATTTGCTGGTTCTACTACCTCTCTCACAACATAGTTTACCAGAATTTGTTGTGATACACTCCTGAGCAATTTGATTTTTCTGGTATATGGCTTGTACCCATCTCCAGGATGGTGCTCCATTTTAACGTCAGTTATCCTCTAGTCTGAATCTTCTAGGTTCTTGCATTTTCTTTTCCTTTCAGCATTCTTACAGCTCCAAGCAATGCAATTTTCTGTGCTTGGAAAGGGTCATGTGTCACATGGTAATATAAACAAATTTATGTGTCTTCTTTTCGATATGTAATTAATATGTATGTTTGGATCAGCTATTCCTCTCTAAGATTACACGCCAGTCTTTCAGCCCGTCTAAGATTACATGCCAGACTTTCTTTGATATATCATACAGCCTTGTATTTTTCGACCCTTTCTCTCTATGTATGCTATATGTTCTAGGTGCATTTCTTATGCTAAAGTTAGAGATATAAAATTGATACATAAAATTTATCGCATGTATGCACGGCTTTCTTGCTGGATTTATCACATGCTTTCCTTCATTTAATATCCCACAATCGTTTTTGAAACTAATGTATAAAATTTGTTACTAAAGTCTGAGGTTGCAATACCTTTTCTTACAGTAAGCTAAACTGATAACCTGCCGCTTTGAGTCAAGCAATATATATTAGTATTGCTATAAGTGAAATATGACAGTAAATGTATAAATATGAAATTTTGGAAATACATTTTGACAAATGCAATTACCAGAGCGTGAATTTCTAACAAATACATGCCAGAAGTGCAAACCTTAAGGGTAAATGTGGAAACTTCCAAAATATATTCTTCTCACATGTTATTTGACAACACTACATAGTACATGAAACATATTTTGGTGTAGTAATTTAAATCAACAATTTGATGCCATGTGCAAGTAAACAAATCAGAGAAAGAGAACGTGACTAAAATAGGCCAGCACTTACATCAGCAGTCAGGTAAATGTTTATTAAATTTAGTCATTTTAATATAAGATATCATATAACTTATGCAAAACAGATGAGATTGGCCTAAAGCTATCATCAATTTTAGTCATGTATCAGTATAATCAATTTTAGTCATGTAAATTTACAGCAACAATTTTCTGATGAGAAGGGATCTACAATTGAAATCAGCAGATGAAGAGTCTTCTTAAAATCCAGATCCAAATATGAATAATATAAACAAAAAAAATAAGAAAGGAATTGGATTATCTCCCTTGTCTTTGATTAAAGGAATTGGATAATGCACGGTACTCTTCATCCTTTTAATCCATCAAAAAAAAAAATCAAACTAATGAAGATTATCAAAGACTTAATGTCGAAAAAGTACAAAGCTTCTTCCAAGCACATTAAACAACAACAACACTGAATATAAAGAGAATGGATGTAGAACTAAAATGGATTCAATGAAGAAAGAGATGGGGCAGGGGTTGTATTGCAATGGATGTGGCCTTTGAAGGGAGGGGGGATCGGAGGAGGAGAGGATGAGGAGGGAGTGCGACTGTGCGAGGTGGAGCCGTGGAGGCGGGACGTGAGGGAAGCCGGTGAAGGAGAGAGAACGGGAAAAGGTGAATACAAAATTCAGGAGAAAAAGAAGAGACGGAGGAGGGTAGGATACCAATAAAAAAAAAGATTGCCCTGACAACTGAATAGTTTATAATGTAACAGATCACTGGCGCAGTTATCTTAATTTATTGTGATTTGGTACACAACGGATCGCAGGCTCATTTTACACAAAAAATAGAAGTGAATTGCTGAAATAAGATGGAAGCAGAAAAATCGAACGCGATTCAGATGCGCGAATTAACGAATGTTGCTTTAAAATCTGCGCAAAAAAATCACGCGGATTATATTATACTATAGATAAGAAAAATAAATTCAAATATAATATTAGTAGAAGTAGGGTTGTCAAAAGTGTGCAGTTTCGCACATTTCCGTTTGGTTCCGTCCTAACGGAACAGCTGATGAAAGGATTTTCAGTTTCATTTCTGAAAACGAAATGAAAACGGAACGGACGCTGGTAAACGTTAGTGTTCCATTTATCGAAAAATTGGATGAAATCAATGAAAAATGAGCTGAAATTAATAGAAAATAATGAACGAAACAACTAACAAAACGGAAAATTGTTCTGTTTTGCGAAACAGAACGGAAACGAAATTGAATTTATTTACATTAGCTAGAATGGAACATAAAGGGAACATACTAGTTTTGCACGTTTGACACCCCTATTAGAAGAGATTTTTGACTCGAAAATTAAGAAGGATGATGGCATATTGACATAACATCTATATACGTTGACTGGTGTTAAATTTTACCATTTTATGATTTCACCGGAAAGAAAAATCAAGAAGAATAAATAAAGAGAGAAGATAAAAGGGCTTCTAGTTACTGTATATGATCAGAATTCAGAAACAACAAGATAAGAAACATCAAGTGTAAAAATCTGGCATGATGCGTGTCAAAAAATCGTATGATGTATACTTGTTACAGAACTAGTATTGTAGCAACAAATCTTTATTTCAAAATTTATTCTGAAACTTTAAATATTTTACTTTAATTTTTGCTTCTAATTTATTTGCTGAAATGCGGAATGTGGCGATTTCAAAATTTTATACTCTGATGCAGAGGAACCAAAAACAGGGTAGCCACTAACTTTTATAGTTTAAAAAATTTTCCCTGTGAAACAGATGAACAAATAACAGAGCACTTATTTTATGTTTTTAATTTTTTTCTTATCTGTAGGATTTGACAGTTCTGAAAATGAGTAGAATAAATCTCCATTTGACAAGATAGTTCCGGTTTTATTTTGATGACACCTTTTATTTATTTTTGATAGGCGGAGTTTTTTTAAAACAGAGAAGCCTCTGTGTTTGGTTTCCATGGTTTGTTTTTGGCATGAGACATTGAATTCTTAAATGAAAATGGAAATGTTCAATTTTAAATGACCTCTCTTTGGTCTCACTACGTTAGTGTATTGGTACAATGTCGACGTTCATAAGAAATTTACACTAATATGACCCAATTCCATAAATTCTAGTATATATCGTCTGTATATATATATTCTATCATTGCACTGTATATATATCATATAAATCTTGAATGTAAATACGTTCGTTCCTTTTTAAACTGGGGAAATTTCTATGCTATGCTTATCGATTACACAATAATTACAATTTTGTTATTTAATGGCTCCTTTCCTACTAACTACTAAGTAAAAGTAAGCTAGGCTGATAGGGAACTTCATGTAATTTTATAGGTTTTTTAGTGTTCTGCATGACAGCCTTGAGTCAAAAAAAAAAAAGGGACGCGCTGTAAGCTCAGTAGAGAAAGCATACACTTAAAACATCACACGTAAATTAGTTAGTTCAATTCGTTATAGCCAAGAAACCTTTGACAAATCAACAAAAGTTCCCATCGCGCTAATTATATAATAAAATGGAATACAAGACACTAGACATGCCACTAATTTTTTTCCCAATAACTTTTTTAATTGCACTGTATTGAATTAAAATATTTTCCACTAAAATGTTTTACATACATATGTTACTCATGTATTTCGAATGACAAAACATTTTTTTTTTGTCATACCAAAAGTATTGATTAAACAAATATTGTTTCTTATATAACATATAAGGTCCTGTGAATTAAATTTATCTTAACAACTGCCTAGTATTGAGTTGCGACGCTAGACCATCAGACTTATATATAGAGGGTTTTCCAACTAGACAATAAATTTTTAGATATTGGAAGAAATTGAAGATGATAAAAAAGATTTAGAACTGTTGCAATGTACAAAAAACAATATGGTCTTGTATAACTTCTGATTTTTATAAAACTGACCGAAACAATACCAGAAAGATGGTCATCTTAATTATATTTTTTAAGGTTCCTGTGGTCGATATAGAAGGCCTGGTTGATAAAGGAGCAATGACAACGTGGGTGATGTGAATAACGAAGTTAGAGAACACATTATTCGAAGAGATAAGAAAAAAATAATTTATATGTATTTGAATAATGTGTTGGCAATTTATATATATTTTTTTATCCATAATGGCTTTCACTAGAAAATGCATACACACAGTGGGTTCGAGTAATATTTGCATATTTAAAATTATTTTTTTGTGCTCTATGAACTTTTAAAATTGGATCATTTATGCTTAAGGCCCGTTTTTTTAAAAAAACTAAAATAATAAGGAAAAGAAATTGGGTCATTTATTTTCAGCCTCCTTAGGCCCAATAAATGGTGATATCAGTCCAGTCGAGTGGCCGCATTTTCCAAAAATCATGCAATGCAATGAAAGGCTTAACAATTTGCCAGGGTCCTTCACAAATCACAATCCTTTAAATTTCACTTTTGAAAAATTCCCAGATCTAGTAATAAATTTGAAACTTATTATAATGGTGCTAAATTGCTAATCAAATTAAATTAAAATATTAGTAAATAAAAGATAACCAGGTAACACTACTTGACTATCTAAACATATCCGACACTCGCACAGCAAATCGAGTTACATCATTTCCACAATTCCACGCATTACTTTGCCAAAATAAATAATTTATGGAAAGTATTCATCATTACACTGGGTAAGCGATTAACTGGTTTCGAACTTCGTAAGTAAGAAACCAATTGCCGACAAAATTTCAACTTGCAATAATACGTATAAACTTTTGCAGAAGCCTATATAGAATATAATACAATAAATAATGGCCGGCTAGAGCGTGAAAGTTTGAGATGTGCCTCCCACTAAGATTTCTATCTTTCAAAACATGAAATGTTTATATTTGTTGAATGCACAACAACAGGATATAGCTGTTCCTCAAACTCTCCTTTAATGGATAAATCCATAATTATATATCATCGAAACAGTTGAGAGAAAGGGTGATCTTAATCTATTGTAACAATATCTGTTTCATATTTTGAAATGATACAAAAGTGCAAAATAGAGGAATTAATGACGATGAATGTTCAAACTTTGGAGGTATCAGGTATGTACTACGCTCGCTCGTTATTTTACTTGTTACCAATTTTTGTGGCTTTTCCCATTTAAGGCTAGCGAGACAAAATGGAAAACTCATCCAAAATTTTTTTTTTCTAGAGAGCAGCTCATAATCCAAGAATTTACGGCATTGAAAAATGCCAGCTTTTCCCATTGAACTGATTTCTTCTCGTTTTTTTTTTCCTCATTTTGTTTTGTTTGTGTACCTCTGTGATCTTTAACATTTGTTTGTGAAAGGAATCTGTAGTCGATCTGTTTTTTTAAAAAAAATAAGTAACTGATAAGGAGGAGAGGGAATGAGCACGCCGGGGACTGACATAATCCAGATTTTTTTTGCGGACAATGATTTCCATTTCTTGTTTTATTTATCGTTTTAGACGATTCACAATGTGTGTGTTTTTTTTTTAAAAAAAAAGCTGCATTCCGTAACGTAACTAGTTTAGTTTCGTCAGTCGTAGTCGATGTTTGAATAGCAACTTACAAAAAGAACACTATAATAGAAAAAAAAAATAAAAAAAATAACTCCATGGGGAAGTCGTTCTCTGCTCACTAAATAATGATGACTGATCCAAGGGACGGAAAATTTGTTATAAAAAGTTTAATAACTAATTGTTTAGATCATACTATCATAGTGACCATTTTTGGCACTTTTGGTGCGTTCTAAAGAGGATTTTGCGTGATTTTACTTTACGATCCGGGCTAGGGTTTAATAATTAGCAATTTTTGCTTCATTGTTTTCTGCAAGGCGTTAATTCATGGAAATTGCTTTTTACACTTCCACTTTTTGCAATTCACTCCGAATTTTTTGTACAAAGACTTGCCTTTGAGACTGTATTATTGTGTAGAAAAAAAAATTAAAAAATTAAAAAAATAGGGGTATTAGGAGTGAATTGCAAAAAATGGGAGTGTGAACTGGAAAGCAATTTCCAGAATTCATTTTGCTTCGTGGGATTTTTTATTTTTCAACAATATTTTGGATTTTTTTTGTGTCTGTGTCGGGAATGGGTATTGCGTAGTGTAGTGCGTGCCAAAATGTACACTGAAAGCAACACAGACTAGGAAACCGACTTCATTAATGTTTGCAACAAATATTTCTACAAAAAATCAAGAAACTATATCCTGCGACACACTCGCTCTGCGCATGAAGGGTTGCTTTCGCGCCACATAGGATCTAGTAAATCCAAAGGCATCAAAAAGTTCTAAAGCCCTGAATGGAGTATACTGTGTGGCGAGTAATATTTGGACAAAATCCGACCCATCTAGATTCGCTACATTTTATCAAGGCCACAAAATAAAAAAAATTTAACTTGTACAACTGTAGCTCTGCAGTAACTTCGAATCCGGCTCGTACATACCCTTTAGAATCCTTATTCGGGGTAGCGCAACAGTAGAGCGCAGTATCGAGCCGTTTGATCTAATCGGAACGATTAAATTTTTTTGGACCTTATAATTTGATATAATTCACAGGGCATTCATTATAGATCGGACAGTTGGTAGCAGTAGATTCTTCTGACTTTCACTTTGTTATTTGATTTGTTTTTTTTATTGGCAAAATTAGATATAATCCCCTGCAAACTTCCCCTACCGGATATAACCCCCTACAATCATTGAAATTGGATATAACCTCCTGTAATCTTTATACTCTTGGAAATAACCCCTTTTGATTAAATCTATCTTTTTTAATTTAAGAAAATCAACAACACAATTTTGTGACAAAATTACCCTTCTTCTCTGCCAAAGATGTTTCATCTTCCTTAGCAATTCAACTGGTCTGATTTTGCATCCTTAAAATGACAACTCATTTTCATTTTTTTGTAGCCTGTCACGTTAAATGGGTTCAACCGTTCAAACAATCTTGAATATCACAAGTGAAAATAGCATTTGTTTGCTAATCCACGTTATTATTTTTTCCATAATTTTTTCAACTATTTTCTAAATTCAATGGTATAATAAGGGCAACGTTAAAAAGGAGACTTTTGCAGCCTCTTCAAAATTGATATTGCATGCATAATAATTGATTTAACTTTGTCGTGGTTTTAAAAAAAATTTCTACGCAAACCATTCACGGGTATGAAGAATTGTTTTAAGTTTAGTGTGCTGCTGTTATTATTGTTTCATAATGAAAAGTGCATTGATTTTCCACGAAAAATTATCTCTTGATGTATAGTAATTTGATGAGTTTAACTTTAGGCCCAGTAAAAAAGTTCAACACGGACAAAATGCAAAATAAACAAAGATTGCCATTTTTAAGAATGCAAATCGTGAGGAACTCAGGGAAGATGAAACGTCTTTGGTAGAGAAGAAGGGCCATTTTGTCACAAAGTTATATCGTTGATTTTCTTTAATTAAAAAAAGATAGATTTAATCAAAAGGAGTTATTTCCAAGAGTATAAAGATTATAGGGGGTTATATCCAATCAATACATATATTAATTCTGAGTATAGGATCCGGATCCGACACTGTAGCTAAGAACTGTAGACCTACAGTCTGACTGACAGATGGGGCCCACTGGACAGAATGTTATTTTTTTATTGAAGATGAATAATTTGTCCGGCTTTTCTGTGGTGGTCTGAATAAAATTTGAACACAGATAGAGAGTGGTTGCCACAGAAAATCGGATCTGAAAATCTAGCCATGTGGGTGGGGTCCACGTGCTTTGGATGGTGGTGGATTAGTAGGATTTTCTGTGGCGGTCAACATAGAACTCAGTTACAACTAAAAATAATTTCCACAGAAAATCCCAAACCGAATCACATGCTTCTTTTTTTTTTTGGGTAACGGCTCATTCTCACATGTCCACACTTTTTTGCTCTCCATTTTTTTTAAATGGTAGTCTCCATTTTCAGTATTTGAGAAAAATATATGTTGCTTCTTTCAATTATTTGAAGTCCTTCAAAATATATTTTCTTCATGAAAATCTGTATGCATGTTCAAATAATATATATAATTCATACATGTAATGATTTTGGATTATATACATTTAAAATAATTAAGATGAAATTTCAAATCTCATATATTTTATTTTTATGGTTTCATTTCTATTTTTTTTATTATTTTGGACATTCCAAAGTATATTTTTGCATGGAAATTTTCTGAACATAATCACAAAATCAGAATAAATATACGATACAATTTTTTCCAACTTTGAGAACATTTTATATTATTTTATAAATATTTCATGCGATTTCTAATATTATAAAAATAGATCGCGCAACGCGCGAAACTCCGCTAGTTTGAATGATTGCAGGGGGTTATATCCGGTTGGGGAAGTTTGCAAGGGGTTATATCCAATTTTGCCTTTTTTATTTAACTCTTTTAGCCACTGGCTAAATTTATAATCTTTAAATTTCAATGGAAAAGATGAGGGCTTGACTCTCATTTTTATTTCAAAAAAAAAAAAATTATAGGTCGGACGGTTGGAAGCTGCGCTACACCTTGTGTTGCGCTACATAGGATCCTTTATATACGTTTTAGCCTTATAGATGCTTAATACGTTCTATAATTTTTTTTTGAGGAATTCTCAACTTTAAAATATATGAACAACAGAAATAATATACTAATTAATTTATTGGTTTCCTTATTACAGATCAAACTAGTTAGGAGGCGGGCAGATTCGCAAATTCTCGTATACGAATTGTCTGGAATAGATTTTGCTGCAAATAATCAATTGATGGATTCCATCAACAACCAGAGCAGTACATGTGTTATGGATTTGAAGTCCGAATGATGGAATTTTCTTTTGGGATTTATAATTGGAACTTTTGATTCTCATCTTCAAAAAGGGGAAAAAAAATGGAGTGTGCATAGGAATACCGAAATTTTAGTACAATTAATGCAATGAACTCCTCGAAAGGATAGGAGAATATACCAAGAATGAGGAACGAAGTACTTGGGATAATTTGATACAAGCAATTTCTATTTCTCATGGAGGGTCGAGATGCAAGCAGGGTCCGAAGATGAGCTCGATCTAATTAAGGTTAGTTACGAATGCAATTATTTATTTTATTTATGTTTATAGTCTCTACCATCCATTGAAGAAATTAAATAAAAGACTAAAATAAATTGTAATAGAAACTTGTGCAAAATACCTAAGTAGCATTGAAAATATTATAAGATCATATAATAAATATAGTTCAACATTTAAAATTTATACTACGTTATAGAAATTAAGTAATTTGACGACTAACAATCTAGTAGTAACTCAAACTAGAGTTATTTTTCGACTTAGATGTGTTGCGTCGTACTGGAACATGCAAGTTCTTAGACTTGTCATATTGCCACGACACATGCAAATGCACGGCATGTTTAGACAAAATGTGGTGTGCAAATGACTAATACTTTTTCCCAGAAATATGAAATATTATAAAGAAGTAAAAGTATGAAAAAAATTTTAATTTTCTTTAGCACAATATAAAGCAAGATTTTTTTATATAATTTTATGTTGTAATACAAAATAAATGAATTCAAAATTATGATATTAATTCTGTCTATTTGTGCACTTTCTTTTTACTAGAATCTAATAGCCAAATAAAAAAAATGTATAGAAAAAATATATACTAGAGGTAGTAAGTTATTTTTTATTTTTTAAAAAAAATTTTATTAGTCTGTAGCAATTTTTTTGGTAATAGAAGGGCAGTGGCACTCATTCAATTGCTGTTTTTTGTTTTAAAAATATGGCTTTGATCAAAATAAATTTTATATGAAATTTTATTTGATTAGAATTAATTTTCAAGATTTTGTTGGAACTAATAATATGAAAATTCCGATGAAATGAAATGAAATCCATTTTTTATAATAAAAAATTCTAATGAAATGAAATGTCGTATTTAAACAAAAAATTCTTGTCAGGGTCATAAGCCCAATTTTATTTCATGTCAAACGTTTGTGCCAGCGTTTGAACGGAGAAAATAAGCCTTAATAATGTTGGGCCCAGTTTAATTATTTGGGCCATCTTTTTCCGTTCAAAAACATTTGAAGTGCAACATCTGCTGATCTGCCTATGGTTTCCCGGCGGAAATGTCATCCATGTTATTCAATTTATTTTTCCGCACCAGCATTCTCTCCTTCTCGGCTCCTGGCGTCTTTTTGCTACCTCCGCTTCCTTACCTCTGGCGTCTTTTTTCTCTCTCTCTCTTACATTGCCTTCACTTCTCCCTCTTTTTCGATTTTCCTTCGACTCCACCTCTCTTTTCTATTTCAGTGTCACTTCTTTCGCCTCCACTGTATAAGCTTTGCCTTGCTTTCTCAAAGATGAATACATACAATCACGAAATAAACATATACAAAGATAAGATGAACATGAAATCAAAGTGTACAAATATAAGAACAAATGAACGTATATAGCAAACAAATCGAACAGATATAACAAACAAAATGACACAAAAAGGTAAACTCGCAATAAACATACACAATAAACAAACGAACATATATACATAGAAAAATGAACATACACAATAAATTAACACAATGAACATATACACATATTGAATACATTTTTAGTATTGCTAACTCAATAAATATTAGACACTCTTTTATTGTAACTAAGTGAACAGTTAATTTTATTAGATACTTTCTTAGTAATACTAATTAAGTAAATATTATGAGAAAGGTTCTGGTGCCACAACTTTAGAGTCGCACCAAATGCCACAACTTAACTCTTCATCAATAACTAAAAATTTTTAAATTTCAATATTGAATTCAAACGGTTGATATTGTACAACTTAATGAGCGATGCATATCTATATAAGTTTTATTAAATTTGGAGTTGATTTAATATTTGATCGAGAAATTAAAAAATGAATAAATCTTGTTAACAATGACATATTAATTATAATACGTTAAATTTTATATAAAAACGCATAGCTTGTTAAGTTGTATAAGATCAACGGTTTAGATTTAACATTTAAATTTTAAATATTTTAATTATTGATGAAAAGTAAAGTTGTGACATTTAGTGGAACTCCAAAATTGTGGCACTTTAAAATTGTGGCACCGGAACCATCCTCAAATATTATATACTCTTTTGTTATAACTAGCTTGTACCTATTAAATGTACCTTAAAATTACTAACGGTCAAATTATTAAAAAAACGAAAAGAATAAATGAGGAGGAGATTGAATAGGGAGGAGAATGAGAGAGATGAGAAAAGGTAGTAGGAAAAAGAGAAGAGACGCACTAAAGGAGAGATAGCAGAGGTGTGCTAAATTCAGAGGAGACGGAATGGAGCATGGATTGTTGAAGGGAGGGAGGGGAGAAGCGCTATGAAAGAGAGAGAAAGAGAGGAAAGTAAGAGAGGTAAGAGGGGCTGAAGGAAGGAATGAGAGCGTTCTCTCTAGATGGATGGCGTTGGATGACACTAAAGTGGATGGTAAGTAGTATCATCGGTAATGTGATTTGTGTGCAGTTGAAGGGTTTGTAGAGAAAAATGTATTTTTAATTTTTATCATTGTATTAGGACAAAATATCTAGGAAATTTCTAAAGTGAAATATCTGTGCAATTTCATACCACTAATAATAATGGTCTGGATATATAATCAATAATAATAGAGATGGGCTAAAATCAGCCACGACTGACGGATGCAACCGTCAGCTATGATCAAATCTCAATTTTCGAGATTCTAACAGTCGATCCGAACCGTTCAATGTGTTCTCCATATTGAAATCTCATTGGAGACCAAATTTTACATTTTTCTGATTTTATTTACTATTTTTTTGAGATTTTTAAAAATCATAGTTATTGAAAGGTCCAGAATTATTTAGATTAAGAATTTTGTAAAATATAAAAAAATACTAAAAAATTTCAGAAAAATATAAAATTTTGTCTCTAACGATATTTTAATATGGAGAACACATTGAACGGTTCAGATCGACTGTTAGAATCTCGAAAATTGAGATTTGATCGTAGCTGACGATTGCATCCGTTAGTCGTGACTGATTTTAGCCCATCTCATAATAATATCCAATATGTAATCTATTGAATCCTTAATTCCCAGAAAAGAGGCCCAAAAGCTTACGGCTCCTGCTGTCGACAACTTCTAAAGCTAATAGCTAGACATAAATTTCATCGGTCTTTCTTTATTAAAGAAAATTCAAATGTTTGACTTACCAAATTAAGCAATCAAACATTTAAACCGACATCAAAGACCAAACACAGGTTAGCATAGAACCACTAACCAATTACCCTAACAGATATATGGTCGCTGGCTTCTTGAAAGTAAACGCGCCAATGCTCTTCCATTACGAAAACATTCTCTCCAATTTTCATAACTTCGTTTTTTTTTTTTTTGTAATAGGTTCTTATAAAGCTGTATTAGATAAACAATTATTGAAGAAATTTGCACTTTTTAAAATTCTACGAGTCATTACCGACAAGTTTGGAAAGAAAAATATTAAATACTTTTCATATTTTTTTTTATTCTCATACTTCTAGAAAATTACGGGACTTTAATGGAAATTTTCCATTTTCACGTATTTTTGGATTTGGATTAATACTGGCAGCCTGGTTCTCAGAAACTCCTTCGAGTACAAGTAACTACTGTTTTTTCCCTTCCTCTTCGAAATTTTTATTATTTTTGAAACATAACAAACAAAAGTTTTCTGACTACAATGGCACCGAGTAGTTTACTAATTCTTTCACATTTAACTATTTACTTGTCGCGTCAGGTAAATCGTATGTATTTTCAGATGACATATGAATAAACATAAAAATAAACGAGAAATATATTATTTGATTTAAACATGAATTTCTGCGCTGTTTCTAGTGAATACTCGGCAGCGTACTAGCGTGGTCATCAAATAAAATGTTATTAAAGAGTATTTTTAAAATTTTTTGTTTTATGTTTCTTTTCTGATTTACATCGAATTTGAGTATAAATTTTTGCCTTAAGCGCCCTTGAGTTTTATCTTACAGCTTGCAACTCTGAGTTGACTTTTTTTTATTGTTTATGTGACAGTTTCTCTGTAGCCATCTATGTTGTCCCGATTACTCGGTCTACAAAATTGTCCTTTTCAAGGAAATTTGGATTTTTTTTTAATATGCTGATCCTTTTTAATTTGATTTGCGGTAGACTGGTAGTTGATCCTTATTTCTTTCTTTCTCTGTTTAAAAAAATGTTTCTGACAGTTTTTTTTATTAATGGCACAGAATAGAAACACATGATATTTTGAAACATAACAAAATGAAAAAAAAAAAATTTACATTTGCTACTTGTTTTACTAATTGAACTAATTAAACATAACATTTTGAAACATATAACAAAAATAAGAAAATTTTCTTACAGCTTTTTTTTCGTTAATGGAACAGGATAGTTTACAAATTCTTCGCGTATAATTAACTTTTGTTTTCAGCGTGGATGCGTAGTAATTAGCATTTGGTTTCAGGCCACAAAGCGTTAAAATTTTGTTTTTCATTTTTAGAGCATTTTTACTGAATACGCGGTTGCGTACGCGCATCCCACAAACGTTCATTTTTTTTTTTTTTGAATTTAATTAATATTATTATTCTGATTTACGCTGAATCGGAACAGAAAGTTTCTCTAGGCTTTCATCTGAAAGCTAACAAACCTAGTTCATTTAATTTGTATATAGTTTGTGACAATTATCGCTAATTATACTACGTGTACAGAGGTAGTCCTTTCCTACGGCAAAAAATCACGTAATCCTTTTCAAAACCACCAACTAAATAATCAAATATAGAACTCTCAAAAAAAATTTTAAATAACACCTGAATCTACATTCTGGACGCGAAAGAATTTAATGATTTGACTAGACAATTGAAACCAGAAATAATTGATATATGAATACAATAACTAAAATAAAAGTGACCTTATTAAAACTGCTGATGATATAAAGTAACTCATTCTCGTTAAATAACCGGCACCCATATTTCTGACCAGAATGTAATTAAGGATTTGTATTTGTTTATATAAAGATGAACTAATTTTTTTTAAGATAAAACAGGGGTTCAAGCCTTCCAACTTAATTTTTTTTTAAAATTAAATGTCTATGAAAGATCCTCTAACCTAGTTTCGAACCTGCGACTTTTCACTCAAGATGTTTTTTTTTTTGCCACTAGACCAAGATCTGGTTCTCATAAAAATTAACTAATTAAAATCTAATCAAACAACTGAATGTATTTTAGATGAATATAAATATAAATATACACAGTCACATATAAGATCTCAAATTACTGGTTGATCAATTAAACCAAATATTTATTCCTTGTCGGTTCAATACCGAATTAAAGAAATGTTTGCTTGGTTTGAAATAGTAGTCCCTAGAATTTTCCTGTTAATTTGAAGGAACCATAAAAGAAAATTCCATATTAAATACGCGCGCGCGCATTTTCTTAGTAAACTTCCTCTAACGGACTTACATCCTTATAAATTTACTTCACTTTTCTAATTCTCATGACAAACTCTTTAAATTAGCTGGCCATTTTGTCTACCATCTTCATTCCATTCTCCATCATCAAAATTTCATCAAAACTTACTCCCATATACAACTTATCACTAAAACTAATAACCCAAAAAATGGGATCACCATACGAAAGAGGAACGACCGAGATGCCGAAGCTGCACCCCGCCTGTCCAGGAAGGAGCCGATGCAGACTTGGAAGTTGCATTCACAACGCACCACCACGATCAAACTTCTCAACTGATGAAACTCCCTCTGGTTTCTATGAAGGTAATGGCATTTTTGGTGCATATCCTTCCATCAAGTTTACTGGAGGTTGGTTATATCAGCGTCTTGACACTGGTAATGCCGGAAGCACTGTTACAGAGATCAGTGGTGATACAAAGGGAAGCATCGGCGCAGTGATATACGATGCACAGATAAAGCTTAGGGAGATGTCTGGTATTATGTTTGACAGGATCAAATCATGCTTGAATAATGATGAAAATGAAATGCCACTCTAGGACGAGATAAACACTGTGTCCATGTGTTAAAAGAATAATTAATGCGTATTACTGTATTAGTGTACAAATATGTAGAATATTCATTCATTAGTTTATTTATTTATCTATTTTCGAAGAGTGGTTTGTATAAGAAAGAAGGAATACATAAGACAATGAACAATAATATAGCTGTTGTGAAAATTTCATGTAATGTTTATTATTTACAAATTCAATAAGAGATCGTTTATATTTCAAATTAAAAACATTTGTACCAAGTGTGCTGTTAAATGTTTATTTTATTTGTGTTGGTTTTGTTCACTCTTCAATTTGATATAAAGATAACTGGACCAAAGAGAAACAATTGTAGATCGACACAAAACTCAAATGAGAATGCTTTAATTTGTCAGGCGAATTCACTTGATACATGATCTAATGTCCAACTCATTGTGTACCACTCCAAGTCGTCCTTTAATTTATTCCGTTGATACATTTTAATTTCTTAGTATTAGTATAAATTTTTTGGAAAATTAGCGACTCGAATTTGTTATTAATGTTCATATTGTCCTTATGCAATCGGCAAAACTATTATTCAACACGAAGGCATTAAAGTTCAATCCTTCTACATGAATATGGCATGAAAAGAAATTCAATTTTAACACAGAAGTGCAGGCAGAATTCCATGTACCACTTAATTAATTTGGTCTAATTGGCATATATAACATTTTGTATATCTTGATTTTTTTTGGCACAATCATCCCGCACTAATGGCAATCTATTGACCAAAATTCACAAAATTTTTAGAACATGAATATTTTATTATATGTTGACTATGCATGTTATGCATCTTGATCGGATGTATATACGCTAGTTTATAATTAATTAAAACCGTGGAAGCATCTGTGTTATACCACCAAAAAAAAAAAAAACTTTAATGTGCATGTACTTCCGTGCTAAGCAATCTAGGCAAGACATCTTCGAATGCCAAGTAAAACATACGCGTTGTTAAGGTTTGTGTAATCTCATAGCAGAAACATATATACTTATGAAAACACACGTAATTAATTTTCTGAATTCCTTATGGCGTTTCCTACGCGTTTCCTGTTTCAAATAAGCGTTCCCATCAATCAATGTTTACGTGGCCTTTTGTGGTGATGCCAGGTGCAAGGTCCATGGTTCTTATCAGATAAAATAATATTTGATCATAAATAACTATAGCAGCATCATTGATTAATTTAGAACTATGAACAACAAATGTGTATTAAACGATCAAATATTAAAAAAATACCTTATTCAAATACTAAATAACTACCGATGAACAATATCAAAATATTTGGCTGACCAAGACCGGTCAATCAAAAAATATATCAATATAGGAACACGTTAATCGATCAAATTTTTTTAAAAAAGAAAAAGAAAACCTTTTTTGAACTAGTTTTTCAAGGCTAGGTTCCTAGGGGCCCGCTAGTGTTTCGTATGTTGAGGACTTGAGGGCATAGCTCTTTATATTCTAGCAAAACTCAAGAATATGAACAAGCCATTCCTTATTCAAATTTCTTATTCACCATGCATCCAAACACGCCTGAATTATGCTAACTTTGAGAATAATTAATATACACGCCTAAATTATGCTAACTTTGAGAGTAACTATTAAATAGATTCGACAAATTAAAGTTCAACATATTAACCAGAAAAATAAATGATAATGAAAAAAATTAGTGACTTGACATGAGCTTCATTAATTTATTTAATGGGAAAACCGAATTACAGAAACAACTTTTGATGTATTTACACTACGCGAAAAATTATCTTTTGTAACGGTTAATAAAATGCTTTTGTAACGGTTGTTGAACCGTTACAGTAGCCCCCGTTACAGATTCAAAAATAACCGTTACAGATTGCTTAACGGTTTTTTGGAAACAACCGTTACAAAAAGTAGTAATATGTAACGGTTTTTATCAAACAACTGTCATAGATAGGTACCATCTATAACGGTTATTAAATATAAACCGTTACAGATCTATAAAATACAATTTTTATGCCTTTAATTTCATAACGGTTCTTTGTTAATAACCGTTACAAATTCTTATTTTTTTTTTAAAAAAAATATATTTTTTATGCTAGCACAGGCAACCATAAACATTGCAATCACAATCATACAATTAACCACATCAAGCACGAGCAAACATAGAATTAATATAAATAGTGTAATATTTTTGTTCTTAGAGACATAATCATAATCATGCATATTAATAATATAAAACTAATATAAATAACAGTGGTCGGCCATGTCTTTCATCCCTTGAGTACGGCTTTCGATCACTCGGCCACGGCTTTCATCCCTCGGGCACGACTTTCGATCAATCGGCCGCAACTTTCATCCATCAAACACGACATTCGTTCGCTTGACCACGGATTTCATTTCTCGGCCATGGTTTTCGATCTCTTGACACGACTTTCGCTCCCTCGGCCACAATTTTTCTTCCCTCGGCCACGACTTTCATTCATAAGGTCATGGCTCTAGCATTAACCTGAATAGCAATTCCATCTAACATTAGTATACTTTATATTTTGGTAAAAAATTCAACATTAGTATACTTCAGATTCTGAATACCAATTGAAAAAGTACACCTACATAACTATTAAAATTGTGACTAACCCAGTACATGATAGTCGAAAGATGCACAATCACAATCAAATAACAGCATTATGTAACAAAAATGTATAATATAGAAGTGTTCTCCACACATAGATATACAGAGGTAGGTTGGAAACCACACCCAAATAGGAAAAAAAACAAGAAATAGAATTGATGAGCTCTTCATGATTTAGAGCGAAACCATCAGAAAAAACAATTCATAGTTTGATATTTTGGAAAGATAAGAGGGAGTGTAATTGACACAACTGATGGAGGTATTTGTAAAAATCTAACACAAAGGAAAGAAAGAATATACATTCATAAACAGAAGCATCATTGACATTCCTAATAGCAACCTCTTCAACAATGTTCCTGACAAAACCTCGTGATAGTCTTGTCCTGAAATTATTAACCAATTCCCAAAAACCACAATCATTTACATAAACAATTTCCACACAAATTAATGAATAAGAAAAATAAACAAACAAAACAAATTATTATTTAATTAATCAAACAAAACAAATTATTGTTTAATTAATCATTACAAAAACATGAAGTAGGAGGTCACCTCTAGCAGAGGGGAAAGGCACTCATCTACATGGTGTCTAATTAAGCACAGAAAAGCCACCATGTGTGCTGGTATTAGATGCTGTCAGGGTCTTGCAAAAGGAATGATCCACTAGCCGAGGTGGCTGAGCTGGTACCTCTTCTTTCTTCCACTGAGTTCTCATCTTGCTATGTATTACATTCAACTTCAATACTCAAGCTTATTTTAGAAAATTAACACTTAGTAACAAAGAAAGGGATAAAAAATTACATTCAACTCAGGCATTAAGGTGACTTGTGCGTAGACTTCATCAGCATCTAGTTCCGCCTGTATAGAAATCGGTTAGTATCCAAAAGGATATAATACAAAAGTTGCTATTTAAGACTTATTAAAAAGAATGAAAGAACATACTCAGGAATGAGAGCTCTATAACCTTGATCGAGTTTAGTCAACTTAATTCAAGTAATAGATTTCATCAACTAGAAAATTAAAGTAAATTAATTTTCAGTTAAATTAAAAGGATATAGTTTAGATTAACTAAAATAATAGAAAAATCAAACACACGCTCATGCAATAGAGAGTACAATTAAAGAAGAACACGATTTCTGACGAATAAAGTACCAAAATTGAAAACAACCAACACCAATACTGAAATTAAATGAACAAGCAAATAGATTAGAATGCTCACGGTATCATCGTGCTGGATTTGGATCTTCTGGAAAGGATCGACGAAGGCGGTGGCCATTGATCGGCGGAGCAATAGAACCGCGAAGTCACGGCAGATCACAGCAATGTTTACTAGTGAAAAATCAGTTCTAGGGTTTGTAGAATAGAGAGAGAAGAGAAAGAAAGAAGGTGTTGGCGGCGAAGTTCGAGGGTGTTCGGAGCAGTGGTGGCGATCTTTTGTCGGTGTGGTGAAGAGGGGCGGAGCACGCAATCAGGCGCAAGAGAGGAGACGATCGAGGCGAGGCAAAGAAAAAGTGCTGGCGATTAGATCTGTGGAGCCCGTGAAGAGATCGAGGAGGCTGAGTTCGGGGGGGTGTCGAACTTAGAGGCGGCGGAGAGATCGAAGGAGGTGGGAAGAAAAAAAATGAAATGAAGTGAATGTGGGAGAGGGACTGGGTTGATCGGAAGAAATAGGAAAGGGATCCGTAGCCTAATTTAGATCCGAAACTGTAACGGGTTTTAGAAAACAACCGTTACAGATTTGAAAATTATATTCTGTAACGGGTTTTATTTAAAAACCGTTACAGAATCCTTTGTAATTTATGACGGTTTTTATATACAAACCGTTACAGAAGGTTTGATAGCTCTTTTTTTTTTTGGGTGACGGAAATATTGAAACGGTTATTTTAGAAAAACCGTTACAGATTAGCTTTTCCTTTCTCCGAGCGCTTTCTCTGACATTTTTGTAACGGGCTTTAGTAAAACCGTTATAGATGACCCGTTACAAAAGGTCTTTTTTCTAGTAGTGTTACTACACGAATGTCCACGCAGTAGCCTCACAAGAACTTTGTACAAGAAATATTAAATTTTGTGGCATATTATACTAATTTCAAAATCTAAATGAAACGTACGTAATAGCTAAATTTTGTGTAATATATGCTGCCAGAATGTATTAATAAGTAAGCTCACAAAAAAATAGTACATTATAAATCATGAAATTCTGTCCTGAGCGCTTCATTGGAAATTATAAAGAAAGACATTAATTTTCGATTATTCCTCTTAAATGAACAAAAAAAAAAATCAAATATTAGCTTTGACGACACAATTGTCTGCACCGTATCTTGTACATTTGTTCATCTTTTTTTTTTTTTGGTTCCCCCCCCCCCCCCAAATCCTTATCTGCTCCCGCGCGGGACAGTCCAGCGTAGCCTACGAACCGTCCGATCTGATCTGGACGGTTCGGACCTACCAATCAGGTTATATGCATGGGGCTCTCTTTGCCATTGAGATTAAATCACACGGCTCACAGCAGTGCGCTGGACAGTTCCGCGCGGGACGGGATTTCATCTCCCCCCCCCTCCCCCCCTCCTCTTTAGGTCCAGGCGGCCTGAGCCGTGCGCGCATCATTAGACAATTTCATGTGCCCACCTCTTCTGAACTTCTGCCATCAATGCAGTTTATTTACCCGGACCCAACTCACTCTTCTGTTAAGCCTCGTCTTTTTCCTCTGTTTGTTACCCCGTAGGTGAAACGGCATATGAAATAATGTGCGCATGTGCCTGTGATGACGACGCTGAGCCGGAACAATCTCAGAAGCATGCTCACTCGGATGGACGATACCTTTGAGGTACTTCCACAGGGACCTATATATGGTGGCGATTCTTTTTAGCTTGGTATTCGCTCGACTGATCATCTTCTTCACTGCGGTGGTGATGATAGTGATGGTGATCATGACGATATGGTGCAAAACAGTACCCGGCTTGTCTTTTAACCAGTTAGAATGCCCTCTTTTCTTGTCTGGCGTGTCAGCCTCTTTTGCTGGTTTTTTTAGGTTTCTTTGTGAGATTGGAACTTCCTGACAAGTACCATGAATCCTTCGTAGAGAGTTGTTATGATCATGCTGTAATTGCCTTCTCGAATGAGGGCTCCAAGCGAATGGCCCGATTTTTGAATAACCATGGGTAATTTTCTTTTCGATGATGACAAACTATATCTGCCTTCAATCTTTTGTAGAGTTTTTCTATGAGACTATGATCATGATGTGGAATTAACTTTCAGTAACTCAGGCTCAGCACCGCGGCCTCTGATTTCGTTGTAGTTAATACATGCATAATCAGGAGCAAATTTAATGACTGAATATTTCAGAACCAAACAAATTTTGAAAACTGAAAAAAAAATACACCAAATATTCGATTCCAAGAGTAAATAATATACAAAATAGAAACATTACTAAGTTGCATACATTGTATGAATGTGTCATACTTAAGGTTATTAGGGCACAATAACCTGTTTATGCTTCGAAATTGCACACATTTTTGGGGAAAAGAGAGAACTGTGCTATATTTATTTTGGGGAAAAGAGAGAACTGTGCTATATTTATAATGTAACTTTTCTTCCATCTTTTTTCGGGAAATGCATGTATATCATTTCAGTATGCAACTGCGACCGCTGCCTTGTACGTGGCACATCCGGATGCAGGCTACTGTAATTTTCTGCGTAGTTAAGACTGTCGAGTACAACTCAAGAAAGGAAATGTGTTTTGTCAATTGTCATAGTTATTTTAGCGTGAAATATCTATGTAAGTCGTACGAAACTTAGTATCCTTTTTTATTATCCGATGAAGGTCAAATATTTTTCTCTTGTATTCCAATTTATATAAATGTATGACTTACCTAATTAAGAAATTGAACTAACCTCAAAGAACACGAATTAGTATTAAATTACTAATCAATTTCCCACACCAACGTGGTCGGCGTCTTGAAAGTAAAAATGCATGAATGCCCTCCAATTAACAAACATTTTGTTCCAAATTTTCATGCTTTCATTGTTTGCTATCCTTTATAGGTTGGGAACTTGGGATATTCTAACAATAAATTGATCTCTTTCATTTGAGACGTGATTTATATATCAAGCAAATAAATACGTTGATGGAATTTCATAGAAGTTTTATTATCAATTAGTAAAAAAAGATTTGAATTTGCAAAGGTCTATCAAAGAAAAGTTATATTATACTAAATTTAATACACAAATAAGCAATTTGTGTATTAAAAAAAGTAAGAAAAAAATTTGGGAAATGAAATTTTCCATTATCAAAAATAAAAAATTTACAAAATGCTTCAATGTATTGTTTAGTTAATTAATTATGCGAATTTTTTTGGTTCTCATAATCTCATTATTCTTAAAACTTTTGAAATTGTTATTAATAATTACCACGCCATGTCATACATGTCGTATCGAAATAAATGTATACATAATATGCTTGTTAGATCAATCTTTTTCTCCGTTCGAAAAGACTAAAACAATTGAAAATAACTTTGACCAATGCCTTCCATCAAGCAGTTACAGGCGCAAATTAAGTACCGTGGTTTCTGCACAGTTGTATATTATTGCTCCAATTGTTCCATAGAGAAATTATAATCTGATAGTTATTTTACTATGAAATATGAAAAAAAAATATATCGTATGGATAATAGTCGGACAAATCATTAAGAAAATGGTAACAATTATTATTAACAATAAAAATGGGATTATAGGTTTGCCATAATTATCAATGGCCCTGTTTGGATCATACGGGAATAGGAAGAATAAGTTCTTCCTAGGTGTAAATTTATTATAAACAATCCAAACTATTAACAAAATTACATACTTCTCAATACTTTTCGTCTAAAAATAAACTATTTTTTTTATTTCTAAACAATCCAAACAGAGCCGGTGACAGTATGACACCATCGTTCCCCGACAGGCGACAGGTGGCCCAAAATAACAAAAACTTGCAGCTCGAGGCCTCCCGCCTCCAGCTCTTCCCAACTTCCAAATGTTTGACTTTATGGAGAAATTTATTCAAATGTTTGACTTTCCAAACTAAGCAAATAAAACAGAGTAACAGACCTAAAAGACCTAACACGGATATAATAACCAATCAATTTCCTTAACGGATTTGGTCGGTGACTTGAGTGCAACCACCTTCTAAGTTCTAATTGACTAATTCTATAAAAAACTATAACCAAAATATTAAATCACAATTTGTCAAAAAAAAAAAATTAAATGCTTCAATATATACCTTGGAAATTAAGTAAAAAATTTAATTCTAGTGCTTCAAGAAATTTCTGAGATTCTAACTTGCAATATTTGACCATTTTTTTTTTAATCTAAAACCATTTGAAATAATTTTGGATGGGTACTGGGGCTCAAAAACATTTTCGCGTATAGGACGAGTAAAATTAGCTTGACTCTTGACATTTTCTTCCTGTTCTGAATTAATAATATTTTTACACATGTGGAACGAAAAATTTTTTATCTGCAATGACACCGAGTAATTTTCTAATTCTTTGCGGTTAACTCTCTCCTTTACAAGTCTGGTCAACCGCATTTAGTTTCAGGTAACATATATATATAATAAACATAAAAATATACAATTAAATACATTATATTTGAATAAAGTAACATGACCTTCAGCGGTGTTTCGAGTGCAGTAGCGTGGTCATCACACAAAATCTCATTTAAGATTTTTCTTATTATTTTATTACCCTCTTTTATTTTGTATTTTTTGTTTACTCCGTGCTTGAACAGAAAATTTGTCCTTAAGTATTTTTGAAGTTTCAAATATAACTTTCCATAGTCAAGTGATCTTTGACCTTTTTTTTGTTAAACAAAAATTATTTAAATTGTTAAAATTAATATATTAGATAAAATTTTGTTTCAAAATTATATTTTTGGTAATTTCTCCGGACCATTACAAACAAATTCTGTAAAAGATATACAAAATGCTTCGATCATATATATTGATTAATAAAATGAAATCTTTTAAAAGAATTTAATAAAAGTATACAAGAAATGAGAACCAACTGTTAATCTAGTGGTGATACGTCTAGTTTTGGTAGAGGAATCAACAAGTGTCTAGAGGGAACGACCACTTCTCTTCCGCCAACCAACCGCCCCATGCGGAAGGAAAGGAGCCATTCGAGAGAGATGAAGTTCGAGAGAGGGAAGAATATCCGGAGGCGGCCTCCCCCTCCTAGAAGAAGAGGAAACCCTTTTATATTGATTAATTAGGACAACCCCTTATTGGGTTGGATCTTTATTGGGCCTTACTAAGCCTTATCGGGTCAGATTCTTATTGGACCATGTTAGACCTTATCAAGTGACAAAGAACAATCCATCTTAGATAAAACGTTCTAGATTCCAAACCTGATTGGAGGTTTTTTTAGGCTCCGTTTGGATTCCATTTGGGAAGAGAAGAAGGAATAAGGGAACAAATTTATTATAAACAATCCAAACTCTTTACACACTTTCCAATACTTCTTCCCACTTCTTTCTTTGTTCTCTTCTTGCCACATCTTATCCAAACGAAGTCTTATAGAAATTTAATTTAAAATCAGTTGGGAGATTTGACTCCAATTTATCATTAAAAAAATCCAAGCAATAATTACTAGTTCGTCTCGTTTAGATAGTTGGTTGTTTTACGCGTGGATATTTTCGTAGTAATTAATGCATTTGGTTTCAGATCATCTGGAAGTTCTACTGATTATTCGGTTGCGTACTTGCGTACGCATCACACAAACGTTAATTTACTTTTTGTAAATATTTTACTTCTTACGATTTAATTTCTTTTTCTGATTCACACAGAACCTGAACAGAAGGTTTCGTCTTAACGCGGCGAGAGCTGGCAAATCCGAGTTCTCTTGTCTAGAGTTTAAACTTTTAACGCTGTGAACTTCCAGCTGCTTGTAATCCGAGTTCTCTTGTCTAGAGTCTTAACGCTGGTGACCTGACAGCTGGCATCAGACTTCTCTTGTATAGAGTTGTGGCACCCGGTTGTGTAGCTGTCTATTATGCTACAATCTGCATAATACTCGGTGCACAGAAAACGCCCTTTCCTACAGCAATTTGGAAGTTTCCATATAATGTTCCTTGTATATATCACGTAATGTTTTTCAAACGTCCAACTAAATTATCATAAGAAAAAACTCTTAACCTAATTACGTAATATAATAATACTTGAGCTACTAATCTGAATCTAATTATTAAAATAAAAAATGCTTTGACTAGTCAATTCAAACTAGAAAATATAGATAACTTAATAACTAAATAAAAATAATGAATTCTTTAAAACTTATGGTATATAATTATGACCATAAATTCATATATAATTGTCCTTAAAATTAAATATAACCCATTTTGTAATTCAAGAACCGTTACAAATACTTCTGGTAAAATGTAACGACATGCATATGCTTTATGTTTTAGTAAAGACTAACTAAAATATATTAAAACACCAGAATGTTTATAGGCTGGGAATAAGGAATAGAAATAAAAAATTTCGGTTTGTGTGTTTATTCTTATTCTTGTGCAAAACAAACGGTATAAAAATAAGGAATTTGGGTCCTTATTCCTATACTAACAAAATCATAGTCTAAGAATAAAGAATAAGAATAAGCACGCAAACCGAAATTCCTTATTTTTATACCCTATTCACGGCTTATTCCGTTGCATCCAAACACACCAGTATATATACAACACTGGAATCAGGACCGGGTCCTTTGAATTGAATGGGCCGGTGCACAGAGTCTGATAGTCACATAATATAGTGAATGTCATGGAGAGTCCGTTCTAATTAAACCAATGAAATTTATGGTTGACCAATGAAATTTACCAATTATAATTCCGTCGCGGCTCTATACCGAAAGAATTAAATGTCCCATACATTTTCCTGTAGAACCACATAGGAAAATTCCTGTCAACATAATATAGCGTGTTTTCTTAATTCGAAAGCTTCCTATAACCGACTAAGGTGCCCTAGTATAATTAAATTACTTACACAGTTGTCATCAACTTCCTCGCTATATATCATCGATCCTCATCACTTTCTCCATCACCAAATTCTCATCAAACCTTAATTTAAAGCTCGACATTCAGCTTATTACTAAAACCTATACAAAAAATCAATGGGATCGCCGGCTGTAAAAGGAACCAAGATAGAGAAGCGACATCCTGCCTGCCCAGGGCCGAAGAGCGAATGCAATATTAAAAGTTGTGTCCACAACTCATCGCGCTCAAACGTCTCATCAGCTGATGAAATTTCGCGTAATTTTGATGAAGTTCAAAAGATGTTTGCTACATTTCCTTCCATCAGGTTTGCTGGAGGTTGGGTATACCAGCGACTAGATGCTGTTTCCGAAAGAGCCAATACTAGAGGACCCGGCTATGAAACAAATGCAGCAGTAGACACGATGATGTACTCTGCACAAATAAAGATTAGGGAGATGTCAGGAGTAATATTTGACAGGATTAAATCTTGCTTGAATGGTGAACTCCACGTTTAGGTCATAAACATGCATCGTCCATGTGTATTAAAAGAATATCATTAATTGTTGTACAAATATGTTGAATATTATTTTTATTTATTTTTGGTTTCAGAAGAGTGTGCATAGTATAAGAAAGAAAAGTAGAAAACAAAGATAGGAAGCAAATGAATATTAGCTGTTGTGAATACTTCATGTAATATACATTTTATTTTCAAATTCAATCAAAGGCAGTAATATTTCTAAATACATTTGTTCCAAGATTGCTGCTTAATTAAGTAGTGTTTATTTGTGTTCATTATATTTACTTGTCCTTCACTTTGATAAAAAAAAAAAGAAAGATACTTGAAACATTGAGAAAACAATTGTACATCCTCACAAAAGGGTATATATGCTTTTTCACATAGGGTGCGTTTGGATAGGTGTGGGAAGAAGGGAAGAAGGGAAGAAGGGAAGAAGTATTGGGAAGTGTGTAACTTTGTGAAGAGTTTGGATTGTTTATAATTTTTTTTTCTTCTTCTTCCTTCTTCTTCTTCTTTCTTCCAACGATCCAAACGCACCCATATATTCACTTGATACATGAGAGTGATCAAATTATCGAAACAATTGTATATCCTCATCGTGTACCTAGCTAATCTAAGTCCTCAATATAATAATGATACCTTTTTCTTAGTATTTTTTTTATTTCTTGGAAACTTATTAAAGGTTCAGTTCGTCCAAACTGTCCTTCTAGCTATAGAAACTATTCAACACGATGGCATTAATAAAGTTCAATCCTTCTAATTAAGTATGGCATATAAATTCAAGTTTAATAAAGAGCAAGCAGAATTCAAGATATACCACCATTTTAGTTCGAAGGCTGGTATGATTTTGTTTTGATTTTTTTTTTTTAAGTAAAAAGAACCTGGGTCAAGCCCAGTGTGTTTTTAATTGAATTAAAAATTAAGGCTGGTCTGATTGGCTTAGCATTTTAAATATATTTTTTTTTGGCACATCGTGCCACATTAAATGGAATAATCAGACCAAAATTTGCTCTATTATATATATTATTCTATTTATTGACAGTATACGGTACATATATCTTGATACATGAGAGTGATCAAACTTATTAAAGGTACATACGTTTGTTTCTAATAAAATCGTGTCTTAATATAAGCTTGACTACACAAAAATTTTATGCTCGTATTTACGTACTAAGCAATCTAGGCAATAGATACATTTTCATGCAACTTCGCTGGTTTCTTTTGTTATTTAATATGCGTCGAGTATAACAAACGCAATAAGAGAATTAGTTCTTGGTTTAGTGGCAAAGAGCAATACATTTCAAGTGAGAGGTCGCAGGTTCGAAATCCGATTGGAGGGTCTTTATAGACATTTAATTTAAAAATAAGTTGGGAGACATGACTCCCAATTTATCTAAAAAAAAAACAAACGCAATAACCTATAATTAAGTCTATAACCTATGGACTATGGTGCAGCAATCAGACAAAGTTTCAACTGATCAGCGCAACAAAAATTAAGAGAAATTGAGATAAAAAAAAAAGAGAAAATTGTATGAATTTTGGCTTTCTATAAGATCGTAGGAATTGACACAGAGACTAGGAACAAGTAAGAAATAGTAGAAAGTGAGAATTACCATAATTTGGCTTCTAATTGAATTGGTTTTGAAATCTCATTTTCAACTCGGCTACAATAAGATCGATCGACTTTAGCAACTGAGAAGGGGATGTCTCAAGCATCGCTACTCTAGTGGTTCGGTCACTGCCCAGTATGTCAGCAGAGAGTTAGAGATCGAGACTAGAGTTGAGTGTTGGTTCCAGCGAGAGAATTTAGATTAAAACAAGCAGTAATAGGGTTTTGAGAGAGCGAAAAAGAGAGTTGATTTTTGTTTTTTAGAACAGATAGTTTAAAGAGAGGCGAAGGAAATGAGAGATAAGAGGAGGGTTTCATTCAGATCGTAAAAATGTACGTCTAACGTGAACAAATTAGACGGAATTTTTTTGGAATGTGATGGAGGGATCTAATTTGGACAAAATTAAATTTCAGGAATTATCAAATGACAAATTAAAATTTGATGACTAAAAATAGACAACATATAAAGTTTAATGACCTTCTAGAAAATTTACTCTGTGGTTAATATTTGTGAGCTCAATAGCGATAGCCAGCACACATTTATGAAAACACACGTAAACTATTTATTTGAATTCGTTATGGCCAAGAAATCTTTGTAATTTAAGATGATTCGAACTTAATTTCCTGTTGGAATTGAAGTTTCCGTCTGTTCAAGTCTGAAGTCTACACATGTTTGTAAAACGAATGATGTAGCGCATGAGGTTCATATGAATAATAAAATATATGGTAACAGGTAATAACCCGCTGCAGTTCTGTGAAATTAAGATTCGCTTCGGTGGTCTCATCTTTGACTATTGTGATCAAGTATAGGCATGTGAAACATATAAACCGGAAACGGAAAAAACAGCCATTTTCGTTTTCGTTCCGTTTTGATAACGAAACGAAATATATGATTGTTTCATTTCCGTTCCATTTAACGTTCCGTCTCTATTTTTTATTGTTTTCAATTCTATTTTTGTATTCTGTTTCATTTACGTTAATAAATTTTAGTTTCGTTTCCATTTCGTTTCTGAAAATGAAACTCATTTCATCTTTCGTTTAACGTTTCGTTTTGACGGAATAAAAACGAAAATATTAAAACGTTGGAACACTGACAGGTATAATCATGTATTCAGTATTCTCGGCTTTTTGGTCTAAAAAAGGTTTTGACTTTCTTTTATTTGAATTCTGAAATAATAAAACAAACCACAATGTATTACTTTGTCTAAATGACACAAGTGGTCTGCAAATGTATCTATCATTTCTATTTCATTCCTAAGATTTTAAAAATATCATTTTCGTACTTCACGTTACTTATTTGTATTAAATTGATCTGATAACACTATTAATTCTATTATAGTATTTAATGCTTTCCTCCTGTGGCATCATCGGAACGACCACTATATAGCGGGTCGTACTTATTATTTGTATAAATCCTTCACACAGAAGGATACACAAAATTGGTACAGGAGATGCTTTGCGAATTACCTACTGGGCTACTGGCCATTGGATTTTCAACGGCCTCCAATGGGTAGCCGAACTGGAGTCGACTCGGCAATTAAATCACTGTGGGGATGTTTGGAACTCTTGGAATAAGGTCTTATTCGGAATTGCTAATTCTAGAGGTTGCCAAACATCATTTAGAACAAGCAAAATAGTTTATTCGGATCCTTATTTTTGTTCCAACAAAATGTTGGAACTAGAATTGAATAAACTAACCATCCAACAACAAATCATTATTTTAATATTTTTTCTTGTTCTTATTCTTAACTAACCACCCAAACAACATCTCTTAATCTAAGAATAAACAATTATTTAACATTTCTTATTCACCACTCTTGTTCTAAAATAAGCTATTATATTCTTATTCATCACACTTCCAAACACACCCTGTAAGTATGGCCACACAAAAAGGCTAGAGTAAACCCTACAGAAAGGACAAACGAGATGAAGTAGTCTTCGCAATTTTCTACTTAGTTCATGTATTTCAAAAAATTCCAAAAGATCGATTTAGCTAGAATGCATTTCCCAGTTTACTCTCTCTGATTATTTTTTTTATTATTATTTCATATATTTTAATGCGAGATATCATTTTAAAATAATTATAAAAGAAAACAAAATTAGATTGGTAGACGACTATTTAGGATTATCGGACGATTTTTCTAATGCAAAATTTATCAGAATATATTAAACATGACGATTTACTTATTCACCCCTGACTAGTTAACGAACTAACCATTTGGGGCATTTTTTAACAACCTTGAATTTTTTATCCAACATATGGTGATTACATGATAATTAGAGGAATGACTTAAAATTCCTGCGTACACTTCACAAAAAAGTCATAATTTTTTATTCGAATCGAAATTTTTACAGAAGCTCCACATCCCAAAGCCATACGAATCATTTTGGCCAATTCGTGGGTTCAGATTCGCGATTCCAGTATTCTTTCATGAACTTTTTTGCCTCTTTTTTTTTATAAATTTCAGGATTTTTAGGGTTGTTTTGATAATTATTATGTATTTTGTCTTTTTAGAATTTTGTATTTGTTTATTTAAGATAGTCATCGTTTTTTTTTTTGACATACAGTTATGTTTGAGAATTAAATTTTATCAAAAAAATTAAGAATCTATACGATCTTAGAACTAAAATATCTCTTTTTTCGTTCTTCTCCAATTTCTCAATCGTTCCTGCATCAAAATCACTCTCACAAAAGAGCACTGTTGATTTTTTTTTTTTCTCGTCTTCTTTTAACCATAGAATATGGGCTAGCCTCCATTTAATGGACTGCAATGAGATCTATTACTGGGAGAAAGTACTGAGAAATTCAACAAAAATAAAGGATGCCATAGTTCGCGTATATGATCGCAAAAATGGAAATGCTTTTACAATGAAAGTGCATATATGAAGGCTTCATAAAATCCTCGGTCAACATAATAATTCCCACATAATTTTCCTTTCAAAAGCTAACAAGTTCAACCAAGGAATCAGACTGAATGTTGTTTTTATTGTTATAATTATTCCAAGCAGGTGATATTCCCTAGGCCCAAGCAATCAGTCTTAAGTTTTTGACAGCTAGTTTCTAATTTGTTTTGGTATAAGTGATCGACCTATGTTAATGTTTCCGGGGGGGAAAAAAAGTCATAGAAAAACTTGACATTTATGAATTTCTTAAATTTGAAGAACAAAAAGAGTCGATTTATTCTTCTAAGTATTAGTCTTAATCGTAATACCGATACTTTATTATGAAAATTCATACTTTCCTCCATGCCAAATTGCCAATTTGTTGGCATTGCAATTCACATGCAGGTCACATCAAAATCGGTGCAGGAAATACACTGCGAAAATTATAATTTTATAATGATATTTGGATTTTCAACGTCCTTCATGTGTACCTGATTGTGAATCGAGTAAGAAATTCCAAACGGGTACTGAGGTACAGAACTAAAAGGACCTCACTACATGAACTGCCGCACGAACCGTCTACACAAAACCCACGTACCGACGTACGTAGAGGAAAGAGAGAGAAAATCTGGCAGAGAGAACAGACTGTCCATTTATTAATAAGTCCATATATTTTCAAAATTACAAATAGACATCTTTTAAAACGCATTTCGTCAGGATAATTTTGAATCTTGGAAATACAATTTTTAATTAGATAAAAAGAACAATAAATCAGATTTGACACACGAATAATCAGGATTATCAGACGATTAGTCGTTCCTATTGCAAAATTCTCTAATTATATATTAAATATTAGACATGATGATTTACTTATTTACCAGAATAATTAGAATTATAACGGATTTGGGAGTATTTATAACCCATGGGGATTACGGAATGACTTCAATTAATCTCATCAAAAGGGCACTGTTGATTTTCCCCCTAGAGATATAGGCTTTTCCGATTTAATGGCCTAATGAGGTCCACATATTACTGGGCCGAAAGTAATGAAAAAGTTCAACGAAAGAAGGTGATTAGGTAAAGCCTTAGTTCACGACTTCGCGTATAGGATCGCAAAATGAAGTGATGAAGCCTCATATAATTAATTAAGGAAATTGATTACTACCATCGCACATTCTACCATCGCGTCAACGCTCGCAGGCTTCTATTCGTTGGATCCCTCATCGCGCCCCTCTCTCTCAAGCGATCTCCTCATCCAGCGAAGCGTTCCCCTCTCCTCACCCAGCGAAGCGCTCTCCTCTCCTCACTCGGGTACGCTCCCTCTCCCTTCTACGTATTCTTTCGTCTCTCTTCCTTTCCTCTCCCTTCCTTCTGTGCATCTCTCTCTCTTCCCCCTCCCTTCCTTCTGTGAGTCAGACTTTGTTCAATTTGTTTATTGCATTTGTTCAATTTGTTATTTTAAGTGTTCATTTTGTTTTGCTGTGCATCAGATTTTTGTGTTTATTTTATACGTCTCACTTTGTTGGTGTAGATGTTCACTTTATTCATTCATATGTTCAATTTGTTACTTTTAAGCGTTCAATTTGTTTTACTGTGCGTCAATGTTTATTTTTTATGTCTCACTTTGTTGGTATACATGTTCACTTTGTTCATTCATATGTTCACTTTTTACTTTTTTGTGTTCAATTTATTTTACTGTGTGCCAGTGTTTATTTTTTATGTCTCACTTTGTTGGTGCATATGTTCATTTTGTTATTTCATATGTTCAATTTATTATTCTATATGTTCAATTTGTTTTCTTGTTTGTCAGATTTATGTGTATATGTTCAATTTGTTATTCTATATGTTCAATTTGTTATTCTATATGTTCAATTTGTTACTTCTATGTGTTCAATTTGTTTTGTTGTGCGTTAGAGTTCTGTGTTTATTTTATGTCTCACTTTGTTGGTGTATATGTTCACTTTGTTCATTCATATGTTTAATTTGTTATTCTATATGTTCAATTTGTTTTCTTGCTTGTCAGATTTATGTGTATATGTTCACTTTGTTCATTCATATGTTCAATTTGTTATTCCATATGTTCAATTTGTTTTCTTGCTTGTCAGATTTATGTGTATATGTTCACTTTGTTCATTCATATGTTCAATTTGTTATTTTATATGTTCAATTTGTTTTACATTCTCACTATTTGATGGAAAAGGAATCATTGATGAAGGAGACAGAGGAAAGACAGAGAAGAGAAGAAAATGCACGGGGGTAGAAGAATTTGTTTGAAGTGTTCAATTTGTTCAACGTATGATGAATATGAAGCAAAAAAAAAAATCATACTAAGAGGTGAGAGAAAAAAAGACAGAGAGGAAAGGAGAGGCGAGGTCCAAGGAGGCAGAAAAGAGAGATAGTATCCGGAATGGGAGCGTCGGGAGAAAGAGAGGGGATCGGAGGGGAGGAGAGCGCATCTGAAAATGAAGAGATACGGAAGAGAGCGCGCACCAGAGAGAGGGGAGGGAAAATAAGGATAGCGATGGCGCGCGATTGCATAAATCGCGATGGGAGTTATCAGTTCTGTATAATTAAGGCAGGGTCTAACTTACAAGTTACGAACTTACGACTCGGAGAATTTTCTTTCAAGAAAATAATAATAATAAAAGAGGAGGAGTCTTGGATAATTATTCTATATGCTAAATAAATTCTGAGGGAGATACTTGATCGGTCTTTTCGGAAACTACTAATAAGTGTCTAAGTGGGAATTATTTAATTAACTTGACTGGTCTATCTATGTTTTCCACGTACGGCGACCAAACCATTCCGCTTCAAATGGTGTTTTCAATACCTATCGATTACCGAAAAATACCGATAATACCAAATGCCAAACAATGACCGAAAATGGTAGTATCCGATATTAAGGCTCCGTTTGGATGTGTTGAGAATAAGGTAGGAAGAAGGAAGAAGGGAAGAAATTTATTGGGAAGGGGTAAATTTATTGGGAAGTGTGTAACTTTTGTGAAGAGTTTGGATGGTTAGGAATAAATTTATTGAAAAAAATTTCTTATTCCTTATTCCTTCTTTCCACTTCCCACCATCCAAACACAGCCTAAAAGACGAATATTGAAAATTTTGGAAAAATACCAGATTTCGACCATTGGCCAATAAGGATGTCGGTAGGGTATAGTATTGAAAACATTGCTCGAAGAACACCAAAAGAACTAACAAAAGAAGTTTGAAATTTGTTTGTTTGACTAAAGAAAGTCTTGTATATGTCATTTTGTTGAGTTTAATATATCGTATATGTAGTGACATATTCCCAAACTCATTCTTTTTATACAAATAGTTGACTTTTCTATTCGTGTAGTAAACTATAGGAGACATTCCTCTAAACAGTGACCATATTGTGTAATGTATATATTAAATTAAAGAAGACTTGCCAACATGCCTCCAAAAAATAAATTACAGAAGACTGGTATAAGTCAACAATTAAAAAATAAATTACAGTTTATATCGTATTAATACTCTTATAACAGCAAACATTCACTTATTGGACACGTTACCTATGAGCAAAGGTTTAAATAGCGGATAGCGGATTCGTCGCGGACATGCCAATATCATAGCGGATAGCGGATAGCGGATAGCGGCAATTTAGCGGCCGCTATCAGACAATAGCGGACATTATAAAGTATATATAAATAGCATAAAACACTTATATCACAAACACTAACTTGGTTGGGCGGTTGTTGCAATGGACTGGGTAACCACAATTCTTGGGTTCGAATCCCAGCTAAAGCAATTTTTAATACACCAAGTTTTCTGTCCGGTTTCAACTTCACCTTTAGTCCCACATGGGAAATTTAAACTTTAGATGAATAGTATATAAGGAGTGCGTTGGTAAGGTTGACACAGCAGCTGAATTATTGGGTGTGTGCTGTCGCCATGGGCCCGCTATATTGGGCGCTATTATCCGCAAAAGCCCGCTATAATGGACGCTATTATCCGCTAAAGCCCGTTTTTCTGCGCGCTATCAGACATACCGCGAAATTTATAGCGTGATAGCGTTCAGACTTGGACTTCCGCTATCTCGGCGCTATAGCGGCTGTAGCGCCCGCTATTTAAACCTTTGCCTATGAGGTTTATGAAAGACGATCTGTTTGTTGGCAGATTTACATCAGTAACTTCATTTTTCTTGAAGTTTTGCAGTCTCATAGGAAATTTTCTGTACATTTCACCGAGTAAATAAATGAAGAATAAATATAAATTAGTTATATTAAACTGCCAATAGACTTATCAATGCAAATAAATCGCCTGAATCTTCTATAGAAAGTACTACTGGGCGAAGCCAGCGTGGGGCCCAAGTGGGCTTAGCCTCCCCTTTTTTTTTAAATTGTATTAATAATTATAAGCTAAATTTAATGGAAATCTCAACAAATATGTAAAATGACACCTTTAAAAATTCAAATTTTCATTTTAGCCCACCTCAAATTATATTTCTGACTTCGCCCATAAGTTACAGTACGTAGTACTATGAATTCCGAGAAATGTACAGTACTTCAGCTCACAGAATTTCAGAAAAAAAAAAACCATGCCTCTCTAAACCAGATTAGACACACCCACTTATATATATATCAAATACTTTTTTAATTATATATTTGTTCCAATTCCTCCCTTGATGAGTTCAACAGCTACATTTTTTGGTGCCACGTGGTCCAATAAGAATTCCTTATCAAATGAATTGTGGTTCATGACAAAATTTTAGAAATTAACTTGTAGTGCATTTGAGAAATTCCAGCCATATTCCACAGAGAGGAAATTTAACGCAAAAAAACTAAATTTTCAAACTTATTAGTAAAATCCCACATGTCACTCTATAAAAGCACCATTAACCATAAACTGATCCATATCTCAAAAAGTTGATAAAAACGTTACTTAATTACCAACTTCTCAAACCTACAGAATGAGTTCACGTCCAAGCAGCCCTCCTCCGCCAAAAAAGGTTTTTTTTTCTTATTTTTCTTTTACGCGCGTTAGAACAACCTGACCAGGAAAAAAAATATGAAAAAAAACTCTCTTGATATATATGATTTAAAACTATTTATATCAGCTTCATGAAGACCGTTAATTTGTTCTTGAAAATGAAAAGGTTTTGCTTGCTAATATTTCCCATGCCTAATTAATGTCATAATTTATATCTTTTCCTCTTGCATTATTTTTTGTCCGTCATAAATATTTAGAGCCATAATAATTAAAGCTTCTTAATTTCTTGTCCATTCTGTTTTATTTTATTTATTTTAGAGGCATCCACGCTGTCCAGCTCCAACAAATGAGTGTCCTTATTCAAACTGTGCATGCCACACATCTTCATCACAGACAAACATCTCGACTGTTGGTACTCCACCTCAGGACTCTCAGATCATGAGCTCTGTCAACAGTGGCAGAAATGTATACCGTTCTTCCTCTCGCCAGCTTTAGATGGTGACACAATTGAATTGAAAATGGCTGATGTCCAAGTAGCTTTCTGATTTCATTGGTTTCTAAATATATTAGTTTCTGTGCAAAAAGATTTGTTCGTCCGTTGTTATTCCTTAATTTAGTTTTTGTATAATTGGTTTCTGTTATTTATATATGATTAAGCTCTGTATTAAGTTGCTTGCAGATGATGTATATTTGATATTATGTTTGTAAATATATTTCTTGTTTCTATTGTAAATTGCTTATTAATTAACGAGAATGATTGTGGAAACTTATTAATTAGTAGTTTTTTTTATTGAAAAGGAACTCATGATCAGTTTCTTCAATTAATACTCATTAGTAAGGCTTAAATTTTTAGAAATAAATTAAATTTCGATTAATCTTATATGCTACTCACAGAAATTTTGCTATTTGAAGCTTCTCTTTGATGCTTATACATTAAGAGGTATGTTCTTCGCTCATTTTGTTGCGTAAAAAGTATTTGATTCTGGGATAGTAATAGGACTATAAATTTCGATATATACAAACTATAATTTGAAGAACTACAAAGAAAATTTTGAGAACCAAAGTATACCATTAATCGAGCGATACTTACGAATAATATCGGTGCATTGATTTGGTGACTTCAAGAAATTTTGACAGTTTAGTTTTATTGGTACCTAATTACTGATTAAACAATTCTGAACACTAAATTTGATTTTGATAATAATATTTTCGATTGTCACAAATTATTTATCAAATTATTTTTTGGCATATGTATACATCTTATACATGATATCAATATCATATGTATCTTTTAGAATTACCCATCTTCTGTTATCAAGGGAAGCTAGCTAGCTAGCTTCAGGAAAGTTTTCCCTGTACACTTTACAAACGAATTTGTTGTTTTACATGAAGACAACCGAAATTTAACACTGTAATTAACCAGGAATGGATACAGAAAAGGAAAAAAAAAAGGGTCAATATCCGCCCAACCAGGGACGGAGCCAGCCAAAATTTAAGGCTGGGCACCATCACAAATTAATAAATTAAATATTAAAAATTATTTTAAATAATAAAATAAAATAATTAAAGAATATTACCTTTTTAGCATAAATAAAAGTATCATGTATTTTTAAAGACAATTATTTTATATTCTATTTTTTTCCATGTTGTTCACTACACGAAAAAAAACCTTCTGTAACGGTTAATAAAATAGATCTGTAACGGTTCACATACCGTTACAGTAACCTCCGTTACAAAAGGTTAAATAACCGTTACAGATTTGTAAACGGTTTTCATTAAATAACCGTTACAAAAGATAAAAATATGTAACTGGTTTTGTCTTTTAACCGTTACAGATTGATATCATCTATAACGGTTATTAGATAAAAACCGTTACTAATCTATGAAACACTATATTTTATGCCTTTAATTTTTTTACGGTTATTATTAAATAACCGTTACAGAATCTTGTTTTTTTTTTAAAAAATATATATATTTCTGCTAGCACGGCCAACCTTAAACATTGCAAGCACAATCATATAATTAACCACATCATATAAACATGCAAGCACGAACAAGCATAAAATTAATATAAATAGCATAATAATATTTTTGATGCTAGAGATACAATCATAATCATGCATATCCATAATATAAACCTAATATAAATAACTACCGCTATCAATCACTCGGCCACGACTTTCATCCATCCGATAAGGCTTGGCCACGACTTTCATCCATCCGATAAGGATCGGCCACGACTTTCATCCATCCGATCAGGCTCGGCCACGGCTTTCATCCATTCGATAAGGCTCGGCCACGGCTTTCATCCATCCAATGATCTTGCAAAAGCATTAGAGGCAAGAATTAATATTCATATACTATCAAGTATGGATGTATATATGACTAAAATCAAAGAAGTTTAAATTATTTTTAAGTCATATACAATGCAGTAACAGACGTGTAACATGTTCTCTTAAACTTATGGAAGCAAATTGAAGCTCTTTCGATAATATGTCTATGATTAATTAATTAATTAATGCTAGTAACAACGGCAGATGCAAGTTTTACATCCATTATTTTGTTTGACAATACAAATATTTCTAATCTTTAGTTGATCTCTTATGCAGGATCAACAAATTCCTAATTATTATACAGCAAATCAAGTGAGCTAACAAGGAAAAAAATCCAAATCAAATTGGTTTCAAACTGGTACTTCCTTGGCCTGGCATGAGACAGGTTCCACCCCTACATGCCAGTAATAACCAGTACAGAATAAAACCATTGAAATCAGCATGGTCTGGCTTATATTGAAGTAACTCAGAATTTTAAGTGCACTGGGTAATGTCCATTAGGAGCATTACATGATGGACACACCAGACATATACTAAGTTACTAACGAAGTACCTGTACACCAGTTAGGTCTCAATTCAGTCCCCATGCAATTTTATATTAGTGTATTAACGCAACTGCAATATGATTGTGCATCATACAGATATTCTTACCTTACAAAGGACTAAATTGCTTTGTAGCTTGTTAGTGTATTAACCCTCTGAATTTCTTTGTTTCTCCTCTGAATTTCACCCCAAAACCCTTTGAAATTATAAAAAAACACAATGGCAAAAGCTTACCTTTCATACCGCCCGAAACCGCTATGTAAGTCTCATTACACCCAGTAGAAGCCATGAAAATGCAAAAATCAACGAAATCTTGCTTCAATCACCCCAAGTCTCTCATCCAGGCTTCAAATCCAACTAAAAAAGCAACTTAGATCTATCAATCAAGGAAGTTGTGATTCAACCACAGATCAAGAATGAGGGGGGGGGGGAGGAGGAAGGAGGTTTCTTACCATGGTGCCGAGCCCTTCGAGAGCAGGTGAAACCCTCAATCACGAAGCAGCGCCGATCTCTCATCGTTGGGCAAAGCCGACGGCAGCAGACGTAATCGAGAGGAGGTGAGGCCGAGACATCGTAAAGATCGAGGAAAGGGGAGAGAAGATTGAGGGTCTGAAGGGAAAAAAGTTAATAGGAGGCTGTCGGTGCAAGAGGAGATGAAGAGGTGGCTGTTGCCTGCTTGAGAAGAGAAGAAGGGGAAGAGGTGGCTAGCCGACTAGGGTTTGGGGGAGGAGGGTTCGGACTTAATCAATTTTGACACTGACGAAGAAGTAAGAAGGGGAGATGATAAAGGAGAGGAGCGGACTCCAAATGAAATTAAAATAAATAAAGGAAAAAGACTTGGGATCCGATCACTATAATCTCATCTGTAACGGTTATTTTATAAAAACCGTTATAGATTATAATAGATTCTATGACGATTTTTATATAAAAACCGTTACAGAAGGTCTGATGGTTTTTTTTTTCTTTTTTGACGGAAAAATTATAACAGTTTTATAAAAATAACCGTTACAGATTAGTTTTTCTTTTTTTTCCACGTGTTGTCTACAACAGTTCTGTAACGGTTTTTAATAAAATCATGAAAACCGTTACAGATGGTCTGTTACAAAAGCCTGTTTTTGTGGTAGTGGTTTGAGCATGAATTGAACAAAAAGTTGGAAGTTTCAACTCATGTAGCAACATGCGTTGATGCACGTAGTGGAACTGTGGAAGGAGGAAAAAAATAATCAAGAACAATGGTCTCTCCTGATTTTGTCGTTTTCCTTTCTAATCAATGATGCATTAAATGTAGCAAACCCCAACAATAGAATAGTATAAAATACAGAAGAAAAATAAAGAAAAACTAGTCGTTTCATTTGAGAAGGAGAGCGCTTGAGCAGACTGTAGAGAAATTAGACCAAAGCCAAGGCACATGTATAATCCAAGCCCAGACACTCTCAGTTCTTTTAGTTTTTTAACGTGCAAAAGTCTTAACTGCACCACAAATTTCGGCAAACAAGCCCAGACACGTGCCTGGGCTTGCCCCTATGTAGCTCCGTCCCTGCGCCCAACCACTACAATCCAATTCCTTTTTCAATCTTTTGTGATGTTGTCAGTTTGGAAACGGATTGAACTTTGGCTAACATGTTTATTTAGGTCGGATTGCGAATTTTACTCCACATTGCTAACTAAATTCTACAATTTGCATCTTCAGTTAGTGAATAATACATTATCACTTGTCTAATGCAATCAATCAATGAAAAAATAACAAAAATGTTATGCAAGCTAATAAATTGATTTATTAATAGCTAGTTATTTCTTCTTTATACTATTACAATTTTCAATGGAACTTCATTTTTGTCAAGTGAAACCTAAATATGTTTAGTAAACACTCATTTTTGTGCTAGTCTTCTCCAAGTCAATGTTTTAAAACCGAACCGGCCAGTTGAACCGGTTGGACCGCGAGCCGGAAGTCAGTCTGGTCCACAGTGACCTGAAAAACTGAACCACAACAACCGCCGGTTCAACTTATTTTGCCGCCTTCTTTTACTGCCGCACCCACGTGAAGTGAATATGTGATGCACTGTATCCAAGGTTCCATTGATTTTTTATTATCTGTGGCTTGTTAACGTGATTCTTATGTTCAGTTCAGACAAAAAATTTGTTTATAATGTTATACTTAACTAAACAAATATAATATATACAAGAAATATTATTAGTGTTTAATAAACTCTTAACTATATTTTTTTGTGAATTTATATCAAATATAAATTAGTGTTAAACTTTTGAAAACTTGATTCTATTATATTATTCACAAGTAAATAGTCAAATAATAAATATAAATTAACAATAATTATACCAATATTGTGACGTCATTATGGTTTTCAAATTCAGTTCAACTGGTCAAACAATCGACCCGATAGCTCTACCGGTTCGATTACCGGTTTGGCTTTCAAAATATTGCTCCAAGTTTGATGGCAAATTAAATTTAATTAAACTATTCTAACAGGCTCCGTTCGGATGGTGTGGGAATAAGAGGAATAAGGAAAGAAGTATTGGGAAGTGAGTAACTTTGTGAAGAGTTTGGATTGTTTATAATAAATTTGGGAGTAGAAAGAAATTATTCCCTTAACTAAGCTCATCCAAACCCAGCCACAGTTTCCTTCCGAAAACATGAAAAAGCAAAGAAAATGAGAACAATTAATTGCACTATTTTTTAAAAGATAAATTGGGTAAAATATCCCAATTTATTTTTAAATTAAATGTCTATGAAAAATTTTCTAGTCAGGTTTCTAACATGCGACATTTCACTCAAGATGTATTGTTCTTTGTCACTAGCTGGTTCTCTAATTGCGCCAATTTTGTTTTGTTTTTATTTTTAATTGAATATGCTAAGTTGGTCTTTTATTGAGCTACCGCTTTGAGCCTTAATTAACTTGACTAATTAATATGCTTATTTTATTATTTTCCTCCAACACACACACGCCCCCGCCCATTGAAGAAGACCGAAGGACGGAGAAGAAACAATTTTAAATTCTGTTTATTCGACCAAAAAAGGTTTTGTATAGGTTCTTAGATCAGATTATTCAATACATGTCTAAGTTATATTCCTAAAGTATAAATCAAGACATTTCCTATATATAAGTACTGATTAGATCAGATTTAGTATATATGCCTTAGTTAATTAACCATGAGTCTAATTTCCCTAGATAAAACTAAGACAGACTAGGTCTAAGTCAATTAGAAACTCAGGTAACAAATTAACTAATTAAATTGTAAGCACACATAACACTTATTGGAAATTAGCATTTAACCTGTGGGCCGGGCTCGTTGCCTATGAAGCCAGTATGAACTTTCAAATTGAAATTTGAGCGGTATATATATGAATTTGATGGTTCATTTACACAAGTAACTTCATTTGTTGGAAGTATATATACAGCTAGGAAATTCTCTGTACATTTCCTCCTATAAGTAGAAAACTAGAAATGAATAAAGAAATATATAAATTTTATGTAAGAATAATACCGATAAAATCAATGTAAATAGACTGAATATGCAATGGTGACTCAGTAGTTTGAATTTCAGGAAAATACATAGTCAAGTTCTTTCAAAAAAGCCATGAATTTACCGTAAATTTCATGCATTCAATTAACACATCAGGATTTTTCTATAAATATGGCAACTTATTTCTCTGCCAGAGTAGAAAAACAGGCAAAATTAAAGAAAACAAAGTAGACATCAAGCTAGCTAGCATATACAGATCCGGTAATTAAACAGAACACATACCGATTATTTCTCCTGAGAAGACATGAGCTCTCCTTATCCGCCAAGGCCAACTAAGCCACCTGTCACGGTTTGTTCTTCTCATTGAATATATTGCACCATGCATGCTTTTGTCCTCGATGTCATCATTATTCTTTGCTAATAAATAGACTAGTTGTTCTCACTTAAATTTTTGCCTTGCATTCAAATATGTTTTCCTAATCGTAATGATGAAGAACTTACTGATGAATTGTAGCTTAATTACTTGCAGATAAGGCACCCGGCATGCCCTGGGAAAGGGCGTTGCAAAATAAGGTCATGCGTTCACAACGCATGATCAGGAATATGCAGTCAAAAATAAGAAGAAAATGGTGGGGTGACTCATCCTTCCTTGTATAAATGTGTAAATACATTGATTGTTCCATTTGTTGTACTTGTAGAAGTATGTTCTTTCAGTTTTGTACAGAATGTGTATGCTCGTAAGCCTCAGCCCTCATGTGTGTACATATAGTTGTCGCTAGTTTACATTTTGTCTTTTCTTGTTCGATGTAGATATGGGGTACTGTTGTCGTAAGTACGGTGTGTAATATATTGGTCAGATTGTATATATGGCAATATGCATGCAATAATGAAACTAATGTCCAATGATAAATAAACTGCTTTAGTAGCCTAATTACACACAAATGACTTCATTACCTTTAAGTTAGCAAGAACTCGAGAGAAGAAAAAAGGGGCGTAGGCTTGAAGAACAGAATTAGTTGGGCTAAATTTATTGGGCTGGAGGGGACCTAACAATCCCCTGAAGTGGTTGGGCCAGGTTTATTTGGGTTGTTTATCTCGGTTCAAAATTATTTTAATACGTAAATATTCTAAAATTGTTTGCTAAAAACGTTTAACATCTGCGTAAAAAATCGGTTAGGAAAAAGTAACTACCTTAAAGTTTACTAAAATTGTTTAAACATGCATCTGCGTAAATCATTGGTTGATTATCAAAATTATTTTCTAAAATAAAATTATACATATGTAAAATATTAATTCCGACATGTATTACTTTTATGATATTAGCATCTCATTTTCAAAAAAAAAAAAGGTTAAATCTACATTTTAAAAAAAATGTTACGTGCGTAATTATAATTTTGTGATCTAGAAATTAGAATTGGTTCTTTAAATTGCAAGATAGATCGGAACGACTTATGTAACGGGGAGTCCCACTACGGGAAAAAGGACCTTCTGTAACGGCACTTCTGTAACGGTTATTGAAATAACCGTTACAGAATAGTGAGGCATTAGGCGGGAAAATAGACGCCACAAATCTGTAACGGTTATTATGAAACAACCGTAATAACATTTCCGTCATGGTCAGGGAAAAAAATGCATCAACCTTCTGTAACGGTTGTTAGATAATAACCGTTACAGATTTATTATATTCTGTAACGGTTATTATCCAACAACCGTTACATAGAGGCAAATAATTTTGTTTTTATTTTTTTAGTGATTCTGTAACGGTTATTTGGAAATAACCGTTACAGAAAGGTTATGTATAAATAAAATATCATCCTCACTCATCTAACTCTCAGTCGCGCACACTTTTCAACATTCAAACGGATCAGAAGTTCAAAGTATATTTTCATGAACTCCTCTTTATTTAAATTATTTTGCATTTCGTTAATAATTTGAATATATATAGGCATCAATTTCGTTCATATAGTAAACGTCATCAAGTAGTAGCTAGCAATAATACACAGATCAGGTGAGAAAAGGAAGAGAGTGAAGGCAAAGTAAAGAAGAATGCTCTTTGTTGATATTCCAAGAAGAAAATTTAAGGATTACAGCCATAAAGCATACAGAGCTAAATAAAAAATTTAAGACAAAGAGAAGAAGCACTTAGAACTGCTGTACATTAAAGGAGGCATTAATATCATTAAAGAACCAAGGCAGAAAACTTGAAGAGGCAATGGCTAAAAAGGGATCACCAGTAGCACAATGTACTGGCAAGGAGACACCAGAAGCTGATCCAGTAGGAGGAGCAACACAAGCTGATTCAGTAGAAGTTGAATCGGTGTCAGTCGATGGTGGTGGAGGAGGTGGTGGAGGAGGTGGAGGAGGCACCCAAGGCCTGCCGGGGCCTACAAAAGGTGGTTCAGTGGGCCCTCCAACTTGTTCAAAACCTTCAATATGTACCCTAGCTCTGGCAGCTCGAGGGTCTGCAGAGATAACCAAATGATGAGGGATCTCTGAGGGATGAGCTCCTTTAATAAGCAAACGCAAATGAAGGAAGATCCCATCAGAGAAGTGAGGAGCAGTGAAAATTGGATAACCAAACCCAGACACCAGCATGTTAATGGCACTTCTATTCCAGAGATGAAGAGGGGGACCAGTAATTCTGATTCTGGTACGATAAAGAGGAGGTTCATAAACTGTACCAGCACGCTCAGTCCACCTTGTTAGAACCAATCTAACATTCTGCAGGTAAATGACACCTAGGCTGCAGATTTCATTCCTGACCCCTTGATTTGGGCAAACCAGAAGAAAATCTCCAGAGGTTGGGTGCACTGGAGAGAGACGATACTGGTGAACTGCAAAACCAAACTGACGTACAAGTCTGAATCCCAAGCGGTTCTCAAGATCAGGCGGAAGTAATCCTTCTGCTTGGAATGTAACAATCGCCGCTCTGTGCAGAACTTCATTTTCAGGGTCAAGATCTTGTATAGGAGAGTAAAACACATTTAAATGATCAGGTCTGAGATCTTCAAACTCAGCAGCACTGTTCATAGGCACAAATTGCCAATCATGAAGGTTTGCCATATCTGAAGAAAGAACTAAAAAGGAGGAGAAGTGGAAGAGGCAGCAAGAGGGGATTGAGTATTAATAGATGGGGGAGGGAGAGGAGAAGGCAAAGAGATTAAAGGAAGAATTGAAGAAGTTCTCTGACAATTATGACCAAATTTAAGACAAACCAAGCACCTCTTCGGAAGACTACAACTTGATTCAGGTGTTCTGATATTGAGATTCTGATATTGATGATTCAGGTACGTTCTGACCAAATTTAAGACAAACCAAGCACTTCTATCTAAGCTATTAATGATATTGAGATTCTGATATTGTACGATTCTGATATTGAGATTCTGATTTGATTGATACTTGTGAGGCAAACTAAATACTTTGTTTATTGTTTGTGTAATATGCATAATTATATATATGTTTGATATATGTGTGATATGCTGCATGTGTTTAATGTAAATTGGGTACCAATCTGGTACCAATTCGGCTAGCAAATTGGGCTAGCCAAAGCAAAAAAAGCGAAACAAAAAAAAGGACCTTCTGTAACGGTTATTAAGGAATAACCGTTACAGAATATTATAATTTCATTTTTTTTATTATAAACATTATCTGTATCGGTTATTACCTAATAACCGTTACAGAAGCCAATCTTCTGTAATAAGTCTTCTGTAACGGTTTGTTTAAATAACCGTTACAGAAAGGTTATGTATTTAGGTTAAGTCTTCCCAGCCGCATTCCTTTCTCTCTTCTTTTCATTTTATTCAAAGAAATACCTCTCTTATCCCTTCTGTTTCACTCCAAAAAATAGCAAAAAATTTATAAAAATTCTGAAAAAAAAAGAACAAAAAGGAGAGCAGATTTGAGGTAAAAAAACAAAAAATTTGTATCGTATTTTTTCATATTTTTTCCTTATTTATTTCGGTTTTTTCATGAGAACGAGAGCAGATTCAACGGATCGATCGAAAGAACGAGAAGGAGAGCAGATTCAACGGATCGATCGAAAGAACGACAAGGAGAAGGAGAGCAGATTCAACGAATCGATCGAAAACTGGATAATTTTATATTTCTTCGGTACTTTCATAAACTCCTCTTTTTTCATATATATGCGATTTAGGGTTAACTGCTTTTTTTCCTTTTCCTTTTAAGTTGTAATTGACAAATAATTGAGCTTAATAATTGATGAAGGCTTAGAACCTAGGAATCAAATAAATTTATAAACCTAGAGCTAACCTCACTAGTCGTTTTAGTTAAGCTTTAGGGTCGAACCCAAGGGACGGATTAATGAGTACCGAACTTTACTTCCTCACGAAAGCTAGACAAGATAATTTTTATGGATTTTGGTTGATTAAATCTAAAGGTGCAAGTAAATAAAATATTTTTGGGTATTTTAATTATCTAATAATCTAAATGCTTAAAGAGAAGTTTTTGGTGTTTTAATATGCAATTGAATGTCCTAGGGGTCAGGTTTCACTTAGGTTTAGCTTCTGGATCGCCGGATCGCTCGCTTTCGCGTTAAATGTCGGGTTACCAGAATTCCTACCTTCAGTTCGGTCCGAACCAGACTAGTTCGGTCCGAACAGAGAGTATGGAACTGAGTTATGACGGTTTAAACTTGGCTTTGATGTTGTGAAGGGCTTAGACTGGCTGTGGCTAAGGTTCCTATTCCTCAACTGTCGTCTTTTGGACTAGAAGTTAGCACAGGACACTACTTTACCCACATAGATCAATTAAACCTAAACTTTCGTGTCGGTATTTTAATTAACCTATGTCTAAATTATTGGTTTTCTTAGGGATATCTAAGTTGCCTTTCAGCCAACTTAGAAGCTACACCTTTCAGTGCAAGCTAGCCTCCTCTTTCGAATCTTCAACTTATCCCATGCACTTTATTTAATTCCAATTGATTAATCCTAATTTTGTAACTTAACTAAATGTGGCCATTCATTTAGAAGTAAACTAGTCCAAACAATACAATCAAACAAGCATGAAAATAATACTCAATAGATAGATCACAAGTCAAAGTATCAAGCCAAACACATTATAACATCAAACTAATCCTAACCTACATCCTTATCCTAAGACATAATAAATCTAAACTATCATGCTAACAAGACAACAACAAACGCAAATAAAGAAGATACAAACTCTAATCGATCAAATATCAAGAGAAAGGAATAAATAAACCAAATATCGCCTCTAACTCGAGATACCGAACGTCTAGAGCCGTGGTTGGGTTGAAACTACTGCCGTCGCATCTAGAATCGCTCCAAAGTCGCTGCCATGGTTGTGCTATGCTGCGGGAGGTGGAATCCCACGCCTTTCGGCGTGAGAACGGTGGTGAAAAGGTGCCAAAACGTGGTGGAAAGTAGAATTTCGTGGTTGGTGGCTTCCCCCTTCATCCAAGGCAGTATGAGACACTTTATAGAAGGTCCTAGGTTGCTTGGAAGAGAGGCTAGGGCATCCAGGTCGCCAAACCTTGCCAAAATATCACTTTCCTTCATTGAAAACTTGCCAAAACGACTAATTCAGCTCTCAGTTCGGGTCAAACTGATCTTGTTCGGGTCAAAGAGGTTCAGTTCGGACCAAAATGGCTCAGTTCGGACCGAACTGGATCACTTCGGGTCGAACTGGAGCACTTCGGGTCGAACTGGATCTGTTCGGGTCGAACCGAGACTCCAGCATTGAGTAGCGTAGTGTTTCGATCATAATTTATTCATCCGGACTCTGATTAAGGCGATTCAAAAACCGTTGGAAAGCTTAGGATGAGCTCTACAATGCTATTGCTTCTATTTAGCCTTTTTCTTCTCCTAAATTCACCATTTTATGGAATAATTGTGCGTGATCCACCGAGTTCCTACAATTCAATACAAAAACCACAACAGTATCCAATTCTAGACAAATATAGCACAAAGCACAATGAATATAGGGGTTTGAGTTACCATTTAAGTGTAAAGTCCGGCCAAAATGCACATATAGATATGAGATATCAAATCCCCCCAAGCTTAAACTATGCTTGTCCTCAAGCAATACTCTATACTTAGAAAGATGGACTTTACTTACAATTAAGAATCGAGTATCCAAACCATGCAAGATATGTCTTGAAACCAATTGCTTATGCCTACTCAATCAATCACACAATAGCAAACAAGCTAGTTCAACATAAATTCCAAGAACATGAGTTTAGTATTCTACAAATCAATGAATGCCTCTCTTGGTCCTAATGAAAAATTTCTTAATTCAAGAACTCTAGCTTCACTTTATCAATTCAAATGCAATCTCAATTTCATTCACCCGTTCTTTTCCGCATCTCACAAAAATTTGTAAAGAAAATTTATCAACGTAGGAAATTTTATAATGAATCAATCTCAAAATAATTTTTCTTTTCATTTTCACCAATTTATTTTGTGCAAGTCGAGTCGTGGAGCTTTGCACCCTAGAGGATATAATGCGGTGTCATTGACCTTGAATTTGCTACTAGCACATGACGCGCTAGGGAGGTTGGACGGGTGTTGCTCGACTATGGCCACGGTACACTTGGGCCATAATACTCAACAACTCCTTTACCAATGCTTTCACACCGGGTCCGGTAGAATCAACCATGAATTGTCCAATTATTTCTCGATTTCTTTGAGGTGTAATTCCTAACAATTCATGATCAACCCAATGCCCTCCAATTTGTGGCTAAGTTGGTGGAAAAAGGTCTCGGTGCATCCTCGTTTTCACAACTATTTGAATTAATTGTCCCATTAAGTTTGCTCGTTGGTGATTCAAGCATTTAAAAGCAATTTCAACAAGAAAAGATTCATCTTATAATTTCCAAAGTTGATAAAAATTCTTTTTAAACAAAAGTTTGCAAGATACAAATCCGTTCACTCGGTAAAAATTTATGAGAATTGACTTAAAATGTTTTGACAATTTTTAAGCAACCAATTTCGAGTTCTATTCTTTAAAAATATTTTCACTTTGGCCCATTGGTGCAAAAATCAACAAGAGATATCTAAACAAACAAGAGTTCTTGAGAAAATAGTTGAACAACTTTAAAACGTCACAAAACAGTGTGATTTTTCAAGAAATTTGTCAATAGAAATCCAAAACGAAAAACGATAGGCACATGCAAGTAATTTTCTAACAAAATCTAACATTTTTGTTCCATTTGACCCTCAGTTCGGACCGACCTAGACTAGTTCGGACCGAACTGAGACTGTGAAAAATTGAAAATTTTGCCTTTTGCTTCCCTATTTCATCTAAATTTCTATTTTATCACTCCTATTCCTCCCCCAAGCTTATCCAAGCATTGTCCCAATGCTTAACATCACATAGAAAAGTAAATAGGAGGGAAATGAGAAACAAACCAAATTGAGTAATGCAGCGTGGTAGCAACGTGGCAGTAGAGGGACAGGTTGTCTTATGTCATGCAACTCGCATGAGGTCGTACGTGGGTCGTGTGCTTCTTTGTTGCTCGACCCATGGTGCTCTAGCGCGAGTTCCAAGTAGGACATCCACAAACAAACAAAACCTGTATGACCAACAATAAAATCCAAACCAACCATGAGATTTTTTTTTTAATGAAAATGTAAATAGATAAATATTAAAAAAATATATATATATATTTGAACTTGGGTTGCCTCCCAAAAAGCGCTTGTTTTAGGTCACGAGCTTGACCACCTCTCATGTTCATCTTATCTTCACTTTACGCCCATTTAATGCATCATAATTCACCCAAAAGTACTTGAGAAAGATTCTTGAAACATGCTTGGTGCTTTCTTGTTTGGATGTAATCTTCCTCCGCTCGATTGCGATGCGATACTTGATTTTTGATTTGTTGCCTTCCATCACATCATGATTCTTCAAGCATTTTTCAAGTTGAGAGCTCAAGTCGACTTTGGTGATCTTTTCATTTGTCATGTCGGATGCCTCGACTTGGAGAGGTCTACCACCATCTTCCTTCTTCTCAGTTTCATCAATGATAGGACTAATTGGAGGATCTTTCAATTCCAACTCATTGGATTTGTCAATATAAGTTAATCTAAGTGGAATGAAAATTGGGAGAATATTGGATGGAGGTGCTACAACCTTTGATTCTTCAATTTTCTCTTGTTGTTCATTTATTTCAAATTGTGTGTCATCATCACTGTCGGTCTCATAACAAATCGCAATTTCTTTCAAAGAACTAAAACTTTCTAATTCCTCATTACTTTGCAATGTCATTGTATCATTTTGTTCATCTTGTGATCTATATGAGGAACAAAGTTCTTGAACAATTTTGGTCTCAAATATCTTTTTATGTTGTGTGGCAATAGCTTTGAAATTAGATGATAGAGAATTCAATTTTTCAAGAAGTTCCTCATTTAGTTTTCTTTGGTTTTCAATGAAATCTTTATACATTAGTTCATCGTTTGACATTTGCGAAAGTAATTGAGAATTAGAAGTTTTATCCATGAAATTAAATCTAGATTCATCTTGAGACATTGAACATGAATTATACCAAGAAAAACAAGAGTTATTTGTCAAACCATAGTTGTATGCATCATGTACGGGTTTTGCATCAAAATGTCCTTCCCCACATGCTTTCCTTATGGTGTTGTTCACCACATTAAGTTGATGCTTGATACGATCCATAGAAGAGATTGATTTCTCCATGGTGCGTGGTGCATGGTCCATGTAGTGGGCATATGGGTCTTGGTGCTCGCTCCATCCTCCTCCGCATGCTTTTCTTATGGTGTTGTTGACAACATCGAGTTGGTGATACAAGCGTCGCCTCCAATTGTCCTCTTTTTCATGTTCACGGTCCTGAAAAGAATAAAACATGGTGATACAAATGAAACTTTTTTTTTTCTTTTTTTTTTAACAATAATAAATAAAAGATACAATATCTAGTCTCTCGTTACTAAAGTAAATTCTAATATCAACACCGTCCCCGGCAACGGCGCCAATTTGATGAAGGCTTAGAACCTAGGAATCAAATAAATTTATAAACCTAGAGCTAACCTCACTAGTCGTTTTAGTTAAGCTTTAGGGTCGAACCCAAGGGACGGATTAATGAGTACCGAACTTTACTTCCTCACGAAAGCTAGACAAGATAATTTTTATGAATTTTGGTTGATTAAATCTAAAGGTGCAAGTAAATAAAATATTTTTGGGTATTTTAATTATCTAATAATCTAAATGCTTAAAGAGAAGTTTTTGGTGTTTTAATATGCAATTGAATGTCCTAGGGGTCAGGTTTCACTTAGGTTTAGCTTCTGGATCGCCGGATCGCTCGCTTTCGCGTTAAATGTCGGGTTACCAGAATTCCTACCTTCAGTTCGGTCCGAACCAGACTAGTTCGGTCCGAACAGAGAGTATGGAACTGAGTTATGACGGTTTAAACTTGGCTTTGATGTTGTGAAGGGCTTAGACTGGCTGTGGCTAAGGTTCCTATTCCTCAACTGTCGTCTTTTGGACTAGAAGTTAGCACAGGACACTACTTTACCCACATAGATCAATTAAACCTAAACTTTCGTGTCGGTATTTTAATTAACCTATGTCTAAATTATTGGTTTTCTTAGGGATATCTAAGTTGCCTTTCAGCCAACTTAGAAGCTACACCTTTCAGTGCAAGCTAGCCTCCTCTTTCGAATCTTCAACTTATCCCATGCACTTTATTTAATTCCAATTGATTAATCCTAATTTTGTAACTTAACTAAATGTGGCCATTCATTTAGAAGTAAACTAGTCCAAACAATACAATCAAACAAGCATGAAAATAATACTCAATAGATAGATCACAAGTCAAAGTATCAAGCCAAACACATTATAACATCAAACTAATCCTAACCTACATCCTTATCCTAAGACATAATAAATCTAAACTATCATGCTAACAAGACAACAACAAACGCAAATAAAGAAGATACAAACTCTAATCGATCAAATATCAAGAGAAAGGAATAAATAAACCAAATATCGCCTCTAACTCGAGATACCGAACGTCTAGAGCCGTGGTTGGGTTGAAACTACTGCCGTCGCATCTAGAATCGCTCCAAAGTCGCTGCCATGGTTGTGCTATGCTGCGGGAGGTGGAATCCCACGCCTTTCGGCGTGAGAACGGTGGTGAAAAGGTGCCAAAACGTGGTGGAAAGTAGAATTTCGTGGTTGGTGGCTTCCCCCTTCATCCAAGGCAGTATGAGACACTTTATAGAAGGTCCTAGGTTGCTTGGAAGAGAGGCTAGGGCATCCAGGTCGCCAAACCTTGCCAAAATATCACTTTCCTTCATTGAAAACTTGCCAAAACGACTAATTCAGCTCTCAGTTCGGGTCAAACTGATCTTGTTCGGGTCAAAGAGGTTCAGTTCGGACCAAAATGGCTCAGTTCGGACCGAACTGGATCACTTCGGGTCGAACTGGAGCACTTCGGGTCGAACTGGATCTGTTCGGGTCGAACCGAGACTCCAGCATTGAGTAGCGTAGTGTTTCGATCATAATTTATTCATCCGGACTCTGATTAAGGCGATTCAAAAACCGTTGGAAAGTTTAGGATGAGCTCTACAATGCTATTGCTTCTATTTAGCCTTTTTCTTCTCCTAAATTCACCATTTTATGGAATAATTGTGCGTGATCCACCGAGTTCCTACAATTCAATACAAAAACCACAACAGTATCCAATTCTAGACAAATATAGCACAAAGCACAATGAATATAGGGGTTTGAGTTACCATTTAAGTGTAAAGTCCGGCCAAAATGCACATATAGATATGAGATATCAATAATTGAGCTGAATTACGGTTGACAAACAATGCAATTTACATAGGCTGACAAACAATGCTATGGTCAATAGTGTCTGCCAATTGCATACCAGAGGTGTACATGAAGAAATTTTGTGTGTTAAGTTTTGAATTTCTCCTTGCATATGTATTATTGACCTCTGGTATGCGCATGAATCAAATTGCCTGTTGGCCACAAATGTCAAATGTCAATAGAAACCTTTCTACTAAAGAGCAATTTATATTGTTTCAAGCTTGATTCTGTATCTAAACATCACAAACATACATCTAAACATCACACAATTCTTGCCATTAACAGTACAATACAACAATAAATAACTGAGAAGTAAAAAAAAAGGGCAGCATCTAGGTAGAGGATGTGTCATCAGTGGAGCCATTGCTCTTCTTTGCTGCTTCCTGCTTCTTTGCCAAATCCATGAAGGTTTTTTCCATGTCTGTTTTCAAGTCAGTGCAATTATTGAAAAAGTTAAATGTATATTTATGTAGAGCTATTCTCTAAACTAGGATTTATGTAGAGCTATTCTCTAAACTAGGATTTATGTATTCTCTAAACTAGGATTTATGTATTCTCTAAACTAGGATTTATGTAGGATTTAAACTATAGAAGTTATTTAGGGCTTTTGAACATATTGTCTAGAAAGAAGCTATTCTCTAAACTAGGATTTATGTAGAGCTATTCTCTAAACTAGGATTTATGTATTCTCTAAACTAGGATTTATGTAGGATTTAAACTATAGAAGTTATTTAGGGCTTTTGAACATATTGTCTAGAAAGAAGCTATTCTCTAAGCTATTTAGGACTTCTGCACATATTGTTACTAGAAAGAAATGTAGAGTTACCTTCTGTGGAGAATGACATCTTGCTGGGCTCCTCTGAGGGTGTCTTCATGAGTTCATCGACTGATTGGTCCTCAGTAGGAGTTGTATTGTCACTCTCTGTGTCAGTTTTTTCATCCTCATCCTCATCAGTATCAGTCTCCTGAGAGCTTAGGTTGAACCCAGGGGGTACACTGGGCCCACTGGTGTGCCCTGGGCCCTCATGTTGAGCTCTGTGGCTCTCTTTCCTAGCCTGTTTCATCTCCTTCCTGAACTGTGCCTCAAGATCTTCTTGTACTCCTTTTCCTTTAGAAGTAGAGCTTGTAGGTTTGATTACCCTGGTGTCTCCAATGAGAACTCCTGTCTCCTTAGTTCTGCTTCCTCCCTTGGTTTGTGATCTAGTAATCATTGAGGGGATGACCTCATCTATCTTCTTTTTTTTTGCTTGAGTATTATTGGGGGTTGTGGTTTTTGCAGCCTTTTTCTTGGCTTTTCTCTTGCTCTGTCGCATGGTTGTAGTACTGCCAGAATCAACCCTATCAGGTGGATTGATACTTTGCAGTCTTGCCTCATCAGCAGGGGACCATTCAATCCTAGGCAAAGCTTTGATGTATTCATGACGTGGGTTTCTGATTTGTGGTTCCTCAACTACGTACTGAACACGAAGTAGGTCAATTTTTCCATTTCTTCTGTGTAATTCAAATGCACGAGAGGCTGGTATTCTATCCCTATGTTCAACCAATACTTCTACTCTAGCAAATCTGGCATCTATACCCATGTATGTTGGTGCATCAGCATGTAAAACTGTACCAAAAGGGAAAAAGATGTTTGCTCCATACCATGAGCACCATCCAAATGGAAGATCAGCAATTCTTACCCATAGCCTCACACTATCTGCTCTGGGGTCTAGTTCCCTTGGAGGATCAATGAGGATGGGAAATGGCCGCCTCATGTTGTTTCCATATGTGATTTCAATAGTGCCTTTTCTAAACATCTCATCGCGCCATTGCTCAGAGGGGCCGATGATGAGAAATCGGTTTTCTAGGAGTGTTGTCACTCTGTGTTGTCCTGCAGGGAGGCGTCTTCTCATCTCTATCATGACATCAAGCAAAGTTACACCTTCCATGGTTTGGATGACAATGGATTTGGTGATCTCTGCACTGGCCGGAGCAGTGATGTCGTCTTCATCAACTCTGATGGGATCAAGGTTTTCCATGGTTGGTTTTTGAGTAGAGAGATAGGAGGGAGAAGTGAGAAATTAGTTTGAAACTGAAAAGGCGTGGGGTTCTACAGTTTGGTCATTTATAGTAGAAATGATGAGTTTGAAACTGAAAATATGAAGAGTTGCGTGCTTTAATTTGAATTGTAATCATATGAAGAGTTGCGTGCTTTAATGAGTGTTCAGAGATAAGCATCTCTTGGAGTACTGGATTGAATTGTAACAGTATGCTGCATGTGTTATCTAATGTAAATTGGGTACCAATTTGGTACCAATTCGGCTAGCAAATTGGGCTAGCCAAATAAAAAAAAGCGAAAAAAAAGGACCTTCTGTAACGGTTATTAAGGAATAACCGTTACAGAATATTATAATTTCATTTTTTTTTATTATAAACATTATCTGTAACGGTTATTAGAGAATAACCGTTACAGAAGAGTGGCTTCTGTAACGGTTATTAGAGAATGACCGTTACACATGTTCTCCAAAAAGCTGTACCAGATTTCCCTTGCATAATACTATAACGGTTATTAGATAATAACCGTTACAGAAGAGTGGCTTCTGTAACGGTTATTAGAGAATAACCGTTACACATGTTCTCCAAAAAGCTATACCAGATTTCCCTTGCATAATACTATAACGGTTATTAGATAATAACCGTTACAGAAGATTGGCTACTGTAACGGTTATTAGAGAATAACCGTTATAGATCTGTAACGGTTATTAGACATTCTGTAACGGGGGCTACAGTAACGTTTCGTGTACCGTTACAGAAGTCTTTTATTAACCGTTACAGAAGCCAAAATTTCGCGTAGTGTCCGTTCAATATCCTACAAGCAAACAAAATAATGTTCCTGATTAATATTCAAAATGCAAAATGTATATATATGTATAGTAAATCTATTGCGAATCATGATTCATATAAGCTTCCGTGCACCATGACCGTTTTGGTCGGTGGTTTCACAAATGGTCAAATCTAATTTAAGCAACCCAATCTATATATTGAAATCTCATAGCTAACAAAATTTTACAATTTTTGAAATTTTTTTCGAATTTTTTAACACTTGTCATTTTTTGCTATAAATGTACTAATTTATAGGCCAAAAATGACAAGTTTTAAAAAATTCGAAAAAAATAGTAAAAAATTTCTAAAAATTGTAAAATTTTATTTATTATGAGATTTCAATATATAGATTGGATTGATTGATTTAGATTTGTCAATTTGCAAAATCACCGATCAAACGATCGTGGTGCACGGAGCGCTCTATGCATCATGGTTCACAATAGATTTATATATATATAGGGCTGGCAATTATTATAATCCACACATAATTATCTGCATGCGCCACATGTTCGTAGAAAGCTTCCAATATAAATATTGACTAATTAATATTATTACCAAAAAACTAATATTCTTCTTCCGCCTAATGAGTAATGACCTAATCACACTGCGTACCATACAAGTATAAACCACATTTTCCTATCACTTAGAAGCTCCTTAAAAAGCTTTAAACTCCACGTCCTACAACTCTCCGCTCTCCGCTCTGAAAACTTTCAAAAATGAGCTCACCGTCGGACGAAAGAACGAAGCCAACCAAGCGGCACCATGCGCGCCCAGGAGCAAGCCAATGTAAACTGACAAACTGTATTCACAATGCACCAAAGCATGCAGCCATGATGATCCAGCTAACCAATTCTCTTCTGCTCGAATTTCAATTGATTTCTGTGAAGTCAAAGGTATATATCCCTTGGGTACCCTTCCATCAGATTTTCTTCAGCAAGGTTATATGGCCGGCCACCATGCATGCAGTTTCTGTATGTATTCATATAAATTTGTAAAAATGTATTATTTATTCATGTATGTTTATGAAAGTGACAGTGTCCCCCCTTCGTTAGAAAATCAATATCTGATTTTCGACGAATTTCGTCTAGTATGTGCAGTTTATGTACATTACTTGTATTATTCAGCAACGCTTATACATATATATGCTCGATCTATGTTCAACTTTGTAAGTAATCGTACATCAATCTTTACTGTGTCACTTTATTTTTTAATTTATTTGTTATCTTAATTTAACTGAGAATATTGCGAGTTTTCATCTGTTTCATTAGAAACATTTATAGAGCTATAAGGGTTGCTACCAAATAGAACCGAACATACAAAGATCTAATTAAATAGACAAGCCCGTTTATGATTTTCGGACTTCTGAAACGAAAGAACGAAGGAGACTGAAGAATGATACAGAGACACAGAGATGTAGAGAAGAGGAAGAGAAAAGTAATCAATGAATGTTATTGAAATCTGTCTCAAAGTTACAGTGTACAAAGTCGTACTTATATCCATCTGTTACTAACCAGTAGTAACCAACTTATGGAGCATTTAATGATAACTAACTGTCATTATTACAAAAGAGTTTTTATCCTAACAGTAATCAGCTGAGCTAATTAAGCTGTTTCTGTACAAAGATCTTCTGTGGCCAGATGTGGCTTATCTTGCTGTGTAATACTCCCCCTACAAACCGATGTAGATCTAATCACATTGAGTTTGTCTTTGAGAAAATTGAACCGTGCAGTACTTAGAGGCTTGATCATGACATCACCTATTTGATCCTTGGAACAAATGAATTTAACTCAGAGCTGTTTGGCTGCAACCCTTTCCCTGATGAAATGATAATCTATCTCCACATGCTTGGTTCTAGCATGAAACATGGAATTGGTGGCTAAAAATGTAGCACCAATGTTATCACACTACAAAACTGGGGGATGATCTAATTGGATGTGAAGTTCCTGTAGAAGAAACTGAAGCCACATGATTTCAGCACATGTCAGAGCAAGACATCTGTATTCTGCTTCAGTGCTAGAACGTGATACAGTAGCATGCTTCTTTGCACTCCAGGAGATCAATTTTTTGCCAAAGAATATGCAAAAACCAGATGTGGAACGCATGTCATCAATGCATCCAGCCCAATCGGCATCTCCATATGCATGTAAAGTCGATGAAAATGTGGAGTGAATTAGTAAACCATGATCTTTGGTGCCTCCCAAGTATCTCAAAATTCTTTTGACAGCAGTCCATTGTGTGTTAGTGGGACTGTGCATAAATTGTGAGACTTTGTTCACAGCATAGGCTATATCTGGCCTTGTAAGTGTGGCATATTATAATGCACCTACCACACTTCTGTACAATTGAGGATCAGAGAAAGGATCACCATCTGTTTTGGATAAAGTGATGTGTATGGCAATTGGTGTAGTACATGGTTTGGCCTGCAACATCTTTGTTCTTGTTAAGAGGTCAGTAATGTACTTGGTTTAAGTTAATAGAATGCCATCAGATTGGTGTGTTGCCTCTATCCCCAAAAAGAAACTGAGACCACCTAAGTCCTTTAGAGAGAATCTCTGTTGAAATTGTTCAATGCAGTTTATGACCATGTTATTGTCACTGCCTGTGACTAAGATGTCATCCACATACACTAGAATGAATAGTGTATGATTGTTGTGTCTTGCAATGAACAATCAAGGATCATAGTTGGAAGCAATAATCCCAATTGCAATCAAAGCTGAGCTCAGTTTTTGAAACCAAGCACGAGGTGTTTGCTTTAAGCCATATAAAGATTTGGTTAGAAGACATACATGCTGAGGATGTGCTTCATCTACAAACCCCTAAGGCTATGACATGTACACTTTTTCTTCAAGATCCCCATGAAAGAATGTATTGTGTACATCAAGCTGTCGAATCATCCATTTTGAAGATACAGCTAAGGAGAGAACAACTCTGATTGTTGTAGGACGCACAACAGGACTGAAAGTATAAAAAAAGTCAACTCCTTCCTGTTGACTGAAACCCTTAGCAACTAATCGAGCTTTATATCTCTCAATTGAGCCATCAGATTTTTGTTTGAGTTTATAAACCCATTTGTAGCCTATAACTTTTTGATTTGGAGGGGGTGGTACAAGTATCCATGTATTGTTTTTAGCCAATGCTGTAATCTTTGCTGCCATTGCTTCTCTCCACTCTTTTATAGGACTGGCCTATGTGAAGCAGGTTGATTCTGTGGTGAGAGTGGAAGCAAAAGCAACATAGTCATGAAACTGTTTCTTTCTGCATGTATTGTCTCTTGTTCTGGTGATCATTCTGTGAGAGAGAGTTGAAGAAGGAGCAACATGAACAAGAGGAGCAGGGGATGAAACACCAGCAGAAGCTAAGTCAGGTATGGGATGATCTGGTATTGACTGTTCTGGTCTTGACTGGATTGGTACAGGCTGGTATGGTGTTGACTGGGTTGGTACCGACTGGTCAGGTATTGACTGGGTTGGTATTTGCTGGTATGGTGTTGACTGAGAAGAGTTTGAGTCAGTAGCAAGATTTGGTTGATCAATGATGTCTGGCTCAGTAGAGTTGAATTTTGAGGCTCTTTATGTTCAAGAAAAATAAAGAGGAAATATCTGAATCAGTTGGAGATGACTCAGGGTCTGCATGACAAATGTTTTCCTTGAAAGGAAAAGCCATCTCATCAAATTTAACATGCCTTGAGATGTAGATTTTTCCTGTTGGTACATGTAAACAGCGATACCCTTTCTGATTTGTTGCATAATTGAGAAACACACATGGCAAAGCACGCAGTTCAAGCTTGTTTGAATTATAAGGTCTTGTGTGAGGAAAACAAAGGCAACCTAACACACGAAGGAGAGAGTAATCTGATTGTTTATGAAGCAATTTTGTGTAAGGTATTGAAGATGTAGCAGAACATGGTATCCTGTTTATAAGATATAAAATTGCAGAAAAGATTTCATCCCAAAACTGTATTGGAATGGCACCTTTTGACATAGTTGCAAGTGCCAATTCCACAATATGCATGTGTTTCCTCTCGGATATTCCATTTTGCCGAGGGGTATATGGGCATGTTGTTTGATGTATGAGGTGTGGAAATTTTGTTGAAATTGGCTTATATTCAGTGCCATTGTCAGTTCTGAGTGTTTTGATTGTTGTGCCAAGGAGATTTTCAACTTGTACTTTGAACTGAGAGAAGACTTGTAACACATCACTTTTCTGCTTCAAGAAATATATCTAGGTGAATCTAGAAAACTCATCAACAAAAATGACATAAAACCTGCATCCATTATTTGAGACAAGGGGTGATGGGCCCCATACATCAGAGTACACAATTTCAAGAGGAGAAAGAGAAGAATTAGATGAACTTGTAAAAGGAAGCTCATGAGATTTAGCAAGAGCACAGTCATGACATACATCTAGCTTATTTGAGTTACAAGGTAAGTTGTAAGATTTCAAAATATGCAAGGTTGTAGAATTTGATGGATGTCCCAGTCTGTCATGTCAAGTTTTTGCTGAGACACGCATTCCCATGAAAACTTGAAGTTGAGAAACATGAAAGTAGAATAAACCATGTTGACTATGAAGAGGTATTGTTGTGTTGGTGAGGTGCTCCTTGGTTTGACATACAGAATTGGAAAAGGAAATAGTGAGGTTGGGGTTATCAAGAAGTAATTTTGTCAAACTGATAAGGTTAGTGGTGAAATTGGGAACATGAAGTACTTCAGATAGGTTAATAGAAACAGTTGACAGAGATATATTAGCAGAACCAATATTAGCAAGTTTAGAGCCATTACCAATGTGAAGTGAATCAGACCCCTTGTAAGCAAAGAAGGAAGAGAGGTTGTTCAAATCATTGGTGACATGATTTGTTGCTCCAGAGTCAAGTATCCAATCAGAAGGTGGCTGTGATGATGACTGAACTTGTGAGGTCAGTGCCTGACGTGTGGGCCTTGGCTTCCAAGTGGGGTCTGGTTCATACCTGAATTAACAGGTTTTAGCAGTGTGTTTTGGTTTAGCACAAATTTGACAAAGAGTTTTGGCGGCAGAAGAGTTGTTTTGAGTGTTGTTGGAAGAGTATTTGGGTCCTTGTTGGAAGAGTATTTGAGTTCTTCTATGGCCAAGAAGAAGAGAAAGAGGGCCTGTTAGAGTCTGAGCTGAAGTTGTTGGGCTTGGTATTGTTGTGAGAGAACTGCACTCGGCCTGTTTGAAAAGCTGAGGGAGAAGTCATGGCAGAAGTAGCAGTGGAGTTACTGAGGATCGATTCTTGAGTTAGAAGCATTGAATGCAGCTCAGAAAAGGAGAGTCGATCATGGCGAAAGGAGTATTAAGTACAGTAACAAACTGTAGATAATCAGATCCAAGACCTGTGATGGTTGCAGAGACAAGTTCTTCCTCAAAAAGAGGAGAACCAGCAAAAGCTAGTTCATCGACAAGATGTCGCATGTGCTGGATAAATTCTGAGCAAGATTGAACTCCTTTTGCTGCGATTTGCACTTGTTTCTTCAAATCTATAACACGAGCACGAGACGTGGCTGAGAAAACAGTCTGAAGTGAAGTCCAGCGCTCCATGGCTGTGTTGGCGGAGACAAATTGAGCTTGAATCGACTCGGAAAGAGACGATCTGAGCCATTCAAGAAGGAGCTGATCCTGCCTATGCCAAGGTATGAACTCTGGATTGATCTGTAATTGACCATTAGCTGATTGTAGAGTTGGATTTGGGGAGGTGATTGGATGAATCTGAGCAAATAGTAGCCATGGAGAAGGGGAAGGATCTGAGCTTTCAATGTGAGGTAGTTGTTTTGTGTTAGTTTGGTTGAAATAGGAATCGTAAGAGGTGTAATTGAGTCATGTGTTGTCTGAGTGGAGGTTGTAGCGGAAGAGAGATGAGGTGAAGAAGTGGAATTTGGATCTAACGGAGGTGTAGTCGCCATTAATAGCTAGAGATGCTCTGATACCATGAAGAATGATACAGAGATACAAAGATGTAGAGAAGAGGAAGAGAAAAGTAATCAATGAATGTTATTGAAATATGTCTCAAAGTTACAGTGTACAAAATCGTACTTATATCCATCTGTTACTAACCAGTAGTAACCAACCTATGGAGCATTTAATGATAACTAAATGTCATTATTACAAAAGAGTTTTTGTCCTAACAGTAATCAGCTGAGCTAATGAAGTTGTTTCTGTACAGATATCTTCTGTGGCCAGATATGGCTTATCTTGCTGTGTAATACCACTTTAGATTTTCTTGGTAATAAGACGTACACTATGAGGGTGGTTTGGTCCTAAAATTCGAAAATTGATATTTTTCGGAAGAAAAACATAATTATAAATAACTATAAGGATAATTTATTCATATTAATTATGATTAACAAAGTAAAAAGCCAATTTAATTAAAGATTGTACGGGTAATATCTAATTAGAGAAAATTGAGGGCTACATGACTAATTTTTTCGGAATTAAGTTGTAGATCAGTCAAGTACGTTTGAAGACAAAATCAATTAATTAATCGCTGACTTTATTTCTCTATTGTTCTTATAAGAAGACAAAAGCAATTTACATTTGAAGAGAAAAATTATCCACGCATATCAAATGTTTTTCGATCTATATAGTATATATATCAATGAAGTTGCGAGAAAATTCCTCGAAGTAACAGAAGCTTCTCTATTTTATATAACTTACAATTAGTGTGGCTGTGTACATGTAGTCCTTCCAAATGCACGCCTACATCTTAATGGTTGGTTCTTTTAGTATTTTCAACAATTCAATACGTTATAAAAAAAATAAAAAATAAAGTGTCTCAGAAATTACAAATAATGCATACACACATGACAAAAGGTACGTAGTTTCACTTGTGTGCAATTCTGATTACAGCAGTAAATTTTGCTCTTCTAAAGATGCAGGAGAAATTCTTAAGAACAAGTTTCAAGTAAAATTTGAAGAAAATTAATTGGTTTCCACTTTCCAGGTATAAGGTTGGGTAACCCCAGAGCAGCATCCTCTCCAGCGTTGCAGAGGATTAACTGGCCGATCTAATCTCGACGGTTGAGATTTATGACCGCACAAATCTCGACAAATCTCGATATTAATCACACGACACTCACATTGATCAAACGAACAGAAGCAGCGGTGCAGAGGATATTGATTCGGGTAACCCTGCACCAGGAGCTAAGAATAAGTTTCGCTATTTTTTCCCCCTCTTTTGTCCTCATTAGTTTTTAGCTACTTTTGCTCAATAAACAGCGACCGCAACTTATAATTGAGACTCCGTTTGGATAAGGTGTGGGAAGAAGGGAAGAAGTATCAAAAAGTGTGTAATTTTGTGAATTGTTTGAATTGTTTATAATAAATTTATTCTCTTATTCCCTTCTTCCCTTCTTCCCAAATGATATCCAAACGGAACCTGAAAGAAGACGAAAATGGCTTGCAGATCAAATAATTTCCTTAAGATATCACCACGTTGAGTCTAAAATATTGCATGATAACATGCATATTCCATAGCTTATCCTTTTTATTCAAATAGCATCATTTCTACATTCATTAATTCGTACATGAATTAAACTTTGCATTCAGACATTAATCGAAATACTATCCAGATTTACTGTCAGAACTAAACAAGCACACTGACACGTAACACATTGGAGTAATATTTGTCAATTAGATCTGTAAAGCAGGGGCGAAATCAGGAATTGAAATCGGAGGGGGAGAAATTAAAGTATAGATCTTTTCTAAAAAAAAAAAGAGAAATAAACCAACGTATATAATTATTAAGCTGATGCTGGTAACGCAGCACAAAGGTTGAATTGCATTATTTTTTTTTGAAGTGTTCCATCTCTTAGGAAATGCTCTTTATATCCGAACTGTAATTAGAAATGAGTCGTGAAATAACGTTGATGTAAACTACATATAATATACTCTAAATTGCCAGCACCTTCAATAGCATGTTATACGGTAGTTTTAATTATATGCAAAATGTTCAGTTAACTAAATCGCATGCTTTGAAATTTTTATATTAATGTAAATTTGATCTCACCGAATGGTTCAAATTTTCAATGCGTATCGTCGACTTCAGGATCACTTGGTTCAAAAATCTAAATACTAATTAATTAAGTAATGTATGTAAAAAATCAAAGGAAGACTGGTCTGAGTCAATATATAAACCAACGATATAATTTATATATCGTATCCAAGATGTCACTCAACTGCAAATGATCTTGTAGATTCTTCGGCTTTGGAAATATCAATTTCAAAGATATGCTCTCTGGATGAAAACGGATTGGATATAGATCGGATAGTCATTCATATTTGCATCTATATTTTTTCCGAATATAGATATGAACATTCATGGATATGTCCGAATACGGATACGGTTCGAATATTAAATAGATATAAATATGAATCGGATACAAATACGAATACGAATATATTTCGGATATTAAAGCAAACTATGTCGCTAAATTTGCATTAATATTGATTTTTAAATCAACTAATTTTTTATGTCAGCATAACCCTGCCTCTTTCCGTATACTGTCTCTTCAAATAAGAGATAATGGGCCGGGCCTTCAAATTTTCAGAATTACCCAAATTGTGGATATCCGTTATAGATTTTGAGTAAATAATTCGGACCGGATATTTATTCATATTCGCATCCGTATCCGCACCAATTTATGTTTTCATATTCGCAGCTGTATCCGTTTAAAAATATCTGTATCCGCATCCGTATCCGTTCGAATCCGGATACTTACATCCAAATTCACTATTTTTCGAATTAAAATACGGATCAAAACGGATATTATCTGATCCGTTTTCATCCCTACTCCTAGTCTACTGCCCGACTCGGCCACCAGCAATGCACTTATCTACTTCAGTTTCTTGAAGGGAGGGAGGGGGGGAGAGAGAGAGAGAGAGAGAGGGAGGGGTTCAATTGAGTGAGCCGATATTCAGTGAAATTTACCAGAAATGATTTAACAAAATTTGTAGCCAAATCAGTTCTTATGAAGTAGATTATATGAGAAAACATGTTATATATGTTAATATAGTTTGCAAAACGCTGTAATTGCTTGTTGCGAAAGGGTCGATAAAATATAAATTTTGTGAAATCAATGAGTCTTTTCATTGGTGTATTCTGTGAATTAGCAGTTTTCTGTTTTCTCTGTTTCTGCTATATACTGATTTCATGGTCTACAAAAGTTATGACTTGTTTTTTCTATCACCTGAATATTAAACAGATATATGATCTGGAACTTTCATTTGATTCTTATGATTTTAGAAATATTTTTGACAAAAAATATGGTCAATACCTTACCTTTTATATTGAAATAAATAATAGAGTATCGTAACTAAAAGTATCATTTAGCCAAAGACTAAATTGCTTGAACAAAATAAAATATGCAAATAAAAGAGAAGTCAATGGAGCCAAATCCAAGAAACCCTATAAAAATGGTAAAAAAAAAAAAACAAAATGAAAGAAAAATGGAAGTGCATCGGTCTTATCTGAGAATTGACCAGCCCTGTACGACCTCTTAAACAAGCAAAGAAAAGTATTTGAAAGTCTCTGAATGTACGCCAAATGATGAAATAGGAAACGGCATAGATTTTCTTGGTCTCTTTCAATATGTCCTCCAGTAAAGCAGTAACAGAACTACAGAAGTACGTTTGGATCATTTGGTAAAGGGTAGTCGGGCTAGTTTACTTATATTTCATTAATTATAGAAGTTTCAATTATATTTAATTACTAATCACTAATTATATATTTTGTAATAATAAAAAAATTGAGGGCTAAAAGGTAAAATTGCAAATAAAAACCAATAGTTGGAAAGTTGGAAAGTTGTAAACGGAATATTAATTGGATCGTTAATCTTGGATCGTCAATTGGGATGTCGATCCAAACTTGGGTCGTCATCCCGGATGACGATCTAAAAGTTTTGTGATTTCGTCAATCCGGATGACGATCCAGCGACGTTATTTTTCAAATTTTAAATTTTTAACTGTTATTATCGAAATTCAAGTGAACAGTAACGTCAATTTTAATTTTTTCGGCTGTGTTAACCTGGGTCAACGTACAAATTCTCGCATTATTTCCTTTAATAAGGACGAGCCGTATTTTAAATAAGTTTTTTTTTTAGACAATAACTTTATAGCGGCTACCAAGTGGAGTATTTTAAATAAGTTATGAGGGCGATGTTCGATCGGTCCTTTGGGGCACTACTAATTTGGAATTAATTAACTTGACTGATCTTTCTTGTTTTTTCCAATATACGGCAACCAAAACATTTCACTTGAAGAACAGAAGAAGACCAAAAGGACTAACGAGGAAGAAGTTTGAATTTGTTTGTTTGACCAAAGAAATTAAGCCTTGTACATGTCATATGCATTACCTTGAGTTTAATGTGTCGTGTGTATATATATATATATATATATATATATATATATATTAACATATTCCCAAGCTTATTTTTTTTATACAAATAGTTCATCGTCGTTATTCGTCTAGTAAACTTCAGGAGAAATTCCTCTGAATTATGACCATATTCTACAGAAAAAAAAAAATTTAATGTATTAAATTCAAGACTTACAAGCATGCCTTTGGAAAAATAATTTATTTCATGTTACATGTACAATGATGTAGATGCCTGGAATATTAAACATGCTTAATTAGGAACTTTAATCTTTATTTTTTTCTCTTTTCTTTTTAATTAGATTTTCTGTATATATAGTTTTTTTCCTCCAAACTTTTTTCTTTTTCTTTTTTTTATGCTTCGAAAAAAAAACTTTTTTTCTTTTTCTTTATTTGTACTTGTACATATTTTTTAAATTTTTAATAAAATTTTGTCCGCGTGGTGATGATTGTCACCTGACTAAAAAAAATACTCTGATTAGAAAACATAATTTAATGGACACCTTATTTATGGATTTTAATATGATAAAAGACGAACTGTATGAATTTTGTGGTTGATTTACATTAGTAACTACATTTGTTGATGCTCGCGTTCTCCTAGGAAATTTTCTGTACATTTCACCCAGTAAATAGAAATGAAGTAATAAATATATAATACTTATAATAAATAACCAATATAGAATTATCAATGTAAATCGCCTGAGTCTTCTATAGAAAGTCTGTAGTTTGAATTCCATGAAATGTACAGTTTAACTCCATAAAAAAAAAAAAAAACTAGAATTTACCGTAAATATTATATATGCATTCAAGCATACCATAATTTTGCTATAAATATAGCAAATGAGAATCAGTTCTCTGTGGGGTAAAACAGGCAAAGAGAAAACAAAACCAAAGAAGCTAACATATAGCCAGAGAAATAAAAAGAATCCAATTATTACTTACGCACTAAGTTCTAAACAATAAGATGAGCTCTTCCAGCCGACCTGCCCGACCAAAAACTCCGCCACCAGTTAAGGTGCATCCCTCTTGAATGTTGCTCTTTTTTTTATTTTGAAAAAAGGCTGATCTCCAATGTTGACATGTTGTTCTAGCTGCAGTCTGTATGTAATTGTTCGCCTTTATATATTTCTTCGTGGAAATTTTTATATGCACCATGCTTTTGTCCTGGGTGTCATCATAATATTTGCTCATATGTATATAGTATATATTGGATCTAATTTTTTTAATTGCATTGGCCTATAATGCCATGTATAACAATATAAAGCACATGCTAATTATTTATAGCTTAATTACTTGCAGATACACCCTGCATGTCCTGGGAAAGAGCGTTGCAAAATAAAATCCTGCATTCACAACAGAAAAACTTAAATATTCAGATATTAATTAAGCCCCACACTTTAGTCAGAAAGATGCAGTGCTAGAAATGTTGGGGTAACTCATCATTTCTTTGTGTGTGTGTGTGTGTGTGTGTGTGTACACACACACCATGTGTGTAAATAGTTAGATCGTTCCATTTGTTGTACAGCATTAGATTTTCTTTAGTTTGGTATATATAGCATATATGTGTATTGATAATTAGTGTACATATATTGTGATTACAGTACCTTGTGTTTTGGATAGTTTATGTATGCCTGTTTTAGGTTGTTTATTGTGTATGTACAGGTGAAGTGCAGTATGTAATTAATATATTGTTCAGATTGTATATAATAAAGTTAACTTATATTATTAAAGAATTAATATTGGTGTATATATTCTTTTGGATAAATTCGAATACTTGTGTTATTGTCATTTATATGGGCTTCAAATTAATTTAATAAGGGCGAGCACTGATTGAATTGCGTTGTGCATTTTCCAATGAAATATATATAAGATAACATGCGTGAATTTTACGGAATTTATATTTTTTTTGCTATATATATTGTTACGTGACAGTTAATGCGTAGCTGTTTAATGTTGCTTTATATAATTACTCGGCCCACAAAAATACAGTTCTTTGCCACCTCGATTTGCATTTTTTTTAATATAATATATCTTCCTGGTATATCATTATATATCATTTTCAAAACGATCAATTTATAAAATGCCCACCCCCCCCCCACCCCCAAAAAAAAAAATTATCTATTTACCATTTTGTTTTCATTCTATAAAAAAAAACCATTTTGTTTTCATGATTCCCTTGTGGGACCCAAATTCACTCTGCCTAATTCCCTTTTAATTGTTTTCTCCCCTGCATTTTAAATCCAACTTAAAAATATGAAGGCTTTATTATATATTTTTTTTGTATCAACACCTCTTTCTCCTTTTTAAATAATAAAATACTATTATTCGTACAATATTCAAACAGTAACAAGTTGAATCAAATTTAAAAACGTGCCAATCTTGTGCTAGTTCAAAAGAATTAAGCCAAAATTAACTCTTTTTTCCCCTGAGCATTACCTAAAAACATATATATATATATAGCGAGGTGAAGTGATTTAAACAATGACCAATCAATTGGAGATTAGTTACACTATAAAACTACAAAATGGATTTTGATCAATACGAAATTGAATGTCGATAAAACATTAGTTAGTTATCACTCACAAAAATATTAAATCATATGGGCGGGAAAGGACGGAAAATTATAGGAGAGGGGACCGGAATTTGGGTCTACAAGGACAATCTAGTAAAAAATTTGAACAACAGATATTTTACTTGATCGTTTGAAAATATCGCAGTATATACATCAGAAAACTGCCTTTTTATAAACCATCAATTAAATAGCTAGTGTAAACTCCAAAAATATTTTATGATATACATGTTATTTTAAATGACAATATATCTTCTGAATTAAAATAATAACTAATTTGTTATGAACATGTAGATTTCTTAATTAATAACTAATGCGTCCTGGCCAAGAAACGCTGACAAATGAACAACACAGTTCCCAGCTAAATTCCTCCATTGAAGTTTGAAATTTGAACCGTCCCTAACGTTATGATCTTTAACTTGGTGTTGAACTCTAATAAATTACTTGTTACGTACAACGAAAGTGTTGTTAAATTTTGGCGAAACTTAGAACCAATTAAGTAGTAAATTTGCATTAAATACCTAGGAAGAGCACTAGTACGTGCTTTCAGAATACAAGTTACTGAGACGCCAATTTAACATTTTTTTTGTTGCTATATTTTTTTCTAAATCAAAAATATATGTGTGGCTTAAAACCATGTTTTCTTATATTCTATTCTGAATTTCTGATTCAAGTAGGATTTTCCATGAATCATAATAATTAATTCAATCATTGTTTTTAATCGGACAGAAAAGGCATAGTAGTTTGGACTATCATGAACTTGTGTTGATTAACGTAAAGATATTTAATCTTATCATATGGATAGAATTGTTTGATTCTTAAATATCTGTCTTTAATGCCCATAGAAATTATAATTTACGTCTTTAATGTTTTTTGTGCATTAATTGATATAAATTATATATAAAATATAATTATAAATATATGTTTTCTATAATTTCTTTCAAATATTAGTACAACAAATGCAATTTTAAATTTGACGAATCAATAATTATTTATTAATAATTTTATATTTTGATGGATATGAAATCCTCAATTGGACAGCATAAGCATATATATAGAGCATATATTAGACACACCCACATCAAATAATTTTTTTAAGATATTTTTGCTCCAATTCCTCCTTGAAGTTCAGTTCAATAGCCGGTTAACATTGCATGAATTAGGTACGTGCCACGTGGTCCAATATATTAGGATTCCTTATCAAACAAAGTGTACGTGCTGCACGACAAAATATTAAAAACTCCGGTGCATTTGAGAAATTCCAGCCATATTCCATAGAGAGGAAATTTAATGTAAAAAATAAAATTACAAACTTATTAGTAAAAATTAATGATTCGTTTCTTTGGAATATTCCCGGCAGTATCAGTTTTTAACTTCCGTTTCTTTTCCTATTTTCTGCTCTTACAAATATTTTGGTCTAAAAAAAGTTAGACTTTGCTTTTTTTATTATCTGAAAATGACCAAAGCTCGTTTAATTTTACTAGATTAAATAAATTATAAGAATTTTTTTTATTGAAAAAATCATATATCCTGAATGAAGGATGAATAGTACGTGACTTTGTTTTTTGCTATCCTTTCTGTATGTTTGTTGGTGTGGTGGGTTTGTCTCAATCAACTAAATTCTGACATGATCTATTCATAGAATCTATAAAGTTGTCCGCCTCAAATGATCTATATCTGGAAGGACAGATTTTTGTTTGTTCTTTGCAAGAGCCTTGTTTCTTTATATGAACATACACCGTTCCTGCTTTATCTTTGCGATGGTCCCACTTAACCTTTGGTTCATGCAATGTTAACAGCACATGGTCTATGTATTGGGTAGTGTTTATCAGATTGATTTTTTGTGCAAAAACTATTTGTATACATTCCAATGACTGTAAGTCGATTTTTATTGTTAATATGATCCGTCGCATATCATGCCCCATAGTCTCCTCCACAAGAATTCCCACTATTTCTCTTCTACTAATGCACATGTTCTGCCTATTATTTCCTCGTCTATGAGCTTTTCTTACACAAAGGAAATGTGTACTCTCAGATTTTTCTTACACATAATTGTGTAACTTAGGTTTTTTTTCCTTTTTTTTAATGTTTACTTCCATTGTATTTATTTATTATGGTTGTATTTATCACAATTAATCTCATGATTTTTTTTCATTCATTTTTTCTTAGTTACATGATTTTTTTTATTGTATTAAGAAAATTTCTAACTTGCGGATAATTAGTGCTAACATCTTTTGATCAATGCAGCTAGCTGATTTTTCTTTTTTCTTCTAAAGTTAGAAACTTCCTTCTCAAATAGTATTAAATTTTATGTCATACATATAGTAAATTGGATTGGGGCGGAGTCGCAATTAAGAAATCTAGTTATATATCAATTTTTAACTAAAATTTTCAAATTATATATTAATTGATCCTAACACCAATATTTAACTCAAAAATGTATAATAGTTTTATCCATCTTAATACATCATTTTGCCATTACGGGGTATATATTGTTATCCAGAGCATCTGGTCTCAATTAAAAAATAGTAGGATAGATGCCCACAGCATTATAATTAAATTATAAAGTAATTATTCATCATATTTTATATACATCTTGCCAGCAGAGAAATTACCATAATATGAGAGTTAATAATGTTCGTGGACTGTAATCAAGTGTTTGATTCTGGGATAGTACGTAATAGGACTATTTCGAATCTTCGATACAAACTATAATTTGAAGAACTAAAAAGAATATTTTGAGAACCAAAGTACCATTCGAGCTATACTTACGAAAAGAAACTTCCAATTAGATATTGGTGCCACTACACCAAAAAGAAATTATTAGTACCGGTTTTTAAGAAAACCGGTATTAATAATAAATCATGGCAATTTTGTAATTCTCAGATTTATTATTTAGTACCGATTTTTTAAAAAAACCAGTACTAAAAATTGCTGAAAAAAATAAAAAAGGGTTTTCATTAGTATCGGTTTTTTATAAAAAAACCGATACTAAATAATTGATTTTTAGTACCGGATTTTTTATAAAAAACTGGTACTAAAGTGCCGACAAAAATAAAAATAACAGTATTTAATTTAGTACCGATTTAAAAATCAATTATTTAGGGAAAAAACCGGTACTAAAGTGCCGACAAAAATGAAAAAAAAATAGTTTTTAATTTAGTACCGGTTTTTTATAAAATACCGGTACTAAAAATCAAAATATTAGTACTGATTTTTTATAAAAAAATCAGTACTAAATTAAAAACGATTTTTTTTTTCAGGCTATAAAAAACCGGTACTTAAAATACACAGATTAAAAAACCCGATTGTAATTTAGTACCGGTTTTTTATAAAAAACCGGTACTGATAATTAAGTGCCATATATCTATCTACCTTTATAAACAAATAATAACTCAGATGAGATGAGATGAGATGAGATGAGATGAAATCAAGTCATAAACACATTTCCTCTTCTCCTTCTCCTTCTCTTTCTCTCTCTCTTTCCTTTCTCGATCGAATGTCGCATTGGATCGCCATTTCTCTTCCATTTGTAATTGTAATTGCGAAGTCAGATCGTCAGCCATTGCTTTCAGATCTGAATGGCGTAGATGGATCTTGTGAGGTGCTGAGAAGGAGAGATCATAATCAGAGTGTGCTCTATTTCTTTCATTTTTATAATTGTGCATTCTCTGATGTCTAAATTGCTTTGGAATCATTTTAGTCTGATTTGTTTTTGTGAAATTGATTTCGTCTCTCATTTGATTTTTAATTTATTTGTCCTTTTGCTATTTGCATTATCCCTTTCTACTTTGGATCTTCGATTTTTACTTACTTGAGTGAATTAATTCTCAATTTTCGATTAGAATTATCTTATGATGATGTGTTTTATTAAAGATAATTTTATCTCGAATTTAATTTATTTTGTCCTTTTGCATTTAAAATTATCTTTCTTTGCTAACTCCATTCGCTTTCTTTTCAGTCAAATTTACTGCAAATAAATACTGTGCATTTATGTGCGCATTAAATGCACTAAATTTGTTAATAGAAATAAAAAAAACATTTTTTATTTAGTTAAAAACCGATACTAATTAATTAATAATTTTCGGTTTTTTTAATTAATTTAACCGGTTATTAGTTAAAAATCGGTACTAAAAATCGTTTTTTTAAATGAATTTAGTATCGGTTTTTACTTAAAAACCGGTACTAAACTTTTAAAATTAAATCCGATTATTTTTAAATATAATTAGTACCGGTACTAAATGTAATATTTTTAGTACCGGTTTTTAGTAAAAAACCGGTACTAATTGTGTTTGCCGCCACTTTTCACCTCTTCTTAGTACCGGCTTATTAGTACCGTTTTTTTATTGTTTTTAGTACCCCTATTATTAGTACCGGTACAAAACCGGTACTATTAATTTGTATAAAACCGGTACTAATGTTTGAATATGGTGTAGTGCGCATTAATTTGGTGACTTCTAGAAATTTTTACAGTTTAGTTTTATTGGTACATAATTATTGATTAAACAATTCTGAACACTTTATTATGATAATAATATTTTCGATTGTCTCAATTGTAGATCAAATTATTTTTTGGCATTTGTATACATCTTATACATGATATCAAGATCATGCATGTACGTATCTTCTAGACTTACCCATCTTTTGTTATCAAGGGAAGCATGCATGCTAGCAAACTTCAGGAAAGTTTTCCCTGTACAGTTTAGAAACGAATTTGTTGTTTTATGTGAAGACAACGAAATTTAACACTGTAATTAACCTGGAATATATACAGAAAAAAAAACGGATATTGACCAGCTCAACCTCTACAATCCAACTCCATTTTCAATCTGTTGTGATGTTAGTTTGGATATGGATTAATTGAACTTTGGCTTACATGTTTATTAAGCACTACGCCATTTTTTTCATTAGTACCGGTTAAATATTGATTATTAGTACCGGTTTTCAAGCGGTACTAACAATAGGGGTGCTAAAGATAATTAAAAACCGGTACTAAAAACGCGCTGGAATTCATAGAAAAAAAGCGAGGATCTTTAGTACCGGTTTTTAACTAATAACCGGTTGCTGTTAGTACCGGTTTTTAGGCTAATAACCGAACTAAAAATCATTGTAAAAACAAAACAAAAATTTAGGCTAGCGCTCTTTTTTTCAAATTAACAAAAATTCAAAATCTATATATTATACAAATAATTTACATACACAATTCATACACAATAAAATAAATAATAATTAACAAAATTAATAAAATTTTCAGATTTTAACCAAATTATACAAATTTCAGTTTTTTTAATCCAATTTCAATTATAAAAATTTTGGCTATCAACCCAATTTAAAAATTCATTAACAAAAATTAATCTTAATTTGTCGGATTTAACCATCTAACACAAATATTTAACCAAAATCCATTAGTAGTGAGAGAATGAGGTTCCTTACTCGTCGTAGAGGTGGTGAAGTCGCGTCGAGAAAGAAAGAGCAATGAGAGAATGGCACAGTCGAGTCGAGTGAGAGAGAGAGGCGGTTGAGAAGGAGGGAGATACAGTGGATCGAGAGGGACCGGAGAGGCAACGTGGAAAGAGAGGAGAGGCGGTGGAGAGTATATCAAGAGGAAGAGGAAGAGATGAGAGATAGAGATGAGGCAGCAGCTAGGTTTTGGACTTAGAAAAATTTTCACGTAGAGAGAGGCATCTTATATTAGTTTTGGCGGCATTTTATTTTAAAAAAATTAAATTGATTTTTAGTACGTTTTGTAATAAAAAATCGGTACTAAAGATAAACCCTTTTTTTATTTTTTTGCCAGTACTAAACATAAAACCTGATAATTACGAAATTGCCACCGATTATTTTTTATACCGGTTTTCTTAAAAACAGGTACTAATGTGGCGGTACTAAAAATTCTTTTTGACGTAGTGAAGGTCGGTTTGCGAATTTTACTCCACATTGCTGACTAAATTCTAGAATTTGTTTCTTCAGTTAGTGAATATTACGTCATCACTTGTCCAATGCAATCAATCAATAAAAAAAAATAACAAAAATGTTATGCAAGCTAATTAATTGATTTATTAATAGATAGTTCTTTCTTTTTTATATTCCTACAATTTTGCAATGAAACTTGGATTTTTTTTTCAAGTGAAACCTAAATATGTTTAGCTAAATCCCATTTTTCATTTTTGTGCTCGTCTCCAATACCAATGTTTTAAAAACATGATCGGACCAGCCGGTTCATCCGGTTGGACCACTAACCGGAAGCCATTCCGGTCCAAAGTGACCCGAAAAACGGCTTGATTCTGAACCACAAGTCTACAACAAACCACCCGGTCCGGTCCGAGTTTAGCCTAGCGGTGAACCGGAATTTCCGGTTCAACTTGGCCTTTATCTTTTACTGCCGCGCCGCGCCCACGTGAAGTGAATATGCATGTGTCTTGTTCTTTACTGCCGCGCCGGCCAAGATTCCATTGATTTTTTATCTTCTGTGTCTTGTTCTTTACGTGATTCTTATGCTCAGACCAAAAATTTGTTATAATGCTATACTAAACAAAACAAATAATTTATGCAAGAATTATTATTTTTGTAAAATAAACATTTAACTATATTTTTAGTGAATCTATATCAAATATTAATTAGTATCAAACTTTGGAAACTTGATTATATTATATTATTCACAAATCACAACTAAATAGTCAAATAATAAATATATATTAACAATAATTATATCATTATTATGACATTATGCAGTTTTCAAATCCGGTTCGACCTGATAGCTCTACCAGTTTGTACACCGGTCGGTCCGGTTTTCAAAACATTGCTCCAAGTTTGATTTACTCATCGATTATGAGTTGGCCGACTAATTAGTCTTGGCTGCGCGCATTGCATTTACATGTATGAAGTTTCGTGTAAGCGCATAAGCGAATAAAATTTTCTGATAATTTCCTTTCGAATGCATGAAATGCAAAGAAAAGGAGAAGCATTAATTGCACTATTTTTGTTTTGTTTTGTTTTTTTTTTCTTTTGAAAAGGCCAACAAGTTTGAATTTTGCTTGTTCGACCAAAAAAAGTTTCGTATAAAATTTTAGATCAGATTGTTCAATATATATCTTAATTACATTCCTAAAGTATAATTCAAGACATTTCCTATATATAAGTACTGATTATATCAGATTTAGTATATGCCTTAGTAAACCATGAGTCTAATTTCCCCTAGATAAAACTAAGGAACAGTAGATCTAAGTCAATTAGAAACTCATGTAAGAAATTAATTAATTATATTGTAATACACACATAACACATTTATTAGAAAACATTTAACCTGTGCGGACTCGTTGCCTTTTGAAGTATGAACTTTCATATTGAAATTTGAGCGGTATATATGAATTTGAATATGGTTCATTTACACAAGTAACTTCATTTGTTGAAGTATACAGTCTGCTAGGAAATTCTTTGTACATTTCCTCATATAAGTAGAAAACTAGAAATGAATAAAGAAATATATAAATTTTATGTAAGAATAATACCGATAAAATCAATGTAAATAGACTGAATATGCAATGGTGACTCAGTAGTTTGAATTTCAGGAAAATACATAGTCAAGTTCTTTCAAAAAAGCCATGAATTTACCGTAAATTTCATGCATTCAATTAACACATCAGGATTTTTCTATAAATATGGCAACTATTTCTCTGCCAGAGTAGAAAAACAGTCAAAATTAAAGAAAACAAAGTAGACATCAAGCTAGCTAGCATATACAGATCCGGTAAACAGAATACATACCGATTATTTCTTCTGAGAAGACATGAGCTCTCCTTATCCGCCAAGGCCAACTAAGCCACCTGTCACGGTTTGTTCTTCTCATTGAATATATTGCACCATGCATGCTTTTGTCCTCGATGTCATCATTATTCTTTGCTAATAAATAGACTAGTTGTTCTCACTTAAATTTTTGCCTTGCATTCAAATATGTTTTCCTAATCATAATGATGAAGAACTTACTGATGAATTGTAGCTTAATTACTTGCAGATAAGGCACCCGGCATGCCCTGGGAAAGGGCGTTGCAAAATAAGGCCATGCATTCACAACGCATGATCAGGAATATGCAGTCAAAAATAAGAAGAAAATGGTGGGGTGACTCATCCTTCCTTGTATAAATGTGTAAATACTTTGATTGTTCCATTTGTTGTACTTGTAGAAGTATATATGTCCTTTCAGTTTTGTACAGAATGTGTATGCTCGTAAGCCTCAGCCCTCATGTATGTACATATAGTTGTCGCTAGTTTACATTTTGTGTCTTTTATTGTTCGATGTAGATATGGGGTACTGCGTAAGTACGGTATGTAATAAATTGGTCAGATTTTATATATGGTAATATTCATGCAATAATGAAACTAATGTCCAATGATAAATAAACTGCTTTAGTAACCTAATTACACGCAAATGACTTCATTACCTTTAAGTTGGCAAGAACTCGAGAGAAAAAAGGGGCGTAGGCTTGAAGAACAGAATTAGTTGGGCTAAATTTATTGGGCTGGAAAGTAGGCTATGGGGACCTAACAATCCGAAAAAATTAATACTAACGTTACTGTTCATATTAATTTTGATAATAACAGAAAAAAATCAAAATTTTAATACTAACGTTGCTGGATCGTCATCCCAGTTGACGAAAGCCCAATACCCTTGGATCGTCATTCCAGTTGATGATCCAAGCTTGGATCGTCATCCGAAATGACGATCCAACGATCCACGGAAAAAACACATATTAAAAAAAGATTTTGAAATTTTTTTCGTTTGGATCGTCATCCCAAATGACGATCCAAACAAAAAAATTTCAAATTCTTTTTTTTAATGCAAATTTTACATTTTAGTCCCCAAAGTTTTTATTATTACAAAATATATAATTTATAATTAAAAATTAAACATAATTAAAACATCTATTATATTTTATTTACACATCGTGCGTGTCGTGTCATGTCGTGTCAAACACGATCGTGTTAGAGTCTCGTGTCGTGTTGACACAAACTACTTTTTTAACCGTGTCGTGTCGTGCTTAGTGGTGAGAAGAGTCAACATGACACGCATTCTAACACGACACGACTGACACGATCGTGTCGTGTCGTGTTGAAACGTTGTGTTAGTCGTGTCAAATCGTGTCAGATTATTTTATTATTTTTTTAATTAAAAATAAAAATTAAGAAAAAAATTACTAAACGTTATAATTTATTATGTAATTAAGTTTAAAGTTTTTATTAATATTTTTTATAAAAAAAAATAATTAAATTAGAACAATATTATGATTTAATTATAATATTGTTCTAATTTAATTATTATTTTTTATAAAAAATATTAATAAAAACTTTAAACTTAATTACATAATAAATTATAACGTTTAGTAATTTTTTTCTTAATTTTTATTTTTAATTAAAAAAATAATAAAATAATCTGACACGATTTGACACTACTAACACAACGTTTCAACACGACACGACACGATCGTGTCAGTCGTGTCGTGTTAGAATGCGTGTCATGTTGACTCTTCTCACCACTAAGCACGACACGACACGGTTAAAAAAGTAGTTCGTGTCAACACGACACGAGACTCTAACACGATCGTGTTTGACACGACATGACACGGCACGCACGATGTGTAAATAAAATATAATAGATGTTTTAATTATGTTTAATTTTTAATTATAAATTATATATTTTGTAATAATAAAAAATTTGGGGACTAAAATGTAAAATTTGCATTAAAAAAAAGAATTTGAAATTTTTTTGTTTGGATCGTCATTTGGGATGACGATCCAAACGAAAAAAATTTCAAAATCTTTTTTTAATATGTGTTTTTTCCGTGGATCGTTGGATCGTCATTTCGGATGACGATCCAAGCTTGGATCGTCAACTGGGATGACGATCCAAGGGTATTGGGCTTTCGTCAACTGGGATGACGATCCAGCAACGTTAGTATTAAAATTTTGATTTTTTTTCTGTTATTATCAAAATTAATATGAACAGTAACGTTAGTATTAATTTTTTCGGCCTAACAATCACCTGAAATACGGGTTGGGCCAGGTTTATTTGGGCTGTTTATCTCGGTTCAAAATTATTTTAAAACGTAGATATCCTAAAATTGTTTGCTAAAAATGTTTAACATCTGCGTAAAAATTCGGTTAGAAAAAAGTAACTACCTTAAGCCAGTAAAGTTTACTAAAAATTGTTTAACATGCATCTGCGTAAATCCTTGGTTGATAATCAAAATTATATTCTAAAATAAAAAATATTACTATGTAAAATATTAATTCTGGCATGTATTACTTTTATGTATATTAGTATCTCATTTTACCAAAAAAAAATTAAATCTATATTTTACAAAAATGTAACGTGTGTAATTATAATTTTGTGATCTAGAATTGGCGCTTAAAATTGCAAGATAGATCGGAACGACCTATGCATGCAACGGGGAGTCCGTTCGATATCCTAGTACTAGCAAACAAAATAATGTTCCTGATTAATATTCGAAATGAAAAATGCATATATAGGGCCGGCAATTATTATAATCCACACTTTAATTATCTGCATGCGCCACATGTTCGTAGAAAGCTTCCTTTCTAAAGATTGACTAATATTATTATTAAAATATATATATATATATATATATATATATATATATATATATATATATATATATATATATCTTTGAATAAATCTTCGCCCCTAACAGCCAAATTAATCACACTATATAAACTCCACATACTACAACTCCGCTCTCTGAAACCTTTCAAAGATGAGCTCACCTGACAAAAGAACGAAGCCAACCAAGCGGCACCCTGCGTGCCCAGGAGCAAGCAAATGCAATCTGACAAACTGTATTCACAATGCACCAAGCATGCAACCAAAACTAGCCAATTCTCGTCTATTCAAATTTCAATTGATTTCTGTGAAGATAAAGGTATCCTTTGGCCCGTATCCTTCCATCAGATTTGCGTCAGCAAGGTTATATCAGAGGCGCAATGCATACAGTTTCTGAGAGAACTAACGCTGTGATTAATTATTATAAGGCAACCGTCTATATGATTGTGCGTGTTGTGCAACAAAGATGGAGGTGTCAATCATGTTACATGGAATTAAATCCCGTTTGACTGCTGGATTGGCATTTTAATGCACTTTGTTCATGTATTGAGAGAATTTATCTCTGTATATATTCATATGAATTAAATCCCATATGTATATATTTTAATTTCTAGTAGGTGTGGTTTATGTACATTGTTTTTTTTTTTTTATTTGCAACCTTTGTTTTGATGTACTTTGTTCAACCTTGTAAGTTGTAAGTAACCGAATATCAATCTTTACAGGTAGTCACTTTATTTTGAATTTATTTTTTTCTCTTTAATTGAGATTGTGATTTTTCATCTGTTTCATTAGAAACTTTTTTAGAGATATAAAGGTTGGTATCAAAATTGATTCGAAACATTCCACGTTCTAAATCGAAAAGCCCGTTTAAGATTTTGGTACATTTTAATTATGGAACCTTCAGCCGACGAATTTATTTCCTTTTATTACAAATTTTTTTCCTGTTAAACGAAAGAATGAAGGAGACCACTTTAGATTTTATTGGTAATAAGAAACCTAGAGGTCGATCGGTTTGGTCCTAAAATTCTACAATTGATTTTTTTTTTTTTTAGAATTTACAAATACTTATAAAGAGAGCATGGCTAAAGGCCATTGCAATGGACGGAAGGGTCCGTTCAATACGGTCATTTTAAAATTTAGAGTCTCAAATGATCGATCCAAACCGTTTAATGTGGTCTTCATATTAAAATCTAGTACATAATCAAAAAAATTTTCCTGTAATTTTTTACTATATTTTAAGATTTTTTTTTGGATAATTATTGATCAAGAAAATTATGAACCATCTAAAATAATATTTTTCTGAAAATCTGAAAAAGAAAACGGTGAAAATTTTAATTAAAAATTTGAATACATACTAGATTTTAATATGTAGATCAAATTGAGCGATTTGGATTGATCGTTTGAGACTCAAAACTCCATATTAATTGTGATTAGCATGGTAAATAACCAATATTAAAGATTGCAGTGGTAAATTTCTGGAAAATTTTTATCAATGACAAAAATGCCCCTAACAATTTTAAAAAAGACAAAACACCCTCAGAAATTTTAAAAAGAGCACAGCTATAGCGGAACGACAAAATTTGTATTGTATTTCACACAAACGTGTAACGAAATATGTTCTACGTACCGTCCCATTTCAGAAACAAAATAAAAAAAAATCGTACCATTATATGTTCCGTTGGAACGGAACACGGACGGAAAACATATAACGGATCTTCCGTTATCAGGCCTGCCTGTGACTAATTGCATCAAGTAAATAGGATGTAGTGGGACCAAGCATTAATATTTTTCTTCTAATATTATTGTTCTTAGCAAATCATCCAAACAATATCTCTTTGTTCACGAAGCAAACTATTCATTCTAGTTCTTGTTCACAATTCTAGTTCATGAACTACTTGTTCATACTTGTTCGTGACACATTCGAACACAAAGCATCGTCACTCAACTGCAAATGATCTTCGGCATTGAAAAGCTCTCCTACCGCCCGACTCGGCTTTGCAACTATCTACTTCAGTGTCTTGAAGGGAGAGAGAGAGAGAGAACTTCAGTTGAGTGAGCCGATCTTCAGTGAAATTTACCAGAAATGATTTAACAAATTTTGTAGCCAAATCAGTTCTTATGAAGTAGATTATGTAAGAAAATATGTTATGTTAATATAGTTTGAAAAATGCTGTAATTGCTTGTTGCGAAAGGGTCAATAAAACATATGGTTGAAAACCCACAGCAATTTTGTGAAATCAACGAGTCTTTTCATTGAGTATTCTGTTAAATATTAGTTCTCTGTTTTCTCTGTTTCTGCTACACACTGATTTGTTATGACTTGTTCTTTTTTTTTTCCTATTACCTGAATATTAAACGAATAGATGGTCTGGAAAAGTGTCATTTTCATTTGATTCTTAAAGTTTTAGGAAATATTTTGACAAAAAAATATGGTCAACCCCTTACCTTTTATATGGAAATAAGTAATAGAGTATCATTTATCCAAAGACGCTTTAACAAAGATCGATGTTTACAAAGATCGATTCGAAATGAACTGGAGGAGCAATATATGAACAAATGTTCAATAGAATTGAGTCAGATTTACAGAGAAAAATTTAACACCAATAACATTTTAAATATATTATTTTGGTACTTTGAATTACTTATTTGTATTAATTTTATTCAAAAACCAAAATTTCATTTTATTTATTTTTTATTATTCTTTTTTATTATTATTATTATTTTTTTGAAGATACCAAAGTTTTATCTCAGAAGGAACAAGCAAATTTATTTTTTGTCTAAATTACACAATGCCGTGTTAAAGTATCATATAGAAATATTTTTGGCACCCCAAATTAATTATTGGTATTAAATAATTCTAAAACCATATGACTTGCAACGCCGAAATTATAATGCCATGGAAGAAGGTATTAACTTTAATAAAAAAATATAAGTAATATTTTCCACCAATTAATCTGTGACAATATATAGATTTCGAATGTCGAGGTTCTAACTGGAGATCGTTTCAAAAAAAAAAAAAAAAAAAAAAAGGTTGTGATTGGAGAGTGATTTTCTGATTTCTGTGATGTCAAAGACGTGGACAATATCTAGCGGGCATTATTTGATGCATATATCCACTCGCCACATGAAATGCTATCGGAAATCGGTGCAGTAAATACACTGAAATTTTACCTTTTCAGTGGGATCATTACACTACAAATTTAACCTTTTTAACTGTATTAGGATTTCAATGCCCTTCATGCACAGTAATTCGTGAGTAGAGTAAGAAATTTAAAAGATACTGACTCGCTTCGTGGATCGCTGCATGAGCTGGCTAGACAAAACCCTACAGGGAGGAAAGAGGACGGGAAAATCCGGCGGAGAGAGAACAAGGAGGACAGCAAGGTAATTTTCACAACCTGATTTGTACCCCACGTTAATCATATAATCAAATAAACCAAGCAGGGTTGATTTTTATTTTTTCTTTTTTTTGGGTTGTCCTTTCCCCTTAGAATATGGACCCGGATCCCGTGTAGCGCGGCAAGCGTGTAGCGCACTCCTCGAGCCGTCCGATTTTATCTCGACGGTTAATTTTTTTCGAGCCTTACAATTCGGAAAAAATTATGGGCCATTTATCATAGATCTGACGGTCAGATCTGGTGCGCTACACGGGTGCCACGCGACACCAGATCTGAATTCTTAGAATATGGCCTACTTTCAATCTAATGGCCTGTAATGAGGTCCACATATTACTGGGCCGAAAGTACTGAAAAAAAATTGATAAGTGAAAAGGTGGGCCTTAGCCCTTAGTTCGCGGATATATGATTAGGACTGCAAAATGATCGAGACGATGACGCAAATGAGCTGTTGCGTTGATCGTTTCGTCCTATGTGACGAAACGGTTTTTTATTTCGTTGACGAAACGATCGAAATTGACGAAATTTTCGTGATTTACACATGGACGAAACCGTTTTATTGTTTCTTTAACTGTTTCGTCCAACCAAATAAAATCGTTTCGTCCGGACAAAACGAAATGAAAAACGGTTAAAACCAGTGGCGAAGCCAGAAAAAATTTCAATGGGGTTCAATTATTAAACTATATATTAGTATTAATGTACAATATCATATTGATAATGAAAATTTTAAATATTGGGGTCAATAATAGAATTACTATTACATTTTATGGGGTTCAAATATAATATTTCTTAGGAAAATATCAATATCTTACCAAAAATTTAATATAAACAAGTATATATGAATAAAAAAATGGGTGACATTGCACCCCATTCTCTCCACTTAGATTCGCCTATGGTTAAAACGACTTTCGTTTTCAGCCCTATATATGAACTATTGAACTCAAAATGTCAAAGCTGAAATGATGATACGTCATGTACTCATGTTACCGAGTTAACCTGGGTCAAAATACAAATTCTCGCATTATTTCCTTTAATAAGGACGAACCGTATTTAAATAAGTTACGAGGGCGATGTTCGATCGGTCTTTTGGGGCACTACTAATTTGAAATTAATTAACTTGACTGATCTTTCTTGGCTTTTTCCCAAATACGGCAACCAAAAACATTTCATTTCAATTGAAGAAGACCAAAAGGACTAACGAGGAAGAAGTTTGAATTTGTTTGTTTGACCAAAGAAAGTCTTGTACATGTCATTATTTTGAGTTTAATATGTCGTATATATATATAGAGTACTGCTAAAATGCTATGCATAGCACGGATATTCTTCGTGCTACGGATTCGATCTTGAATTTAATGCTTCAAACAACCGATCTCAACCGTTCATTATCTTTTTCATATTGGCACCGTTTGGATGCGTTGAGAAGAAGGAAGAAGGGAAGAAATAAATTATAAACAATCCAAACTCTTCACAAAGTTACACACTTCCCAATACTTCTTCCCACTTCTTCCCTTCTTCCCACACCCATCCAAACGGAGCCATTGAAATCTCATTAGAAATCAAATTTTACATTTTTTAAAAAAATTTTATTATTTTTTTCATATTTTTTAAAATACTTAATCTAATAAATTCGGGACCTTCAATAATAGTGATTTTCAAAAATTTGATAAAAATAGTAAAAAAATTCAAAAAATTGTAAAATTTGGTTTCTAATAAGATTTTAATATGTAGAAGATAATGAACGGTTTGGATCAGTTATTTGAAGCGTGAAATGAAAAAACGAATCCATAATACGAAGGTCATCCGTACTATGCATAGTAACATATTCCCAAGCTTATTCTTCTTATACAAATAGTTCGTCGTCGTTGCTAATCGTCTAGTAAACTTCAGGAGACATTCCTCTGAACTATGACCATACTCTACAGAAAAAAAAAAAAAATGTAATGTATTAAATTGAAGAGACTTGCATGCTTGCCTTTGGAAAAATTATTTACCTCATGTTACAATTTATAGTATCTGTACTGATGTGATGGACGCCTGGATTAAACATGCTTAGGAACTTTAATCTTTATTTTTTTTCTCTTTTCTTTTTAATTACATTTTCTATATAGTCTTTTTCCTTCTATCTTTTTTTCTTTTTTCTTTATTTGTACTTGTACATATTTTTTAAGTTTTTAATAAAATTTTGTCGGTGTGGTGATTGCCACATGACCATAAAAAAAATTTTGCTCTAATTAGAAAACATAATTTAATGGACACGTTATCGATGAATTTTAATATGATCAAAGACGAACTGTATGAATTTGGTGGTTGATTTACTTTAGTAACTACATTTGTTCATGTTTACAGTCTCCTAGGAAATTTTCTGTACATTTCACCCAGTAAATAGAAATGAAGTAATAAATTACCAATATAGAATTATCAATGTAGAATTATCAATGTAAATCGCCTGAATCTTCTATAGAAAGTCAGTAGTTTGAATTCCATGAAATGTACAGTTTAACTCGCATACTTAAAAAAATATATTTGAATTTACCGTAAATATTATGCATTCAAGCATACTATAATTTTTCTATAAATATAGGAACTGACAATCAGTTCTCTGTGGGGTAAAACAGCCAAAGAGAAAACAAAACTAAAGAAGCTAACATATATCTAGAGTGATAAAAAGAAGCCAATTATTTCTTCTAACAATAAGATGAGCTCTCCCAGCGTACCACCAACTCAGCCACTAGAGAAGGTGCATTCTTCATATAAATGTTTCTCTTATTTTTTTATTTTGAAAAAAGGCTGATCTCCAATTTGCTCTAGCTGTCTGTATGCAATTCATGTTCACCCATAATTACCTAGCTCATGAAAATATATGCACTATGCTTTTGTCCTTGTCATCATTATTTTTTTTTCTCATATATAGTATATCGATCGTCGCTAATTTTTACTTGCATTAGCCTATATATATATATTGCCATAACATGATGAAGCACAGACTAACGAATTCTTTATTGGCAGCCACACCCGGCATGTCCTGGGCCAGACCGTTGCACCATAAAGTCCTGCATTCACAACAGAAAAACTTAAATATTCATGGCCCCGTGCTTTAATCAGGAAGATGCAGCATTAGAAATGGTGGAGTAACTCGACTCATCATTCCTATGTATATACCATATGTGTGTAGATAGTTGGATTGTTCCATTTGTTGCGTAGTATTAAATTTTCTTCAGTTTGGTATAAAATGTGTATAACTGTATATATATTGATAAGTGATAATTAACTAATGTGTGCATATTTGTAATTTGTGTACCTTTTGTTTTGGATAGTTTATCTGTTTATGTATACATCCGTACGTGTTTTCGGTTGTTTATTGTGTACAGTACTACAGTAGTGCAGTATGTAATTAATATATATTGTTCATATTGAATAAAAAGTGAATTTATATTAAATAATATTGGCGTATTCCTTTGAATTAATTCGAATATTTGTATTACTGTCATTAATCGGGGCTTCAAATTAATTAATTTAATAAGGGCGAGCACTGATTGAATTGCGTTGTGCATGCATCTCCAATAAAATATATAAGATAACTTGCATGAAGTTTACGGAATTTAGTATGCCATATCTATAAATTTTTATGCATATTGTTATATATATATATATATATATATATATATATATATATATATATATATATATATATATATATATATATATATATATATATATATATATATATACGGACAGATATTGTGTAGCTGTTTAATGTTGCTTTATATAATTACTCGGTCTACATAATATATAGTCATTTACCTACATCAATAATTTGAATTTATTTTTCATATAATCTTCCTGGTATATCATTACATTATTATTATCGAATAAGCAATTTATGAAATAGACCACCACTTTCCATTACTGAAAAGCCTAATGACTCTATTTACAATTTATGAAATGCCTTATTTAATTTTTTTTGCAAGATTGCCCCTGTGGGACCCAAATTCACTTTATCCTTCCCTTTGTTCGCTCTCTTTCATTTAATATTCAACTTATGATTAGAGAATGGAGACGGTAGTGAAAGAGAGAAGAGAAATGAACAGGGCGGTTAGGGTTAAAATGATTTCTGTTATTTCTCAAAGTGTCTAAATTACAATATAAAGAGAAAAGGTAAAATTACCTAGAAGATCCTAGAAAAACTAATATTGCCTAATGTGAGATTATGAAACATATCTAACAATCTCCACCTTGGATCGAAATCTCACCTAAAACAAAACAACCTAAACTACAAAAGCCTAATCAACTACAAATAGAAATTAACTCCATGCAATAGTTGAACTTCGTGGTCGGTATCGGCTTGGTAAGCATGTCAGCTGGATTGTCGACAGTTGACACCTTCTTAATCTCGATTATGCCTCTCGAGATAACTTGTCGAACAAAATAAAATCTGACATCAATGTGCTTGCTCCGTTCATGGTACATGTGGTCCTTCGCCAAGTGAATAGCACTCTGACTATCACAAAAGATAGTAGTCGCACCTCCATGTGTTGAGATCTCACTAAGCAAACCTTTGAGCCAAATGGCCTCCTTAACACCTTCTGTTACTGCCATGTACTCGGCTTCGGTTGTAGACAAGACAATAGTGGATTGCAAAATTGCTTTCCAACTAATCGCACATCCACCTAAAGTAAAGACATAGCCGGTCAAAGACCGTCTCTTATCAAGATCACCTATGAAATCTGAGTCCACATAACCTGTTAGCTTCGCACCACTCCTCCCAAACTCCAATCGTGCATTCGCGGTACCTTTCAAGTAGCGAAGGATCCACTTGACCGCCTCCCAATGCACCTTACCAGGGCACGACAAATAGCGACTTACCACGCTAACAGCATGAGCAATGTCTAGTCGAGTGCAAATCATCGAATACATGATGCTCCCAACAGCACCCGAGTATGGAATTCGTGACATAGCACTCTTTTCCTTCTCAGCCTTAGGACTCAATTGTTCTGATAATCTGAATTTTGTTGCAAGAGGAGTTGAAACGGGTCTCGCATCCTTCATCTCAAAACAGTGTAACACCTTCTCAACAAAACCCTTTTGTGAAAGATACAACTTTTCTTTAGGTCTGTCCCTTAGGATCTCCATTCCAAGGATCCTCTTAGCAGGCCCTAAGTCCTTCATCTCAAATTTTGAGTTTAATTGTTCTTTCACTTTCTTAATCTCCTCCTTGTTTGTTGCTGCTAACAACATGTCATCTACATAAAGGAGTAGATACATGAAACCTCCATCCAGCAACTTCTTAAAGTAGACACAAGAGTCATACTCTGATCTCTGAAATCCAATGCTTGCCATGAATGCATCAAACTTCTTATACCACTGCCTCGGTGATTGCTTAAGGCCATACAAAGACTTGTTTAACAAGCACACGTGGTTTTCCTTACCAGCAACTTCATACCCCTCGGACGAGGATTGTTGCATGTAAATCTTCTCCTCAAGATCACCATGTAAAAATGCAGTTTTGACATCTAACTGCTCGAGCTCTAAGTCTCCCATGGCAACTAAAGAAAGCAAAACACGAATAGAAGTGTGTTTTACTACTGGTAAGAAGACATCATTGAAATCCACACCTTCAACTTGACTATAACCTTTAGCTACTAATCTCGCTTTGTAGCGAAAACTAGCAGTGTCATCCTTTCTCTTAAACACCCACTTGCAGCCCGCAATTTTCTTTCCTTTGGGCGGTTCCACAAGTGTCCATGTTTGATTCTTATGAAGAGAACTAATTTCCTCTTCCATGGCAGCGGTCCATTTGCCCGCATCACGAGACAAAATCGCTTGTTTATAACATGAGGGCTCACAAAACTCCACCTCTTCTGCTACCGCCAAACAATAGGCGAAATCTGAGTAGCCATACCTAGATGGTGGTCGTATCTCCCTCCTTGTGCGATCTCTTGCCAAAGCATAATTTTGCTCTTCATCAGAGTAATCTGACTCATCAAATGAGTCAACAACAAATCGAGGTTCACCACCGTGTGACGAATATTGTTCAGTCACACTTGGTTGTGGGTTCGAGGTCTCTAACTCCACCTCCCTCGATACATTCTCGACCTTCTCGATCAATTCGAGCTCCTTGCTCGACTGAAAAACCTCAAGCTCCTTGCTCGGCTCGGGCTCTTTAGCCCGCAACATAGCTGATTCATTAAATGTCACATCTCTCGAGATAAGGAATTTCTTTCCTTTAGAATCTGGACACCACAATCGGTAACCCTTAACTCCGGATTCATATCCGAGTAGGATACACTTTTTCGCTCTTGGCTCGAGCTTTCCCTCGCTCACATGAGCATACGAGGGACATCCAAACACCCTTAAGTTCGAGTAATCAGTTGGCTTGCCAGACCAAACTTCTTCAGGTGTCTTGCACTCAATAGCAGTATTAGGTGAGCGATTGACCAAATAACAAGCTGTGTTAATGGCTTCTGCCCAAAATTCTTTACCTAGACCTGCATTCGAGAGCATACAACGAGCCTTCTCGAGTAGCGTCCTATTCATTCGCTCAGCCACTCCATTTTGTTGTGGAGTGCCGACAACCGTCCGATGCCGAGCGATTCCTGCATCATTGCAGAACTGATTGAAATCCTTGTAGCAGAACTCAAGACCATTGTCAGTTCGCAACCTCTTAATTCTCTTACCGGTTTGGTTCTCGAGAAGAGTTTTTCACCTTTTGAAGGTGGCAAACACTTCACTCTTCTCCTTAATGAAATAAACCCAAACCTTTTTAGAGAAATCATCAATAAACGAGAACATATATCTGGAGCCATTACCCTTTGAGGGTACTTGAGAGGGACCCCACAAATCCGAATGGATATAATCTAAAGTGCCTTTAGTGCGATGGATGGCTGTCGAGAAACTCAATCGCTTCGACTTGCCAAAGACACAATCCTCGCAAAAATCAAGCTTGGAAGTACTTTACCCACACAACAGGCCTCGCTTACTTAAAATTGCCAAACCACGCTCACTCATGTGATCCAACCTCATATGCTACAGGTTTGTATTCTCTGAATTTGTGTTTGAGGTGGAACTTGAGGTAGCAACGGCAATATTGCCTGTCACCGTGGTTTCCCTCCAAGAAATAGAGAGTGCCAAACTTTTTTGCCTTCAACATGACAAGAGCCCCTTTTGACACACTAAGGACTCCGCCTTCACTTCTAAACTTACAACCGACATCCTCAAGAGAGCCCAAAGAGATCAAGTTCTTTGTCAAATCCGGGATGTGTCTCACACCCGTCAAAGTACGGATCACTCCGTCATGCATCTTGATCCTCACTGTACCGACACCTGCGACCTTACACAGGTGGTCGTTACCTAGAAGGACTCCACCTTCATTAGTCGATTCATAAGTGGCAAACCACTCTCGATTTGGGGTCATATGTTGAGAAGCACCGGTATCCATCACCCAACTCTTCTCAAACTTTTCTTTTCCGTTCGTAACAAACAGCACATTATCTGCAACTGAATCGGATTTGGCAACACTAGCCTCACCCGAGGTGGCACCTTTAGATTTTGCCTTTTGTTTATTCTTAAGTTTGTAACAGTCGGCCTTAATGTGCCCCTTGTTCTTACAATACCCACAAAATAGGTTCTTGTGCTTAGACTTAGAACGGCTATTCCCTGAGCCTTGAGTTCTCTCTTTTTGTCTTCCTCTCTCAACAAATAAACCAACATTCTGTTGGCTGCCCTCAACTACTGTCAAGTCATTGTCAAAGTCAGACTTGACATTTACTCTTTACATCCTCAAGGGTACGTAAGTGAATCACGACTATGAAGCATAGTCTCCTTAAACCCCTTATACGACCCCGGTAAGGAACACAACAAGACCATGGCCTTATCCTCATCGTCCATCTTAATACCAATCCTCTCCATCTCGTGAAGGAGAGCGGTATATTATGAAATATGGACCTTAACGGATGTACCTTCGGTCATTCTCAAAGAGTGAAATCTTTGTTTTAACCTCAATCGGTTTGTAACCGACTTCTGCATAAAGATTTCCTCTAATTTCTTCCAAGCACCGGATGCCGATGTCTCTGAGAGAATCTCTTGAAGAGTTGAGTCACTAAGACAAAACTGAATTGTTGAGAGAGCCCTATCATCCATAGTCTCCCATTCAGTATCTTTCTCTTTCCCCTTTAATGAGTCGGGTCGACCAGTAATGGCCGCCTTAACTTCTAAATTAGACAATATTGCCTTCATCCTTACTTGCCATAGCGCAAAGCTACTTGTGCCATCAAATTTCTCAATGTCAAATTTTGTAGACATGGTCGAATTGGAATTCATGGTGATACACCCTTAATTCCCTTAACACCAGATTCTCTGATTTAGTAAAACCACACTACTCAAATTAAAAGTAGCAGTTAATTTAATTGCTCAAATTCTAATTTAATTAGAACGGAGCCTGACAACCAAATGCACCGAAAATGTAAGCACCTAAATTGCTAAAGCAATATGTACTAGCAACAAATGACTAGTACAGTGTACCTTTACCCCAAAAACAAACTTGATTAAATAATCAAGGTACTAGCTTGGTGATAGTTGACTTCAAATGAAAGTGTGCGCAGCAAATTGAGAAAAAGACAAAACCGATTTAGATAGTAAATCGCTATTAAATAAAAAAGGAAGAGACGTGGCTTACTTGACTAGCTCGTGCACTACACCAACAGCAACAGGGAGTGAATTTCGCAGCTCTACCACTTGGATTCGGACTCTCGGAGAGAGTATATGGCGGCTCACGAATTTTTGTGCTGCACCAGAAAAAAGGCTGTAGCAGCTCAAGCGAACTCCGTACAGGACACCACGATGAGAAGCAATATGGGAGAAATCAACCTTCCTCTTGATACCAGTTTGTTATGATTAGAGGATGGAGACACTAGTGAAAGAGAGAAGAGAAATGAACAGTGCGGCTAGGGTTAAAATAATTTCTGTTATTTCTCAAAGTGTCTAAATTACAATATAAAAAGAAAATGTAAAATTACCTAGAAGACTCTAGAAAAACTAATATTGCCTAATGTGAGATTATGAGACATATCTAACAGTGCCTACGGGCCATATAACAACAAAAAAAAACTTAAAAATATGAAGTTTTTTTTTATATCAACAATTATTTCTCCTCTTCAGAAAATAGTATTGCTCGTACTATATTCAAAATAGTAAAAAGCCGAAGCAAATTTTAAAAAGTAACAATCTTGTGTTCAACATGCGAAATCGATTATCATTCGATAAAACATTAATAAGTTATCACTCACAAAATATTACATCTTATGGGGTGGGGATCAAAATTTAGGGTCTAGAAGGACAATCTAGTCAAAAGTTGAACGATGGATATATATTTCACTTGAACTTTAAAATATAGCACAGAATATCATAAAATTGACTTTTTCTAAACTGTCAATTAAATAATCGTGTAAAACTGTCAAAATAAATTGAAAAAATGCAATAATCCGCTAGTTTGCATGTTAAAATTATGGGTTTTAACGAAAAAAGTATTTTCCGAATTAAAATAAGATCAAACCCTTATCGTTTTTATATTAAAATCAAATAAGTAACAGAAGTAAACGAAAACCACGAAAAAAAATAAAGATAGACGTAATGACTAAATGATATATATATATATATATATATATATATATATATATATATATATATATATATATATATATATATATATATATATATTATGGACAAAACAAAAGCGTCCCAATTTTACTCTGCATAACAATAGAGTAATAATATATAGCAGAGAAATTTCTATTATGGACTACTTCAACGAATTGTAAGCAATAAGCCAACAAGGAGCAGTAATTAGTGAAATTTCTATACAGCTCTATCGTTGGTAGCTAGTTTGAAATGAAACTCCATATATACGTTGGATTCGCGCGCTGGACTTGTGACAATAATATGTGTAGACCAATTCAAATGACCCGGTCAAAGACCATTGCATTAAAATTATAAATTATCTTTGATGCATTTTCATGTCTTTTTTTTTTTTTAGATTTTAGTTAGTCTTTATAAAAAGAAATGCAAATCTTTACATACTATGGACGCACCCACATGTATATCGCGGGGGTTTTTGTTTTTATGAAATTAGTACTGTTTCCCCCCCCCCCCCACCAGATTTACTGATTGTGAATAAATATGCTCATGATTATTACGGCGCATATATATATATATAGAGGATTGCTAAAATGCTATGCATAGCACGGATGGTTTTCGTGCTACGGATTCGTTCTTGAATTTTATGCTTCAAACAACCGATCCAAACCTTTCATTATCTTCTACATGTTGAAATCTTATTAGAAACCAAATTTTACATTTTTTTGAATTTTTTTACTATTTTTCTCAGATTTTTGAAAATTGGGACACTTTTGTTTGTTACCACAATAGGAAAAGCATGCATTTATTATGAACACGTAGATTGTTTAATTAATTCGTCATGGCCAAGGCCAAAGAAACGATGACAAATGAACAACAGTTTCCATCTAAATTCCCCTATTGAAGTTTGAAAGTTGAACCGTCCCTAACATTATCATCTATAACTTGGTTTTGAACTCTAATTAATAGACTACTTGTTGCAAACGAAAGTGTGGTTGAATTTTGGTGAAATACAGAACCATGTATGAGCAAATTTTCATCAAATATCTAGGAAGAGCACTAGTGTTTTCTGGAAAGAATACAAGTTATTGAGACGCCAATTAAACTTTATTTTAATTTTATTGATTAATTTATGATAAACCTAACTTTTTTTTTAAGGTTTGATAAACCTAACATATATAGAGAAAGAATGGTTTCTATCAAATCGATTTGACCGGACTTTAGATTAAACCACATCAGTTCTCCATTTTAAAAGTTCAAATGACCAATTCAAACCATCCATTATGATTTCCTTATTAAAATCTCCTTACCAACCAAATTTTATAGTTTTTCGAAATTTTTAAGTATTTTTTTCGAATTTTCAAAAATGAAGGATTCAAAACAAATTAAATTAAAAATTTGAAAAAATTTTAAAAAAAATAAAAATATGTACAATTTAGTTGGCAAGGAGATTTCAATAAAAAAATCATAATGACGATTTGGATCGGTCATCAGAACTTTTAAAATTGAGATATCGCGATTTAATCGGGTCAAATCAATTTGATTGTATCATTTCTCTATGGATATAGTACACTAATATGCATATAGGCCATATGCACAAGATTTCTGTGTTGTCTGATCTCTTCAAAATTCGTGCAACACATTTAGATGAGGGGCTGAGATTGATTCGCTGATAGGCTTGATCTCTCCGTTATTTTCTAAATTTTTTTGTGTCTATCGTCCATCTCTTAAGCACGGACCCCCTCTCTCTCTCCACACAGAATCAAATCGATGCCCATCGGAAAATAAACCCATTAACCTAGACTGGTTCTTTCCGCCGCTGTCTCCACCCTCTGCCGCTGCCACCTTGGAGCATCTCCATCAACTGCTCGATCAACCCTAGCCTCCCTCAATATCCGTCGCTGCCTCCCTCTAAGAGCAGATCGATCAACTGCTGGGTTCAGGTCTCTCAAAGATTTCTCAATTGAGAAGAAATAGCCACGATTGTATTTATTCACTATTCTAAGGTGAGTTACAGTAGGTGAGTTGAAATAGAAACACCCACTTTTACAGTAGATGGAAGCAACGAAGAAGCAAGTTGAAGAAATAAAAAACCAATTGAAAGAAATGAAGAAGACAATACCAATTTAACTTTGCCTTGATTAGCTTGGCTGCGTTTATTATTGTAGTTTTGTTTTTTTCTTTTTTTGTAATTTTTGAATTGAAGAACCAATTCAGTGATTGTTACTATACTGTACAAAGTAATGTATCAATGAGTAACAAAAAATAGATTTTAGTTGGTAATCATATAGATTTTGTAAAGAGGATGATGTGAACTGAGATACATATGTGATATGTTTAATCAAAATGGTGATCATGTTTTTTATTTTCTGATTGTATGGAGATCTATTTGAGCCTGACATGATTTCATGGCTACCATGTTTTTATTACATGGCTTTTGTACCTGATGTTTATGATATATGGCTTTTGTACTTTGTGTTTATTATACATGTTTTCAATGCCAAGTTGCCAACGTACCATGCTTACTCGATTGAATGCTAATGTACTTTGCCAACTTGAAGTGTACCATGCTAAATAAGGGATTTTAACTTGTGTTGCCCCTACCATATGTACCTACTATATGTACCAAGTTCCTGTACCTGTAACATGTACCAATCTCTAGCCTCTTCCTAACACCAAGTACTAAAACACAAGCATTGCATGGTGATTACATGGAAACGTGCATTACAGGCACACAAACATCCATGGGCTCTACAAGCTTCAATTACAATAAAATAGCAACATAAACAAGTTTCAATTACAGTAAATAGAATGGTACATCCAGTACATGGTACACGATGAAACAGGGATTCAAGGAAAATAGCAAGATAAAATAGAATCAAGGAAGCAAAGGTAAAGTTATAATAAATAGCGTCCATTCCAACCAGTACATCTAGTCATGCAAACATGCATTACAACCATCTCTAAAATCAGTCCTAATTAGAAGCCAACAGTAACAAAAAAAAAAATCAAAAGCACAATTGCTGTCTAGATAGAGGGAGGAGCTCAATTATAAAGGGATAGTAAATTGGAGTATGCAACAGCACAGAGGTATCAACAGGGAGATAGATAACAGTTATTTCCAAATGGTGGAAGAGGCTCCACCTTAATTGGATAGGATTTGTTTTGTAACCTGGTGCATTGTAGTTTCTCATTTTTTTTCCTTTTTTATGGTTTTTCGATCTTATTGTTAGACTTTGTTTTTCTCGTTTCTTTAGTTTGGTTTTTTTTTTAGGGGCTGTGGTGAATCAGGTTAGTTCTGGTATTTAGGCGTTACCAGTAGCACCAGGTGTATTTTTTTCTTTCATTTGAAGACCATCTCGATGGCGATTGTAGTTTGTACTGTTTTTGTTCTATTGAAAGTAGTAGCCTATGGGCGTTTATCAAAAAATATATATATATCCATTCTCTATATACAGAGAGAGACAGAGAAATCATATAGTGCATATTAATGTACGAAAGTTTAGGTTCATACTTATTCAAATTCTTAGATCTGATTCAAAATGATCGATTCAAACTGTCCAATATGATCTCCCTATTATAATCTCCTTACCGACCAAATTTTATATTTTTTCGAAATTTTTAAGTATATTTTTCAAATTTTAGAAAATCGCTAATCTAATTTTTTTATGAATCGTTAAAAAATAGCAGTTTTTAAAAATCCGAAAAAAATACTTAAAAATATCGAAAAAAATGTAAAATTTTGTTTGCAAGGAGATTTCAATAAGGAAATCATATTGGACGGTTTGGATCGGTCATTTTGAAGCAGATCCAAGAGTTCGGATCAGTATGCACCGAAACTTCCGTACATTAGAATGCACCATAGATTTTCTCTACATATATATATATATATATATATATATATATATATAGAGAGAGAGAGAGAGAGAGAGAGAGAGAAAGGATTCAAAGCGCTTTGACCGGAGTCCTCGTTAAATCCCGTCAAATCTCAAATTTCAAAGTTCAAATGACCGATCCAAACCGTCAAATATGATCTCCATATCGAAATCTCCTTACCGAACAAAATTTTCATTTTTTTTAAATTTTTAAGTATTTTTTTCGGATTTTCAAAAATCGTTAATCTAATTTGTTTTGAACCCTAAAAAAATTGATGTTTTTAAAAATCCGAAAAAAATACTTAAAAAATTCAAAAAAAATAAAAATTTTGGTCGGCAAGGAGATTTCAATATGAAGATCATATTTGACGGTTCGGATAGGTCATTTGAACTTTCAAAATTGAGATCTGACGGGATTTTCCTATGGTGAGTCGCATTCACAAAATCCTAGATCTGGTTAAAAATGACCGATCCAAACTGTCCAATACGATCTGCCTATTGAAATATCCATGCAGACCAAATTTTATATTTTTTTAAAATTTGTATGTATTTTTTTCGAATTTTTAAAAACTGAAAATTAGATTAATGATTTTTTTTTAATTTCAAAAAAAATACTTCAAAGTTTTGACAAAAATATAAAATTTGGTCTGCACAGATATTTCAATAGGGAGATCGTATTAGACAGTTTGGATCGATCATTTTGAACCAGATCTAGGAACTTTAAGTGCGACTCACGGACTCTCTGTGAGTCGCGACTCACCATAGCAAAACAGGAATAAGGATCAAATTTCTTATTTTTGTGCAACCCAAACAACACAAGAATAAGGAATTTGGACCCTTATACTTATACTAACAAAACTATGGTATAAGAATAAAGAATTTGGACAAACACGCATATCAAAATTCCTTATCTTATTTCTTATTCAAGGCTCATCCAAACACTCTCTATATATATATATGAGAATGCTAACGTGCCATCAAGTCATTTTTCGAGATCCAAAATTCAAATGGTCAATCCGAACCGTTCAAGTTGTTCTTCATATTGACATATCTTTGGAGACCAAATTTTATACTTTTTCGAATTTTTTTGCTATTTATTATGATATTTTCAAAAATATTGTGATTAGAATATTTCAGAACCTCCAATTTGAAAATATCATAATAAATAGTAAAAAAATTGAAAAAAATGTAAAATTTGGTCTCCAAGAGTATTTCAATATTTGGTCTCAAATTAAACGGTTTGTATCGACCGTTTGACATTTGAATTTTGAAAAACAAGTCGATAAAAAATTGATGGCACGTGTCATCGATGGCGCGTTAGTCATCCTCTATTGTAGATATTCAAAAGTCGCACCTTTGCCACGACATATATTACTGAATATTTTTTTTCAGATTTTGTAGATTGTTTATTAAAATTATTTATTAGGTTTTGTATTTTGACTAACGGTGTGGGTTTACTGTACGTGATAAAGAACGGATCCAACAATAAGCTACAGATACATGAGATCGCCTATACTCCAAATCACATTACATGTCCTTTTTATTTTATATTTTTCTTATTTTTATTATTTTCTTTAATTTTGTGGTGGACAAAAACCTAAAATTGAGTTTGAATCATAATTAATTGTTTATATATGTTCATAATTTTAAAACATAATTAATTGTTTATATATGTTCATAATTTAAAACAACTAACTGAGCATTTATACATAATTAACAAGACATTTGAACTTACTCAACTGAACATTTGGATAAGAAAATAAAAAAAATAACAAAATAAACATATTGAACACGGTGAACACTTATAACACATTGAAAAATTATTACAGAAAGTGAATATTTATATATAATAAAGTGAACACTTATAACAACATAGTGAACCAAAAAAAATAAATGCTGATTGAGGGAACTTCGAGTGCTAGCCTCAACGATTGAATTGACTTAGAATCAACCCAGAAACGATGCAGATGCTCAAACGATACGCATAATTACATTGTTTGCACTTTATATGTGTAATTACCATATATAATCCAATCTTTTTGAATAATTAACATATCAGTCAAATTCTTTACAGTATAAAGTGTTTAAATATATATTATTGTGATCAAATGACTTAGAATGAATCCAGAAACAATTAAAATACTCACACAATGCTCAGAATTATATTATTTGCACATTATATACGTAATTACCATCTATAATCTAATATTTTTGAATAAATAACTTATAAATCATATTCTAGAAAGTATAAAGAGTTTAAATTTAGATTATTGTGATGAAATGACTTAGAATGAATCCAGAAACGATTGAAATGCTCCAACGATACTCATAATTGTATTATTTGTAGTTTATATGCGTAATTGTCATGTATAATCCATTTTTCTAATGAATAAAACATGAATCATATTATTGACAGTATAAAAGAGATTCCGTGCAGATTATTGTGATCAAATGACTTAGAATGAATCCAGAAACGATTGAAATGCTCAAATGATGCTCAGAATTATATTATTTGCACTTTATATGCGTAATTGCCACGTATAATTCATTTTTTTTTTGAATAAAAAATACATGAATCATATTATTGACAATATAAAAGAGTTTAAATGTAGATTATTATGATGAAATGACTTAGAATGAAATCCGAAACGATTGAAATGCTCAAATGATGCTCAGGATTGCATTGTTTGCACTTTCTATGCATAATTTCCATATATAATTAATTCTTTTTTGAATGAATAACACATAAACCATATTATTGATAGTATAAAAGAATTTAAATGTAGATTAATGTGATGAAATGACATAGAATAAATCCGAATACGATTGAAATGCTCAAATGATGCTCAGAATTGCATTATTTGCACTTTATATGCGTAATTTCCGTGTATAATCCATTCTTTTTGAATAAATAACACATGAATCATATTATTGATAGTATAAAAGAGTATAAATGTAGATTATTATGATGAAATGACTTAGAATGAATCCAGAAACGATTGAAATGCTCAAAATTGCATTATTTGCACTTTACATGAATAATTACCATGTATTATCATTTCTTTTTGAATAAATAGCACATGAATCATATTATTGACAGTATAAAAGAGTTTAAATATATATTACTGTGATCAAATGACTTATAATCAATCCATAAACGATTGAAATGATCATACGATTGATCATCTCTAAACTCAATTATAATATTAAACACAATTAAAGAAAAATATAAGATGAATTGCATTATAGATGACATCATTATTAAATTGTTGTGCACTATAGAAAAATATCGTCAACTTATACACATTCATTTGTCTGCAAAAGTATTGGGCGCAAAAAATCTTTCTCACCTACCCTCCATCTGCATGTGCCAAATGCCTATGCCATAAAGGATCAACGACATCCACACATAGTAACGCTATTCAATCTATGCCACGGAGGATCAACGACATCCATATATGATGACACTATTCATTATTGTTCATGTTTCCCGTTTCAAATTCAACTATAGTTAATATATATTTGTGGCTTAATTAAAACCATATTTTTTATATTCTAAAGAAATAAATATTATGATTGGATTAGAAATTGCCATGAATCATAATATATAATTCAATCCTTGTTTTAAATCGGATAATAGGCATAGTAGTTTTGGACTCCTTGACCTTGTGTTGATTAACGTAACTAAAGATATTTAATCTTATTGTATGGATGGAGGTTCTTGATTTTAAATATCTTAATTTTCTTTAATTAATGCCCGTAAATTACTTGTAATTTTTGTCTTGAATGTTTTTGTGCATCAATGGCGTCACTCTTAAGCAATTGATCTATAAATTATATATAATAACATTAATTACAAATGTTTTTCATAATTAATTTCTTTCAAATATACAACAAATGCAATTTTAAATTTGACAAAGCAATAAGTATTAATTAATAATTTTACATTTTGATGGATATATGAGATCCTCGATTGAACAGCATACGCATGTAGAGCAGCACCCACATGAAATAATTTTTTGAAGATATATTTGCTGATTGGTTCAATTCCTCTGAAGAGTTCAACAGCTGGTTAGCAAATAGCAATGCAGGAATGAGGTGCCACGTGGTCCAATAAGATTCCTTATCAAACCAATTGTGTTTAATGCATGACAAGATCTTTGAAACTTAATGAGGTGCATTTGAGAAATTCCAGCCATATTCCATAGAGAGGAAATTTCACGTAAAAACTAATTAAAATTTCAAAATTATTATAGTAAAATCTCAATGCCACTCTATAAAAAGCACCAGTAACCTTAAGGAGATTCCTATCTCAAAAAGTTGATAAAAACATTACTTACCAACTTCCCAAACCTACATAATGAGTTCACCTCCACAAAGCCCCCCTCCGCCAGAAAAGGTGTTTTCTTATATTTTTCTTTTTACGTTAGAACAACTTAAAAAAATTCTCGTGTTATCATTTAAAACTATTTGATTTATATAAGCTTCATGAAGGTCATTTGTTCTTTAAATAAAAGTCCAGCTTGCTAGTATTTCCCACCTAATATCATTATTTGTACATTCTCCTCTTGCATTATTTTTCATCCATCATTTTTATAGACACATTAATTAAATTTTTTTTGTTGTCTGCTTTTTTTTTTATTTACAGAGGCACCCACGCTGTCCAGCTCCGAGACGTAGTTGTCCTTATTCGAACTGTGGATGCCACAGGCAGAGAGCAAGGGCATCTTCGTCACAGACAAATATCTCAACTCCGCCTCAGGAGTACTCTCAAATCAGCTCCGGCAGCAGTGGCCAAAATATGTATTCTTCTGGCAATGTGAATTGAAAATGGCTGATGTCAGAGTAGCTCCCTGATTTCATTGGTTTGTAAATCACAATGTTTATATTAGTTTCTGTAAAAGTTGGCTTGTTCGTCCGTTGTTATTCCTTTATTTGTATTCGTTTATGTTATTTTTAATTGGGAAAGCTCTGTAATATGTTGGTTGCAGATGATGTGTGTGTGTGTGTATATATATGTGTGTGTTTGTAAAATATATTTCTTGTGTCTATGGTAACTTCAACTGTAAATTGCTTATTAACGAGCTAAAATATATCTCTTTAATTAATTCTTATATATAAGGCTTAAATTTTCAGAAATAGTTGAAATTTCGATTTATATGGAACTCATAGAAAATTTGCCACTCGAAAACTTCCCTTTGATGCTTATCTTATTGATATTTCAACGAAAAATAGGATGTCGCCAGATAAATAATTTGAAGTTGAAAATGTTTATACTTTCTTTTTATTTATTATTATTATTTTTTGAGGGGGGGGATTTGGAGATCTATATATGTTTTTCGCTCATATGTTGTTTAAGAAATAACATACCAAATCATTATATAATTTTGGAATATACTAAAATATAGAACTAATTTAATAAAATTATTCAGAAGGAACAAACCAAAAAAAAAAACAGAGAAGATCCACCTATTATTGTTATTTCGAAAGTTTTAAAATGACCGATCCGAACGTCAAAAAACCGGAGTCTCGGTTAAATCCCGTCGGTTCTCAATTTTGAAAGTTCAAATGACCGATCCGAACGTCAAATATGATCTCCATATTGAAATCTCCTTACCGACCAAAATTTTCATTTTTTTGAATTTTTTAAGTATTTTTTTCGGATTTTCAAAAACAGCAATTTTTGTAGGGTTCAGAACAAATTAGATTAACGATTTTTGAAAATCCGAAAAAAATACTTAAAAATTTCAAAAAAATGAAAATTTTGGTCGGTAAGGAGATTTCATTATGGAGATCATATTTGACGGTTTGGATCGGTCATTTGAATTTTCAACATTGAGATCTGACGGGGTTTAACCGAGATTCCGGTCAAATCGCTTTGATTGAAGGCTTTCTCTATATGTATGTATATATATATATATATATATATATATATATATATATATATATATATATATATATATATATATATATATATATATATTCATTTCTAATAGTAAGTTTCAGCGTTAGTAATGAAAAAGTTGAATGAGCTAGTTGCCGATGAAACTTTCCAAGAAATGATTTTCATTTTTCCTTTTTGGCCAATTAGTTTATGAGGTAAATATTATCTAAGAAAATATATTATGCTAATGTCAAATTGCCAAAACGCAGTATCTAAGAAAGTATTATCTGTTATATATATTGTACGTTGTGAAAGAGTGAATAATTTATTTTTTCATAAAAGGATTAATTTTGAATAATTAATGATTCGTTCGATGGAATATTCCCGTTAATTGACTTCTGTTCTCTTGTTTTCCACTTCTTTCCTCGTTTACGATTGTTTTGGTCTAAAACAAAGTTTGACTTTGCTTTTTTATTATCTGGAAATGACCAAAGCTCGTTTACTTTTGCTAAATTGCATACATTATCGGGAAATTTATTTTTTATTTTATAAATATTATTTTTAAAGTAATGCAGACCCCGGAGAAAATTTACCATAAAATGAAAGTTAACAGTGGACATTAATCAAGTATTTGAATTTTGGATAATAATTGGGCTATCTATACATATATTAATCGGACCAATTAGATTCGAATCGGATATTGTAGCTAAGCACTGTTTACCTACAGTGTGGCTGACGGGTGGGCCCACTGGACAGAATGTTATTTTTTTATTGAAGATGAATAATTTGTCCGGTTTTTCTGTGGTGGTCTGAATAAAATTTGAACAAAGATAGAGAGTGGTTGCCACAGAAAATCGGATCTGAAAATCTAGCCATGTGGGTGGGGTCCACGTGCTTTGGATGGTGGTGGATTAGTAGGATTTTCTGTGGCGGTCAACATAGAACTCAATTACAACTAAAAATAATTTCCACAGAAAATCCCAAATCGAATCACATGCTTCTTTTTTTTTTTTGGGTAACGGCTCATTCTCACATGTCCACACTTTTTTGCTCTCCATTTTTTTTAAATGGTAGTCTCCATTTTCAGTATTTGAGAAAAATATACGTTGCTTCTTTCAATTATTTGAAGTCCTTCAATATATATTTTCTTCATGAAAATCTGTATGCATGTTCAAATAATATATATAATTCATACATGTAATGATTTTCGATTATATACATTTAAAATAATTAAGATAAAATTTCAAATCTCATATATTTTATTTTTATGGTTTCATTTCTATTTTTTTTATTATTTTGGACATTCCAAAGTATATTTTTGCATGGAAATTTTCTGAACATAATCACAAAATCAGAATAAATATACGATACAATTTTTTTCCAACTTTGAGAACATTTTATATTATTTCATAAATATTTTATGCGATTTCTAATATTATAAAAATAGATCGCGCAACGTGCGAAACTCCGCTAGTTTCAATACAAATTATAATTTTAAGAACTAAAAAGAAAGTTTTAAAATTTTGAGAATCAATCTACCATTCAAGCGACACTTACGAAAAAAAAGTTCCAATAGTTAGATATCCGTGTATTAATTTGGTGAATATTCCAATTTTAACAATTTAGTTTTATTGGTAATTAATTACTGATAAAATAATTATGAACACAATTTAATTTTGATGATAATATTTTCGAGTTTCACCGCTGTTGATTGAATTATTTTGTGGCATAAACATCTTTATACATAATACAAATCACTATCATATGTCTTTCAGACTTAACTCATCTTTTGTTATTAAGGGAAATTAACCAGCTAGCTAGTTTTAGGGAAGTTCCCGATTGTTTTAATAAAAGCAACTTTTAAATCCAAAATTTCAATGAAAACATTTTTTTATAAGAATCATGGAATAATACAGCCATATACCGCGCTATTGGCTAATAACAATTGGTTATAAAACGAGCTGTAACCGAGTTATTAGGAGCGCGCAGTTTGAATTGAAGTTGGTACTCCATTCTCCGTTTCTATTAAAACTTTTCTTTTAATATTTGTTTTATTAGTCCCTCAAAAAAATTTGTTTTATTAAAAAAATCGGGCGAAGTTCGCTGTGCACTTTACAAACGAATTTGATGTTTTATATGAAGGTAACGAAATTTAACACTGTAACCAGGAACAAATACATATATTGACCCGCTCAACCTCTCCACTCAGTTTGGTCGATGGAACTTTTTTTTTTTTTTGAGATAAAAGTATGGGTCATGCCCATTACCTTTTCATATTGAATTAAAAAAGTTTACAAAGTACAATACAAAAGGAGAAAATGAAAAAACGGGAAACTGTTGTTCCCAAGCAGGAAACAACTAACAAGTTAAACAAAAAAACTAACAGAACCGAAGCAAGCTGAAAAAATAAAAACTTTAAAGAATTACAAAATCAGTAGGAGAGAAGCAACATATAACTAGTTCGGATGCAAGGTGCACCATTCTTCTAGAATTAGAGCTTTTAAGAAGGAGGCCGTGCTGGTACAATTCTTGAAAATTCTGGTACAACGTTCCCGCCAAACAATGTAACAGATAATGGCAAGGATGCCTTTATGCTTATGCGAGATTGTTTGGTCAACTAGCAAAGATTGAGTTGGTGCAGTAGTTTGTATAGTAAGTGCGAGGGAGTTGAAGACAAGCTTTTTCACTTCAAGGAAGAAGGGGCAATGATTTGCCAGATGAGTTGCAGACTCGCAAGCCAGCAAGCAAAGGGGGCATCTATTGACCAGTGTCATACCTCTCAATTGTAGGTTATCAATAGTGGCCAATTTGTCATGCAACAGCAGCCAAGTGAAAGTAAGAACTCTTGGGGGTACCTTGAGGCTCCAAATGTGATAGATTTCTGAGTTGACTTTAGGATTAAGGCTAATGAATTTATAGACAGAAGAAGAGGTCAACTGGTCAGGTGAGATTTTAGAGTGTATTTGATCGGGTAGTGTCTGGTTTGGAGAGTAGGGTAGTAGTCCAGGCATTGAAAGGGCTTGAGTGAGTTGTTGTAGTTGTAGGCAAGCTATGGATGAGGAAAGAAGTGAAGGCATGAACATTTGGTGTGTGTCTTGCAAATTTGCCAGAAAATCAGAAAGCAAGATGTCGGGGTCCAAGCAAAAAGAAAAGAGTATTTGGAAGCAAGAACTAAGGATTCCTAGGCCCCAATTTTGATGCCAGAAGAAGATTGAGTTTGCTGAGTTAACTGAGAAAAAGGTAACAGAGGTGAAAATTGGTAGTAAATAAGCAAAGGTTTTAGAGAGGGGAGAAAGGAGAGGTATGATGGAAAAAGAGAGTTGGAGTGTTGTGACTAGGGTTTTCCAATTTGAGAAATCAGGTACTGTCCATTTCCAAAGCCATTTTGCCAGAAGGGCAAGATTGAAAGAGTTTAGGTCTAATACTCCTAGGCCACCAAGTTTCTTAGGAGAGCACACCGTCTTCCAACTTACAGTGACCAATTTTTTTTTAGAACTATTGCTTCCTAGCCAAAGGAAGGTTCTTCTTAGAGCATCCAAGGATCGAATCACCCATTTTGGTAATCTGAAGACCGACATAAAAAAAACAGGTAGCGAGGTGAGGCACGAGTTTACCAGCACTAGTCTACCAGCCATTGAAAGATGAGAAGAGCTCCAAGTGTTCAGTTTAGATTTGACACGTTCAATAAGTGGCTGGTAATCATCTCTGTTGAGGTTTCTAGTTGAGAGTGGTAATCCTAAGTAAAAGATAGGAAATTTTTTTATTTGGCATTGCAAAACACTGGCACAATTTTCCAAGAGTTGTTGGTCTGTACTAACACCAAGTAATTCTGACTTTGAAGGGTTGATTTGAAGCCCAGATAAAAGGTGAAAGAAGGAAAAGAAGATTTTGAGTATTTGACTTTTTGCCATGCAAGGTTTAAAAAAGAAAAGAGCATCGTCAGCATATAGTAGGCACGGTTGTAAGTTAGGAAAAGGGAGTAGTAGGTGACCATTTTGGTGTAGAATGGTAAACCATCTTGAGAGAAAATCCATAGCCAAAATGAAGAGGTAGGGTGATAGAGGGTCACCTTGTCTAACCCCTCTTTTGAGAATGATTTTCTTGCCAGCTAGACCATTAATAATGACTCTCGAGCTACCTTGAAGCACACAACCAGAAATCCAATGAATGAAAGTATGAGGTAGTGCCATAGCAAGGAGTACTTTAGAGATGAATTCCCAGCTGATAGTATCAAAAGCTTTATGTATATTCGCTTTAAAGATGGCAAGAGGGATATGATTGACGGAACAGTATTTAATTAGATGTTGCGCATAAAGAAAGTTCTCCGTGATCAATCGACCTTGTAAGAAACCAGATTGAGACTGATGAACAAGGCCCGACATGAAAGGGAGTAGCCGATTAGCTAAAATCTTAGAGAGCAACCTTTGGGCTGAATGAACGATGCTAATTGGTCTGAAATCCTTGGGTTCAGTCGGGTTGTCAGATTTTGGTATCAAAATGATGTGTGATCCATTGATCGGAGATAGGGAGCCATTGAGGAGAGCTGAATTGAGGGAACAAGTTAGGTCAGGTAGCAGCTCATTAGCAAAGAAATTGAAGAACTCCCCTGTGAGACCATCTGGTCCTGGAGACTTGTTAGCAGGCCATGACTTGATGGCCTTTAAAACTTCATCATCTGAGATTGGAGTTGACAAAAGGTCTGGTAAGGCTTGTTGGTTGGGATATAAAGCAGTCCAGTTGAGGCTTGGAGGAGCAGTAGCAGTAGTGCCCATCAAAGATTTGAAAAATTCAAAGAATGCTCTACCTTTGGAGCTCTGATCGGTAAGAGTCTGACCTTGGAAAACAATGCTTTGGATATAGTTGTGTCTCTTATTGTTAGTGGCTTTGGCATGAAAAAAACTCGTATTTCTATCTCCATCTAATTTCCATCTCACCTTTGAACGTTGCCGCCAGTATTGTTCTTCCATTACCGATAGTTCGGTGTATTTTCTTTTCAGCATGGCTTTGAGCCAGCTCTCTAATTCAGAGAGGTTTCGAAAATCAGATGCACGATCACAACGCTTCAAAAACGCTCTGATAAAGGTCAGCTGACTCTTCATGGCAGCAAATCTCTTTTTGGCCCAAAATCTAATTTCTTTAGTAAGCATGCTAAGTTTTGAGTGAAGCTGCACGGGTGAGGTTGCAGGAGGGTAAGAGAGCCATAGATTGAGAACTAGGTCTTGAAATTGGGGAAGTTTGAGGTAGAAATTCTCTAGTCTGAAAAAGTTTGATTTTTGAAAACTTGTGCGGATGGAGCAGAGAAGAGGGATATGATCTGACGAGGTGTTCGGTAGTGGGGAAATTTGAGTATTGGGGAAGCTAGTTGAGAAAGGGTTATTGATAAAAAATCTATCAAGCCTGGCCATGGAGGGGTTGGGTCTGTTATTGGACCAAGTGAAAAGCCTGTCCGGGAGGTGCAAGTCGATTAATTGCAATGTGAGAACTATTTCCCTGAAAAACTCAGAATCAGAAATTTCGTAGTTAGAGTTTGATCTTTCAGATGGGGAGAGGGTTACATTAAAATCTCCACACAACATCCAAGGTTGAGGTAGTGGCGGGGCCAGAGAAATGAGGGATTGGAGAAAACTAAGTCTGCCTGCGGCGGTGGAAGGGCCATAGACTGTCGTGAAGCGAAAAATAGATCCATCTGAATTGAGAGAGAGGTCAGCAGTAAGAGTGAACAGGGTCGCCATTGAAGTGTGGAGAGAGAAGATTCTATCATCCCATGCCAGAAGAATCCCCCCTCTGGTGCCAATAGAATCAACAGTGAGAAAGGAGTTAAAGCGAAAATCACATGTCTGATAGACGAGCGCTCTAGTAGGGATGTCCCATTTTGTCTCCTGGAGACAGACAATAGCGGGTTTTTCCATCAAAACAGTTTGGCGAACTGATAAGCGCTTGTCTAATTCGTTCAGCCCGCGTACATTCCACGAAAGAACTTTAAAAGTGAAGTTATGAGACATAAGACAAAGGAAAGTTACTCAATCAAGCCCTTTGATGGCCCAAATTAAAAAGAAAGAGAAAAACAAGTTAGGCCTTTGGCACAATGCCTGCCTCTTGAAGCTTCACCATAACTTCAGCGGTGACTTCAAAACCTGCCAAAGAGACCACCAACTCTGCTTGTTTTCTAGAAATAGGTGCAGAATTCTCCATGAAGGCCAAGTCAGGTTGGGGTCGTTCTTTGCGCTTTTTCACTTGTTTTTTAGATGCACCAACTGTGCCATAAGTCTGTTTGATGGCCTTGTCTATAGGAGAGATGTAACATCCAGAGTTTTTGGATTGAAGACGTGGGCTTCTTCTTGAGGGCCCAACTAGTCTAACAGACTTGTTAAAATTAAACTTGGGTGGCCCTTCAAAGCCTGGTGGTTCCAGTGGGTCCAGCTCGACAAGGGAAGCATGTGAGGTATCTATCGTGCTGAGGAGGCGCTGTGGCAATAAATGCTTCTGTCATGTTGACTTTCCAAGAATGGACAGAGCAGCGTCGCAACAGTCGAAAAAGAGAGGGGACAGTTACGGCAAAGGGAATGCTTGAGAGGAAATGAGATCTGCTGCCGCGCTACACAGCGTGTCGCGCGGTATGCTGGCCGTCTGATTAAGATCCAATGGACAAGGGAGCCCCGTGCATGTAACCTAGATTGATAGGCTCGTAAAAAGTGAACCATCCGATCAAGATCAGACGACTCGTAATGCGCTACAAGCTGTGTCGCGCAATAGCAGAGTCGGATTGGCTTGAGAGGAGCAGGGAGATGAAAGGCACTTCACTTTTTCCCTGACCTAGGCATAACAACAGGCTACCTCGTAGGTTTTTAAAGGTACGAAGCTCTGTTTCAGTCAGAGGATTGTTGGAATGGTCGTCTCCAGCGAGCAAAAGCTTGGAGCGTCCAGTAGACGGACCTAATGGACCTCGCTTGTGTGCAACAAGTTCCTGCGATACACCGAAATCCTGTGAATCATCGAAAGGCTGTTGTGCAGATCGGTTTCGCGGGGGTCCTCGGCGAAGCAAATCTTGTCCTTTAGGGGCTGATGATTGGCTTGCTGCTAAACCGGTGGGGACCATGGGGCAAGTTCGCAACGAATGTCCAGGTGTATTGCAAAGCACACATTTAATTGCTGAGTTACACGAAGAGCTTAAGTGTCCCTTAGAGAGGCAATTGAAACACCTACCACCCCTTCTGAGTTGTCGCAACCTGTAGTTAATGAACTCTAAGGGTTTCATAAACTTGAGCTTTTTGAGGTTAGAAGCAGCCTTTCGAGGGTGTATGCTGGTCCATTCATTACTGATTTTTACTGCTCTCGGTGGAATACCCTTCTTCTTCTTCTCAACAGAACGCTTGAAAAAGACCGGGCAAGCTTTAGCAAGGTTCCGGCTTTGGAAGAGGTTAAGGGTTGCAAGGGAAAAGGGTGGTCTTGGTAGAAGAGGTTCAAGTTTTTGTTTTTCTTTATTTTGGGGCTGTGTGGGTTTTAATTGTTTTTTTATTTTGGGTGACGGACATGGATGTTGTTGGTGTTTAGGATTAGAGGTTGGGTTACCAGTGGTGGTGGGATGGTTTCCGACGGTAAAAGGGAGGCATGGTGTATCATGAAAGCTCCCATGGAAGTCCCCAAACCTTAAAGAAATGGCAGCTGAGGTTGAAGGGTTAGAAGAGGAATTCGCATGGTGTATCATGGTGTCAACCCGTAGACCCATGACTCGTTAAAATTGGCTGAGACCGTGTGGTGCCGGAGAAGACGGAAGGGCAGAGGAAGAGACAAAAAGGGAAATTCGCCTTACAAGTAGGGCTGTCAATTTCATGCCGTTTCGGACGTTTACGTTTCGTTCCGTCCGAAACGGAGCGGAAACGGCACAAAAAACTGCTTACGTTTTACTTAGCGGAACAGAAACGGAAGTGAAACAGATTTCGTTGGTAAGAACGAAACAGAAACGAAATCATAGGCTTCCGTTCCGTTTCAACACGTTATTCCGTCGGCCCACTAATTTACGTGTGTAGAATTGTTGAATTGCAGAGAGATTCGAAGAGGAAAGGAGATATACTCGAGGCTGCCTCTCTCTCTTTCTTCTCTCCTAAACCTAGCGCCGCGCAGGCGCATCGCATCTGTCTCTCTCTCTTTTCTCTCTTCTTCTCCGTCGACCTAACCCCGTGGTCTCACAACAGATGATCTAAACCCATGGCCTCTCTCTCCGTCGACCTAACCCCATGGCCTCTCTCTTTCTTCTTTTCTATCTTCTTCTCCGTTCTTTCCCTCCGCCAAATCCTTCTGTCCTCCCTTCTACCTTACTTGACTACACAACAAACCCTATTTCTCCTCCTTTTTACCCTACAGACTCCACAACAGACCTCAATTTAAGAGATGTACGAAGGTTAAGGGAATTAATTGGAGTAATTTGGGGCTGCAATGTCTTGAAGGGAGGCTGAAATTGATGTGAAATAGGTAGGGCATTCATGGAAGATGGGTTGTAAAAGGGGATATTGTGGGGTGAAGTGGAAGAAGAGGTGAAGGTAGGATTGGCGGTGAAGAAGGGATATGAATTGGTTGGAGTTGAATGGAAGGAGGAGGAGGTGTCAGATGGGACCAGTACTGTGAATTGAGAAGAATTGTGTTGAATTGAGCCGCCAATGTGGGTATTAGCAATTGGAGTTGAATAAGCAAGATCTCCCAAATACTTTGAATGGTGCCGAGATTATTGACAAGTTTGGTCTCCTTTCACTGACAAGTAACTTGTACATATTTTTACCTTCTTTTTTCCCTTTAATTTTTTATTGGTTTTTTTCCTTAAATTTTGATTTTTGCCACTCACTGACAAGGTTGGGACTCTTGGTTAATCATTATTTGATCGCTGATCTGTGATTTGTATCAGTATGGGCATTCATTTTGATTATGTTGTGAGATCTGTTTTGCTATGCTAGCTTGGATTTGTTAATGTGATGAACTAGTGTGCTTGGATTTTGTTCTGAATTGTATTTGTATTGATTGCTTAAGTTAATTTTGTTGTACAATCTATGTTTTTTTAGTGAAATTTTGAATGCAATGGAACAGATTAACGTTTGTTGTTTTTATTAATTTAATTTTGTTTCTCAAATATTAAACCTGTGAGTTGTAAGCTATGTGGTCAACGGAAACAAAATTGTAACGTTATGCACGTTTTTCCGTTCAATAAAAGACGGAACGAAAACATAACAAATTTCATTTACGTTATACATACGGAACGGTAAGCGGAAATGATTTGTGTAACGTCCATTATTACGGAACATAAACGTAACTTGTCATTTCCGTGCATGTTCTGCACGTTTGACAGCCCTACTTACAAGTATTGTTCTTTTCACTCATCTTGGTCGATGGAACTTTGACTAACGTTTAGGTCGGTTTGCGAATTATACTTCATATTCCCAAATAAATTTTGAATTTCGCATCTTCAATCAGTGAATATATATTACGTTATATATGACTCGTCTAATGCAATATATAAATCGATAAAAATATAGCAAAAATGTTATGCAAGCTAATTAATTGATGTTTTAATAGTTCTTAATTTCTATTTATACTGTTACATTTTTTCCAATAGAACTTCCTTATTCCTTAATGTCATGTGAAGCCTAAATATATTTAGTACGCACTTATTGAATAATGCTATCTATATTTTCAATCATTAATTTGTTATTGTTTACTTATGTTGCGTTACATTATTTTTTATTAATTAATATCTATAAATATTTTAAATAATAAAACGTTTCCACTTTGGCATCCGACTTGCATTTACGTACCTATTATGACTAGCTAGTTGGCCGACTAATTAGTCTTGGTTACATGTACATGTACGAAGCTTCATAGTTCATATAATTAAGCATAAGCCAACTAAGAAACCTCCCATAATTTCCTTCCAAAATAAGAAAAACACGGGGGGTGGAGCCGTGGAGGGGGGCGGTGGTGGAGATTGTAGAAGCCCTGCATGCTTTTTAATTTTTTTTATAGGCTAACTTCAACCGTTCAACGGGGATGTTGCATTAATTAATCTTTTGCGGCGCTACTAGTACTTGGGCGTTACTTAATTTGACTGGTATCCTAGTTTTATTGTTTTTTCCCACCAATATACCGCAAGGTCCACAAGTTTGATGGGGAGGTGTTGCGTTAATCTTTTGAAGAAGACCGAAAGGACGAACACGGAACAACTTCGAACTCTGTATGTCTGACCAAAGAAATTCTTGTAGATGTCATTACATCAGATTCAATATTATATGTCTTGGTTACATTCCTAGAGTAAACTTCAGGAGACATTCCTTAAACAATGACCAGATACAGAACTTAATAAAGAAGTAATAATATATGAAGTAGTTAAAGAAGAATGGCCTAAGTCAATAAATAAACTCATGTTATAATTTAATTACATTGGTATTATTACACATAAGTACATAACACTTTTAACAGTTAACCTGTCGGCTCGTTGCCTATGAACCTTCACAACCAAAGATGAGCTGTATATGTGAATTTGATGGTTCATTTACACAAGTAACTTCATTCGTTGAAGTATACAGTCTGCTAGGAAATTCTCTGTACACTTCCTCTAAACTAGAAAACTAAAAAATATATACAAATTTGATGTAAGATCTCCGATAAAATCAATGTACATACACGAAATGCAATGACAACCCTGCAGTTTGAATTTCAGGAAAATACATAGTCAAGTTCTTTCAAAAAAAACAGGAATTTACAGTAAATTTCATTCATCCAAGCACAGCATTACAGCAAGATATTCCTATAAATACGGCATAACTGAGATTAGTTCTTTCCCAGAGTAGAAAAAAAGACACACGAAAAAAAAAAAAACAAAGTAGGCAAGCTAACATATACAGAGCTAAACAGAACATATACCGATTATTTCTTCCGACGAAAGATGAGTTCTCCTTACCCACCGAGACCACCTAAGCCACCTGTCACGGTATATTCTTCTCATTTGATTATATTAATTGCACCATATCTGATTTTGTCCTCGGTGTCATCATAATTCATTGCTAATAAAATAGACTAGTTGTTCTAACTTAACTTTTTTCTTGCATTCATATATATTTTCATAATTAAACTGATGAAGAACATATATACTGATGAAAGCTTAATAACGTACTGACAGATAAGGCACCCAGCATGCCCTGGGAAAGGGCGTTGCAGAATAAGGTCATGCATTCACAATGCATGATCAGGAATAAGCAGTCGAAAATAAGAGGAAAATGATCCGGTGACTCATCATTCCCTTGTATAAATGTGTGAATACTTTGATTGTTCCATTTGTTGTAGAAGCAAGTTCTTTCAGTTCTGTACGGAATGTGTATATCATACGCCTCATATGTGCATTTATAGTTGTAACTAGTTTACCTTTGTTTTTTTTTATTGTTGATGATGTAGATATTGGGTATTAGTTGCAAGTACAGTATGTAATTAATATATTGTTCAGATTGTATATATGGTAGAATTTATATTATATTTTCTTTGCATGTATACAGAACACAAGCTAAAATTCAAAATAACATGCCATCGATGACACGGAGGGTCCCGTGCCATCAAGCTTTTCGTGTATGTAAATCCATAAAATTTGATTCGAAAATATCCGGCCAGGCCAGACAAGTCATGGCAATCTAGGGTTTTTACGAAAATTCGAGAAAATCCATCAAATTTGAGAGATGAAGAGAATGAAGAGATTACCTTAGGCCTCAAGTGCTATGAATTTCTTTTGAGCGAGAACGCTTGAGCCGAGATGAAAATTTTATGAAATTCGAATGGATTTTGAGAAAGAGACAGATGGGGGTTGGTCGAAAGGTTCGAGAGAGAGAGCACGTACATTAGAGAGAGAGAGAGAGAGAGAGATCGCGTGGATATCAAGCTAAGAGGCTCGTAGAATAGACGGAAACTTTTAACGGAGGTGCATAGACTGAAATCGTTTAACGCAGAATCCCTCTAGCTCTTCAGCGCATCAATCCTCATCGCTTATCTATAATCTGACACGAATCTTGACACCATCTAAAGGCTAAAAACTTAATAGGAAACCACCTCTGTCCTATCCAAAGGACAATAGCTTATCTCTCTCTATATATATATAGAATTGAAATTTCGATTTATATGCTACTCACAGAAATTTTGCTATTCGAAACTTCCCTTTGATGCTTATCTTGTTGATATTTCACAACGAAAAATAGGATGTCGCCAGATATACAAGTTAAAATGTCTATACTTTTTTTTAATTTAATTTTTTTTTGGGGGGAGGGTTGGGGGTGGGAGTGATTAGGCATGTCTAACGTGTTGATCATGTGGTAAAAGTGGCGTATCGTTTGCCGTGCTACGAAATAAATAGTATAATTTCAGTGTTCTGTTATTCGTTTCGTTTACCGTTTAACGAAATGGCATGTATAAAATACTGAATTTCAATAAACGATATGTAGAGAATCGTTTCAGTCTCCCTATCGTTTAACGTTTAGTTTATGAAATGAAATGAATTTCACTACCTTTATTTGTTGTGTTTATTTTAACGAAACGGGAACACGTAATTTTTCTGTCCGTTGATAAGCCTAGGGGTGATGTACAATTGTACATATGTTTTCCGCTCGTATGTTGTTTAAGAAATAGCATACCAAATCACTATATAATTTGGAATGTACCAAATATAGAACTAATTTCGAAAATTTATTCAGAAGGAACAAACCAAAAAAAACTAAAGGAAAAGAAAAAAGAGAGAGAAGATCCACCTGTTTCTGTTATTTCGGAAAAGATATTAAATGAATTACATTTGTTAATATTTTATTGTCACGGTTTAACCTTTGTCCCGCCTGCACTGTTTCGATGGGAACCTTATTGTAGAATTTGACTCCTATTTATTTAAATCTTGATATTTTTCAAAATATATTGATTAATATATAAATTCATTTTTAATACTAAATTTCAGTGTTAGTAATTAATGAAAAAGTTGAATGAGCTAGTTGCCCATGAAACTTTGCAAGAAATTATTTTCATTTTTCCTTTTTGGCCAATTAGTTTATGAGGTAATTATTATCCAAGAAAATATATTATGCTAATGTCAAATTGCCAAAACGCAGTATCTAAAAGAAAGTATTATCTTTATATATATATATATATATATATATATATATATATATATATATATATATATATATATATAGAATAGATATAGTACACTAATGTGCATATGAGCTTTATGCACAGCATTTTTGTACTGTTGGATCCGCTTTAAAATTCGTGCTTAGATTAAGATGAAGGGGCGTGATTGAGGCGCTGGTGGTTTGGATTTCTCCGTTTATTCTAAAATTTTTCCGTCGCCTTAATCTTCTCTCCGTTAGCCCCCATACACATCTTTTCTTTTCTCCTCGAGTCGCCGAAATCTACTAGTACCTCCATCTCCATCTCCACATCTTTTCTTTTCTCCTCGTCAGGTCCACCTCCACCTCCGCCTCCTCTACCAGCACCTCGATTAACACCTTAAATCAACATGATCGCCTCCTCTAAGAGCACCTTTTCTCTGGATCGAGACCTAGGCTCACCTGTACGGCCACCTCTCTCTAGGCCTCCTATGAGAGTACCTGCACGGTCACCTCAAAGGTATGTATTGCTCTTTAGGTATCCGGAGAGCAAATCTTCTCTCTATCGGCACCTTGATCAGCAAAACCCTAGGTGTCCTAATATAGCTCTTCCTCTCTGTAGTTAAGTTAAAAACTTAAAATTGCAAAATTATTTTTTTCAAGTGCAAATTCTGGTTTTGAGGGAAATTGGAATGCTTAGCTAATTTTGATTCATTTACAATTATAGTTTTCAACAACAATTCGTCATGGGTTTTTTATTTAAGGAAGATTTGAGTCAAACTTGTGTTTCCATGAAAACCAGTATTTGGGTCAAAATATAACAGTGCTTGTGCCAAAATTGCATTCGTCATATTTGAAAAAGTTAATTTGTACAGTAAGGAGGACATCCACTTAGCTTAAACCACCAATTTTACTATTTAAATGTCATCTGGTGGTACATGGATATATGAAGAAGGTATTTAAAATGTGTTGGAAATATGGTACTGTCTTGTAATGATTTCAGATGGACCCATTAGCTACTGTAAGGTACTATGCTCCTAAAAAGATAAGGTACTGTAAGTCTGTAATGTGCCATGCTTGTTGAAGCTTTACTTTGGTACTGTCTTGTACCGATTTCAATGTATTATTATCCTTATTATGAATTATTGTTTGGTTTGTCATTGTGTATCAATGTACTAATATTTATTTCATCTTGTTGATCTGTCATAACTTGTTAGTACCATGCCAGTAGTTTAGTAATTTGGAGCTGTACAGAACATGGAGAAGAAAACCAGAAGAACGGTGCTTGCCAGCGTTTGGAGTGTAGATTCTTTATTATGTAATTGAATTGATGTTTGGATATGAGATCTCTATTTGTGTATTTTATTGATCTGATGTTTGAGTTGCAACACAATATGTGAAACTTGCTGCGATTTTATTCTCCCAAATATTTTATTTTCAATGATCTGCTTTTTTATTTTTATGAACTTGAGTGTTTAAAGATGGTTGTAATTCAAGCTTGTTTCTTAAATTCTAATGCGTGCTTGTTTTATAATGTTTCAATTCTAATGTTTAAAGATGGTTGTAATTCTAATGCTACTGTCAAGTGTGATGCTAGCAAAAGTGTACATCTATAATCTCATCAAATTTAGTCAAATTTTTATTTTTGCAAAACCTTTTAGTGATTAGGCGATCAACAGTAGCAATTGCAAGAATATAAATGATAATGGACGTATAGAAGCAAATTCACAGGAAGGGTTTAAGTCAATTAATTTCTTAGACAGAAGCACCATCAGGTTTGAAAAGAGAGAACATTAAGGGTTTGAAAAACATCTGCGATTAATCAAATTCACAACCAGGCACTGAGATTAATTAAAACTGACATGTGCAAGCAATTGATGGCTCTCTAGGGTTTGGCTGTCCGACGAATTTGATGTGTGATCTTCTATGCGATCTGATGTGTGAGAGAGAAGAAAGGAACGAGAGAGTAGAGAGGAGGCAAACCCTAGGTGCGCACAATTCGGATAGGAGAAGGCACGAAAGAGAAGAAAGGTGCGATTAAGTTTCTGACATTTGGCGCTGCACTTCAATTTGCTGCAGAATTTTTTTATTTGGAGAAGAGAGGTGCAAACGGAGAAAGTGACGGAAAACTTTAAAACCTCACGGAGCAATATGAAATATCAGCGCCTTGATCAGATCCCTTCATCTTAATCTCAGTGCGAATTTTAAAGCGGATCCAACAGCACAGAAATGTTGTGCATAAGCCTCATATGCACATTAGTGTACTATATCCATTCTCTATATATATATATATATATATATATATATTGTACGCTGCGAAAAAGAGAATAATCTTTTTCATAAAAATATTAATTCTGAATAATAAATTATTCGTACGATGGAATATTCCCGGCCGGGAGCATCAATTTTGACTTCTGTTCTCTTGTTTTCCACCTCTCTTGTTTTCCACCTCTCTCCTCGTATCCGATTGTTTTAGTCTGGAAAAAAGTTTGACTTTGCTTTTTTATTATCTGAAAATGATCAAAGCTCGTTTACTTTTGCTAAATTGCATACATTATCGGGAATTTTTTTATTTTATAGTCTCCGTTTGGATGCGAGAAGAAGAAGGAGAAAGAAGGAAGAAGTGAAAAAAAAATTATAAACAATCCAAACTCTTCACAAAGTTACACACTTCTCAATACTTCTTCCCACTTCTTCCCTTCTTCCCTTTTTCCCACACCTATTCAAACGGAGCCATAATATTATTTTTAAAAGTAAAATATACATCTCCCCGGAGAAAAATTACCATAAAATAAAAGTTAAAAGTGGACATTAATCAAGTATTTGAATTTTGGATAGTAATTGGGCTATTTCGAAGCAAATTATAATTTTAAGAACTAAAAAAAAAACTTATAAAATTTTGAGAACCAAACTACCATTCGAGCGATACTTACGAAAAAAAAAAAACTTCCAATAATTAGATATCCGTGTATTTATTTGGTGATGACTATTCCAATTTTAACAATTTAGTTTTATTGATACTTAATTACTGATAAAATAATTCTGAACAAAATTTAATTTTGATATAATAATATTTTCGAGTTTCACCGGGCTGTTGATTTAATTATTTTGTTTCATATACATCTGTATATATACATAATATCACTATCATATATCTTGCAGAATAAACTCATCTTTTGTTATCAAGGGAAGCCAGCTAGCTAGTTTCAGGGAAGTTCCCGATTGTGTTAACAAAAATAATTTTTAAATCAAAAAATTCAATAGAAACAATGATTTGTTTTTTTTTTTTTAATAAGAACCATAGAATAACTCAACCATAGACCGTGCTATTATCTGTCTGCTAATAACGCGAATTGTTAAAAATAGCGCGGTTTACGACAGAACTATTAGTCTAATAACTTGGTAATATATAACGAGCAATAACCGAGTTATTATGAGCACGCAGCTTGAAGTTGGTACTCCATTCTCCGTTTCTATTAAAATTTTTTTATTTAAAAATTATTTTATTAAAAATATCGGGGTAAGTTACCTGTACACTTTAATTAAAAACGAATTTGATGTTTAACACACGAATGTAACGAAATTTAACACTAACAAGGAACGAAAAATGACCCGTTCAACCTCTCCACTCCAATTTATTAATGTGTTGTGATGTTATTAATTGTCAGTTTGGTCGATGGAACTTTGACTAACGTTTAGATCGGTTTGCGAATTATACTCCATATTCCCAAATAAAATTTAGAATTTGCATCTTCAATCAGTGAATATTACTTTATATCTGAGTAATATGACTCGTCTAATGCGATATATAAATCAATAAAATATAGCAAAAATGTTATGCAAGCTAATTAATTGATGTTTTGATAGTATTTAATTTCTTTTTTATACTGTCACATTTTTTTCCAAATAGAACTCCCTTTTTTTTATCACGGCCCGTAGGCACTCAATCCCCCACGCACGCACACATTTTCATCTCGCCCCAACGAGACTCGAACCCAAGTCTTTCCCGTAGGAAGACAATGTCTCTACCAACTGGGCTACTTAGCGGAGACAGAACTCCCCTTAATGTCAAGTGAAGCCTAAATAATTTAGTAAGCATTTATTGATTAATGACTATTTTATTTTTAATCATTAATTTGATATTGTTTGCTTATGTTGCGTTACATTATTTTGCATCAATTAAGCTATAAATATGTTAAATAATAAATCGTTTCCACTTTGGTATCCGAGTTTCATTTACCTATCTATTATGACTAGCTTGCTAGTTGGCCGACTAATTTACGAAGCTTCACATAATCAAGCATGAGCCAACTAATTAAGAAACCCTCCCATAATTTCCTTCCGAAATAAGAAAAACAGGGGGGGTGGTCTGGTGGAGGGGGCGGGGGTGTAGATTGTAGAAGCCCTGCATACTTTTTTATATGCTAAGTTCAATGGAAGGGAGGTGTTACATTAATTAATCTTTTGCGGCGCTACTACTTGGGAATTACTTAATTTGACTAATATCCTAATTTTATTTATTTTCCCCCAATATACCGCAAGGTCCACAAGTTTGATGGGTCATGGGGAGGTGTTGCATTAATCTTTTGGGCTCCGTTTGGATGGCTTCTTCCCGGAATAAGGAATAAGGAATAAGGAATAACCACTTTTTACCAATAAATTTATTTCTAACCATCCAAACTCTTCACAAAAGTTACACACTTCCCAATAAATTTACCCCTTCCCAATAAATTTCTTCTTTTCTTCCTTATTCCTACCTTATTCTCAACGCATCCAAACGGAGCCTTGAAGAAGACCGAATGGACGAACAAGGAACAAGTTTGAACTTGGTTTGTCTGACCAAATAAAGTCTTGTAGATGTCACTAGATCTGATTCAATATATGTCTTGGTAACATTCCTAGAGTAAACTTCAGGAGACATTCCCTAAACAATGACCAGATACAAATTAAATCTTAATAAAGAAGTAATAATATATGAAGTAGTTAAAGAAGAATGGCCTAATTAAGTCAATAAATGAACTCATGTTATAATTTAATTACATTGTATTATTACACATAACACTCTTAATAGTTAACATGTCGGCTCGTTGCCTATGAACTTTCACATTCAAAGATGAGCTGTATATGTGAATTTGATGGTTCATTTACACAAGTAACTTCATTCGTTGAAGTATACAGTCTGCTTGGAAATTCTCTGTACACTTCCTCTAAACTAGAAAACTAAAAAATATATACAAATTTGATGTAAGATCTCCGATAAAATCAATGTACATACACGAAATGCAATGACTGTTGGAATATTTAATGTGGCCTATGATAATTAATGTGTGAGCCAAGTTCATCTAAGATAATTAACTAAAGGGTGCATCATAATTTGATGGAAATTCTGATGGACCAGATTCATTGTACTTGATCCCTTTAGTTGCCTCAGCATTAAATACTCTATAATCTGAAATTTTAAGGTACCATTTCCCATAATTCTGCCATTAAGAAATTTCAGTAAAGAAAAGAGAAAAACGCCATTGTTGACCATCATTATGGCCGAGGAAAACTCAAAGAAGATCAATACTAACGCTTCCGCCTAATGACTAACGATTTCTGCTCTTCAATTTGGATACGGAGCAGATGTGATAGAAGAGGAGTCGTGCATGGCTTGCGGGTTTCAACTTCATCCACTCAACACTCGATTTCGATTAGCGATGGCACGAGGTATTTTACGATTCCTGGTTAATTCCGCATTCTAGAATCGTTGTTACTCTTACAGTTGGTATCAGAGCAGGTTATACCGCTAGATTGCCTTTATTGAAATAGAATTTCATAACGGTTAAACAGAAATTCTGTTGTAAGTGTTGAGTGGATTGAGTTTTGTCTGATTTTCTTAATTATCTGAATTCGTGGATCATTATCTCAAGATCCGCTTATCCGATTTGAGTGAGGTTTTCGAAATTGGAAAGATCTCTGGGTCTACTTTCCAAAGAGACTAACATCTTGAAAATCAAGCGGGTGCACAGGGAGATAATCAATTCGCAATCACAAGAGGTCAGAATGTCAGGGTTCTGAAATTTCTGACCTTTCAGTAGTACGGGACATTTTTCTCTTAATTGGTAATTCGGATTTGCATGAAATTTTACCGGAATGTAGATATTTCATATATCTTTCCATAGAATGTAAATTTGTAAAATTCCAATAAAGTATCAGTGAGAAATGCTGTCTGCAAGTTAAGTCTGTCTGACAGTTTGTCGATTTTTCGTCTGTGATAGTCTGTTTTTCGAGGGCTATACCTTTTGATCTATAAACTTGTTTTTGATGAAACTTATGTCACTGGAAAGATCTTTGAATCTAGTTTCCAGAATGATCAAGAACACAGAAAACGGATGATTATAGAGAAAGTTATCGTCAGATTACCAGAGAGTGTTCAGGCTGTCTGAAAGTTTTTGGATGAACTCTGGTCGCACCTTTTCGTGTAGGACGACCCGTCCTGGGTTTGGAACGACCCGTTCTAACAAAGTGTGGTCCAGAAATGATTTTTATGAGTACAATCAGACATATTATGGTTCTCTCTTGTCAATTGAACCTTGTAGATTACTTAATTATTATGTAAATCTATAGAATAGTCATAAATTTGTTCAGAATACTGAATTTGTATATAGATGGTTGGCATCTTTATTGAAGGTTGTTTAGTCAATAGTGATATGCTTGAATATACTGTAGTAGTAAAGTTATGCATATGAATAATTTAAACCATACTAAGTTACTCATACTAAGTTACTTTTAATAATTTGGTCATTATCAATTTTAATAACTTTAATTGTAATTATCATTTTATTAAAAGAAAGTGTGTGATATTTTATTTATATATATCACAATAAAGCTTTACATTTAATAAATTATGATTGTCAATTTTAACAACTTTAATCGTCATTGTAGTTTATTAAGTGGAATTTTATTATTATTAATTCAATTTGTTTCTGCCCAACGGTGATGCAAATTGATTTCATGGAACAACTATTTTGTCAAAATTGAAATTTTTAAATATTAATTTCAGTTTAATTAAGTATCATTCCTCATAGTTGTTTATTTATATTATGTTATTTGTGATATTTTAGTTTACATATCACTATGATGTTTATATTTAATAAATATTAAGGATGTCAATTTGAACAACTTTAATTGACATTTTAGTTTATTAAATAGAATTGTCTCATAAACTTCAATTTATTTCTGTCCAACGATGATATAAATTGAAAATGTGAAGAACTTTATGTTAAAACTGAAATAGTATTTGGCGTTTTTATTATTCATTTCAGTTTAATTTTATTTTGCTATGTGAATATTAGTCGACTATTAACCACCTTATTTTTCCTGAATTTAACAACATTGAATAAAACTAATTTTTCCAACTTGGAAAGAATGAACTGAGATTTGTCTTGGTAATTTAGAACTGGACCAGACATTATGATTAGCCTTTTGTTGCTACTACGAATAAAAGTAGTAATAATGAAATACTAATTTTGCTAAATTATATCTCAAATTTGATGATATCAAGTTTGGATTTAAAGAAAATATTATAAATCAATGTATATATCTCAGGGTTAGTGGGAGTAATTTATCATTCTCATTTTGTTCGTGGATGATATTTTATTAGTCAATAAGAAATTCACTTTCGGTTATTTATTTGTGCTTGTATATATAATGATTAATTTTATGGAAGAGTGCTGAGCAGTTTATAATGTCATCTTCCACTATGCAAGCAGAATTTTTGTGGCATTTTGTAAGGTCACCTATCTTATTTTTGTAATAACGCGACTGCTATTTTGTCTTTTAATAACAACAAATTAAGTAACATGTCTAATGGATTGACATTAAATATCTTGTTGTTAAATACAAAGTCAAAGATATGACAATACAAATACAACATATTAATTGAGAATTATGTTAACTAATTTTCTCAATAAATTATAACCACCCATTTTTGTCGGCACGGGTCTGGTTGCTAATTATGATTTTGTTGTATTGAATTATGTATTAAGTTATGATGTGAAGCTTCAAATTATGAGTTTGACTTTGAATTATGAAATTTGCTTATTTCTTATGTTGCGCATTATGTTTAATTTAAGCAAATTTACTTAAGTGGATCGAATGAATTATATTAACCATTTGTTGGAAAGAATACCAATGCTATAATTAGTGGGGGTCAAATAACATTAATAGTTATTTTGATTGTATTAGTTTAGTTTGGTATTTCTAACTGAACAAGGTTTAAGATGTTGGCCAATTTTGAATTTGTGCTTAATTATGATGTTTTCAGCATAGGCCAAGTGGGAGAATGTTGGAATATTTAATGTGGCCTATGATAATTAATGTGTGAGCCAAGTTCATCTAAGATAATTAACTAAAGGGTGCATCATAATTTGATGGAAATTATGATGGACCAGATTCATTGTACTTGATCCCTTTAGTTGCCTCAGCATTAAATACTCTATAATCTGAAATTTTAAGGCACCCTTTCCCATAATTCTGCCATTAAGAAATTTCAGTAAAGAAAAGAGAAAAACGCCATTGTTGACCATCATTATGGCTGAGGAAAACTCAAAGAAGATCAATACTAACGCTTCCGCCTAATGACTAACGATTTCTGCTCTTCAATTTGGATACGGAGCAGATGTGATAGAAGAGGAGTCGTGCATGGCTTGCGGGTTTCAACTTCATCCACTCAACACTCGATTTCGATTAGCGATGGCACGAGGTATTTTACGATTCCTGGTTAATTCCGCATTCTAGAATCGTTGTTGCTCTTACAATGACAACTCTGTAGTTTGAATTTCAGAAAAGTACATAGTCAAGTTCTTTCAAAAAACAGGAATTTACTGTAAATTTCATTCATCCAAGCACAGCATTACAGCAAGATATTACTATAAATACGGCATAACTGAGATTAGTTCTTTCCCAGAGCAGAAAAAAAGACAAAAAGAAAACAAAGTAGACAAGCTAACATATACAGAGCTAAACAGAAGATATACAGATTATTTCTTCCGACGAAAGATGAGTTCTCCTTATCCACCGAGACCACCTAAGCCACCCATCACGGTATGTTCTTCTCATTGGAATATATTAATTGCACCATGCTTTTGTCCTCGGTGTCATCATAATTCATTGCTAATAAATAGACTAGTTGTTCTAACTTAATTTTTTTTTTCTTACATTCGTATATATTTTCATGATTAAATTGATGAAGAACATATATACTGATGAAAGCTTAATAACGTACTGACAGATAAGGCACCCAGCATGCCCTGGGAAAGGGCGTTGCAGAATAAGGTCATGCATTCACAATGCATGATCAGGAATAAGCAGTCGAAAATAAGAGGAAAATGATCCGGTGACTCATCATTCCCTTGTATAAATGTGTGAATACTTTGATTGTTCCATTTGTTGTAGAAGCAAGTTCTTTCAGTTCTGTACGGAATGTGTATATCATACGCCTCATATGTGCATTTATAGTTGTAACTAGTTTACCTTTGTTTTTTTTTATTGTTGATGATGTAGATATTGGGTATTAGTTGCAAGTACAGTATGTAATTAATATATTGTTCAGATTGTATATATGGTAGAATTTATATTATATTTTCTTTGCATGTATACAGAACACAAGCTAAAATTCAAAATAACATGCCATCGATGACACGGAGGGTCCCGTGCCATCAAGCTTTTCGTGTATGTAAATCCATAAAATTTGATTCGAAAATATCCGGCCAGGCCAGACAAGTCATGGCAATCTAGGGTTTTTACGAAAATTCGAGAAAATCCATCAAATTTGAGAGATGAAGAGAATGAAGAGATTACCTTAGGCCTCAAGTGCTATGAATTTCTTTTGAGCGAGAACGCTTGAGCCGAGATGAAAATTTTATGAAATTCGAATGGATTTTGAGAAAGAGACAGATGGGGGTTGGTCGAAAGGTTCGAGAGAGAGAGCACGTACATTAGAGAGAGAGAGAGAGAGAGAGATCGCGTGGATATCAAGCTAAGAGGCTCGTAGAATAGACGGAAACTTTTAACGGAGGTGCATAGACTGAAATCGTTTAACGCAGAATCCCTCTAGCTCTTCAGCGCATCAATCCTCATCGCTTATCTATAATCTGACACGAATCTTGACACCATCTAAAGGCTAAAAACTTAATAGGAAACCACCTCTGTCCTATCCAAAGGACAATAGCTTATCTCTCTCTATATATATATAGAATTGAAATTTCGATTTATATGCTACTCACAGAAATTTTGCTATTCGAAACTTCCCTTTGATGCTTATCTTGTTGATATTTCACAACGAAAAATAGGATGTCGCCAGATATACAAGTTAAAATGTCTATACTTTTTTTTAATTTAATTTTTTTTTGGGGGGAGGGTTGGGGGTGGGAGTGATTAGGCATGTCTAACGTGTTGATCATGTGGTAAAAGTGGCGTATCGTTTGCCGTGCTACGAAATAAATAGTATAATTTCAGTGTTCTGTTATTCGTTTCGTTTACCGTTTAACGAAATGGCATGTATAAAATACTGAATTTCAATAAACGATATGTAGAGAATCGTTTCAGTCTCCCTATCGTTTAACGTTTAGTTTATGAAATGAAATGAATTTCACTACCTTTATTTGTTGTGTTTATTTTAACGAAACGGGAACACGTAATTTTTCTGTCCGTTGATAAGCCTAGGGGTGATGTACAATTGTACATATGTTTTCCGCTCGTATGTTGTTTAAGAAATAGCATACCAAATCACTATATAATTTGGAATGTACCAAATATAGAACTAATTTCGAAAATTTATTCAGAAGGAACAAACCAAAAAAAACTAAAGGAAAAGAAAAAAGAGAGAGAAGATCCACCTGTTTCTGTTATTTCGGAAAAGATATTAAATGAATTACATTTGTTAATATTTTATTGTCACGGTTTAACCTTTGTCCCGCCTGCACTGTTTCGATGGGAACCTTATTGTAGAATTTGACTCCTATTTATTTAAATCTTGATATTTTTCAAAATATATTGATTAATATATAAATTCATTTTTAATACTAAATTTCAGTGTTAGTAATTAATGAAAAAGTTGAATGAGCTAGTTGCCCATGAAACTTTGCAAGAAATTATTTTCATTTTTCCTTTTTGGCCAATTAGTTTATGAGGTAATTATTATCCAAGAAAATATATTATGCTAATGTCAAATTGCCAAAACGCAGTATCTAAAAGAAAGTATTATCTTTATATATATATATATATATATATATATATATATATATATATATATATATATATAGAATAGATATAGTACACTAATGTGCATATGAGCTTTATGCACAGCATTTTTGTACTGTTGGATCCGCTTTAAAATTCGTGCTTAGATTAAGATGAAGGGGCGTGATTGAGGCGCTGGTGGTTTGGATTTCTCCGTTTATTCTAAAATTTTTCCGTCGCCTTAATCTTCTCTCCGTTAGCCCCCATACACATCTTTTCTTTTCTCCTCGAGTCGCCGAAATCTACTAGTACCTCCATCTCCATCTCCACATCTTTTCTTTTCTCCTCGTCAGGTCCACCTCCACCTCCGCCTCCTCTACCAGCACCTCGATTAACACCTTAAATCAACATGATCGCCTCCTCTAAGAGCACCTTTTCTCTGGATCGAGACCTAGGCTCACCTGTACGGCCACCTCTCTCTAGGCCTCCTATGAGAGTACCTGCACGGTCACCTCAAAGGTATGTATTGCTCTTTAGGTATCCGGAGAGCAAATCTTCTCTCTATCGGCACCTTGATCAGCAAAACCCTAGGTGTCCTAATATAGCTCTTCCTCTCTGTAGTTAAGTTAAAAACTTAAAATTGCAAAATTATTTTTTTCAAGTGCAAATTCTGGTTTTGAGGGAAATTGGAATGCTTAGCTAATTTTGATTCATTTACAATTATAGTTTTCAACAACAATTCGTCATGGGTTTTTTATTTAAGGAAGATTTGAGTCAAACTTGTGTTTCCATGAAAACCAGTATTTGGGTCAAAATATAACAGTGCTTGTGCCAAAATTGCATTCGTCATATTTGAAAAAGTTAATTTGTACAGTAAGGAGGACATCCACTTAGCTTAAACCACCAATTTTACTATTTAAATGTCATCTGGTGGTACATGGATATATGAAGAAGGTATTTAAAATGTGTTGGAAATATGGTACTGTCTTGTAATGATTTCAGATGGACCCATTAGCTACTGTAAGGTACTATGCTCCTAAAAAGATAAGGTACTGTAAGTCTGTAATGTGCCATGCTTGTTGAAGCTTTACTTTGGTACTGTCTTGTACCGATTTCAATGTATTATTATCCTTATTATGAATTATTGTTTGGTTTGTCATTGTGTATCAATGTACTAATATTTATTTCATCTTGTTGATCTGTCATAACTTGTTAGTACCATGCCAGTAGTTTAGTAATTTGGAGCTGTACAGAACATGGAGAAGAAAACCAGAAGAACGGTGCTTGCCAGCGTTTGGAGTGTAGATTCTTTATTATGTAATTGAATTGATGTTTGGATATGAGATCTCTATTTGTGTATTTTATTGATCTGATGTTTGAGTTGCAACACAATATGTGAAACTTGCTGCGATTTTATTCTCCCAAATATTTTATTTTCAATGATCTGCTTTTTTATTTTTATGAACTTGAGTGTTTAAAGATGGTTGTAATTCAAGCTTGTTTCTTAAATTCTAATGCGTGCTTGTTTTATAATGTTTCAATTCTAATGTTTAAAGATGGTTGTAATTCTAATGCTACTGTCAAGTGTGATGCTAGCAAAAGTGTACATCTATAATCTCATCAAATTTAGTCAAATTTTTATTTTTGCAAAACCTTTTAGTGATTAGGCGATCAACAGTAGCAATTGCAAGAATATAAATGATAATGGACGTATAGAAGCAAATTCACAGGAAGGGTTTAAGTCAATTAATTTCTTAGACAGAAGCACCATCAGGTTTGAAAAGAGAGAACATTAAGGGTTTGAAAAACATCTGCGATTAATCAAATTCACAACCAGGCACTGAGATTAATTAAAACTGACATGTGCAAGCAATTGATGGCTCTCTAGGGTTTGGCTGTCCGACGAATTTGATGTGTGATCTTCTATGCGATCTGATGTGTGAGAGAGAAGAAAGGAACGAGAGAGTAGAGAGGAGGCAAACCCTAGGTGCGCACAATTCGGATAGGAGAAGGCACGAAAGAGAAGAAAGGTGCGATTAAGTTTCTGACATTTGGCGCTGCACTTCAATTTGCTGCAGAATTTTTTTATTTGGAGAAGAGAGGTGCAAACGGAGAAAGTGACGGAAAACTTTAAAACCTCACGGAGCAATATGAAATATCAGCGCCTTGATCAGATCCCTTCATCTTAATCTCAGTGCGAATTTTAAAGCGGATCCAACAGCACAGAAATGTTGTGCATAAGCCTCATATGCACATTAGTGTACTATATCCATTCTCTATATATATATATATATATATATATTGTACGCTGCGAAAAAGAGAATAATCTTTTTCATAAAAATATTAATTCTGAATAATAAATTATTCGTACGATGGAATATTCCCGGCCGGGAGCATCAATTTTGACTTCTGTTCTCTTGTTTTCCACCTCTCTTGTTTTCCACCTCTCTCCTCGTATCCGATTGTTTTAGTCTGGAAAAAAGTTTGACTTTGCTTTTTTATTATCTGAAAATGATCAAAGCTCGTTTACTTTTGCTAAATTGCATACATTATCGGGAATTTTTTTATTTTATAGTCTCCGTTTGGATGCGAGAAGAAGAAGGAGAAAGAAGGAAGAAGTGAAAAAAAAATTATAAACAATCCAAACTCTTCACAAAGTTACACACTTCTCAATACTTCTTCCCACTTCTTCCCTTCTTCCCTTTTTCCCACACCTATTCAAACGGAGCCATAATATTATTTTTAAAAGTAAAATATACATCTCCCCGGAGAAAAATTACCATAAAATAAAAGTTAAAAGTGGACATTAATCAAGTATTTGAATTTTGGATAGTAATTGGGCTATTTCGAAGCAAATTATAATTTTAAGAACTAAAAAAAAAACTTATAAAATTTTGAGAACCAAACTACCATTCGAGCGATACTTACGAAAAAAAAAAAACTTCCAATAATTAGATATCCGTGTATTTATTTGGTGATGACTATTCCAATTTTAACAATTTAGTTTTATTGATACTTAATTACTGATAAAATAATTCTGAACAAAATTTAATTTTGATATAATAATATTTTCGAGTTTCACCGGGCTGTTGATTTAATTATTTTGTTTCATATACATCTGTATATATACATAATATCACTATCATATATCTTGCAGAATAAACTCATCTTTTGTTATCAAGGGAAGCCAGCTAGCTAGTTTCAGGGAAGTTCCCGATTGTGTTAACAAAAATAATTTTTAAATCAAAAAATTCAATAGAAACAATGATTTGTTTTTTTTTTTTTAATAAGAACCATAGAATAACTCAACCATAGACCGTGCTATTATCTGTCTGCTAATAACGCGAATTGTTAAAAATAGCGCGGTTTACGACAGAACTATTAGTCTAATAACTTGGTAATATATAACGAGCAATAACCGAGTTATTATGAGCACGCAGCTTGAAGTTGGTACTCCATTCTCCGTTTCTATTAAAATTTTTTTATTTAAAAATTATTTTATTAAAAATATCGGGGTAAGTTACCTGTACACTTTAATTAAAAACGAATTTGATGTTTAACACACGAATGTAACGAAATTTAACACTAACAAGGAACGAAAAATGACCCGTTCAACCTCTCCACTCCAATTTATTAATGTGTTGTGATGTTATTAATTGTCAGTTTGGTCGATGGAACTTTGACTAACGTTTAGATCGGTTTGCGAATTATACTCCATATTCCCAAATAAAATTTAGAATTTGCATCTTCAATCAGTGAATATTACTTTATATCTGAGTAATATGACTCGTCTAATGCGATATATAAATCAATAAAATATAGCAAAAATGTTATGCAAGCTAATTAATTGATGTTTTGATAGTATTTAATTTCTTTTTTATACTGTCACATTTTTTTCCAAATAGAACTCCCTTTTTTTTATCACGGCCCGTAGGCACTCAATCCCCCACGCACGCACACATTTTCATCTCGCCCCAACGAGACTCGAACCCAAGTCTTTCCCGTAGGAAGACAATGTCTCTACCAACTGGGCTACTTAGCGGAGACAGAACTCCCCTTAATGTCAAGTGAAGCCTAAATAATTTAGTAAGCATTTATTGATTAATGACTATTTTATTTTTAATCATTAATTTGATATTGTTTGCTTATGTTGCGTTACATTATTTTGCATCAATTAAGCTATAAATATGTTAAATAATAAATCGTTTCCACTTTGGTATCCGAGTTTCATTTACCTATCTATTATGACTAGCTTGCTAGTTGGCCGACTAATTTACGAAGCTTCACATAATCAAGCATGAGCCAACTAATTAAGAAACCCTCCCATAATTTCCTTCCGAAATAAGAAAAACAGGGGGGGTGGTCTGGTGGAGGGGGCGGGGGTGTAGATTGTAGAAGCCCTGCATACTTTTTTATATGCTAAGTTCAATGGAAGGGAGGTGTTACATTAATTAATCTTTTGCGGCGCTACTACTTGGGAATTACTTAATTTGACTAATATCCTAATTTTATTTATTTTCCCCCAATATACCGCAAGGTCCACAAGTTTGATGGGTCATGGGGAGGTGTTGCATTAATCTTTTGGGCTCCGTTTGGATGGCTTCTTCCCGGAATAAGGAATAAGGAATAAGGAATAACCACTTTTTACCAATAAATTTATTTCTAACCATCCAAACTCTTCACAAAAGTTACACACTTCCCAATAAATTTACCCCTTCCCAATAAATTTCTTCTTTTCTTCCTTATTCCTACCTTATTCTCAACGCATCCAAACGGAGCCTTGAAGAAGACCGAATGGACGAACAAGGAACAAGTTTGAACTTGGTTTGTCTGACCAAATAAAGTCTTGTAGATGTCACTAGATCTGATTCAATATATGTCTTGGTAACATTCCTAGAGTAAACTTCAGGAGACATTCCCTAAACAATGACCAGATACAAATTAAATCTTAATAAAGAAGTAATAATATATGAAGTAGTTAAAGAAGAATGGCCTAATTAAGTCAATAAATGAACTCATGTTATAATTTAATTACATTGTATTATTACACATAACACTCTTAATAGTTAACATGTCGGCTCGTTGCCTATGAACTTTCACATTCAAAGATGAGCTGTATATGTGAATTTGATGGTTCATTTACACAAGTAACTTCATTCGTTGAAGTATACAGTCTGCTTGGAAATTCTCTGTACACTTCCTCTAAACTAGAAAACTAAAAAATATATACAAATTTGATGTAAGATCTCCGATAAAATCAATGTACATACACGAAATGCAATGACTGTTGGAATATTTAATGTGGCCTATGATAATTAATGTGTGAGCCAAGTTCATCTAAGATAATTAACTAAAGGGTGCATCATAATTTGATGGAAATTCTGATGGACCAGATTCATTGTACTTGATCCCTTTAGTTGCCTCAGCATTAAATACTCTATAATCTGAAATTTTAAGGTACCATTTCCCATAATTCTGCCATTAAGAAATTTCAGTAAAGAAAAGAGAAAAACGCCATTGTTGACCATCATTATGGCCGAGGAAAACTCAAAGAAGATCAATACTAACGCTTCCGCCTAATGACTAACGATTTCTGCTCTTCAATTTGGATACGGAGCAGATGTGATAGAAGAGGAGTCGTGCATGGCTTGCGGGTTTCAACTTCATCCACTCAACACTCGATTTCGATTAGCGATGGCACGAGGTATTTTACGATTCCTGGTTAATTCCGCATTCTAGAATCGTTGTTACTCTTACAGTTGGTATCAGAGCAGGTTATACCGCTAGATTGCCTTTATTGAAATAGAATTTCATAACGGTTAAACAGAAATTCTGTTGTAAGTGTTGAGTGGATTGAGTTTTGTCTGATTTTCTTAATTATCTGAATTCGTGGATCATTATCTCAAGATCCGCTTATCCGATTTGAGTGAGGTTTTCGAAATTGGAAAGATCTCTGGGTCTACTTTCCAAAGAGACTAACATCTTGAAAATCAAGCGGGTGCACAGGGAGATAATCAATTCGCAATCACAAGAGGTCAGAATGTCAGGGTTCTGAAATTTCTGACCTTTCAGTAGTACGGGACATTTTTCTCTTAATTGGTAATTCGGATTTGCATGAAATTTTACCGGAATGTAGATATTTCATATATCTTTCCATAGAATGTAAATTTGTAAAATTCCAATAAAGTATCAGTGAGAAATGCTGTCTGCAAGTTAAGTCTGTCTGACAGTTTGTCGATTTTTCGTCTGTGATAGTCTGTTTTTCGAGGGCTATACCTTTTGATCTATAAACTTGTTTTTGATGAAACTTATGTCACTGGAAAGATCTTTGAATCTAGTTTCCAGAATGATCAAGAACACAGAAAACGGATGATTATAGAGAAAGTTATCGTCAGATTACCAGAGAGTGTTCAGGCTGTCTGAAAGTTTTTGGATGAACTCTGGTCGCACCTTTTCGTGTAGGACGACCCGTCCTGGGTTTGGAACGACCCGTTCTAACAAAGTGTGGTCCAGAAATGATTTTTATGAGTACAATCAGACATATTATGGTTCTCTCTTGTCAATTGAACCTTGTAGATTACTTAATTATTATGTAAATCTATAGAATAGTCATAAATTTGTTCAGAATACTGAATTTGTATATAGATGGTTGGCATCTTTATTGAAGGTTGTTTAGTCAATAGTGATATGCTTGAATATACTGTAGTAGTAAAGTTATGCATATGAATAATTTAAACCATACTAAGTTACTCATACTAAGTTACTTTTAATAATTTGGTCATTATCAATTTTAATAACTTTAATTGTAATTATCATTTTATTAAAAGAAAGTGTGTGATATTTTATTTATATATATCACAATAAAGCTTTACATTTAATAAATTATGATTGTCAATTTTAACAACTTTAATCGTCATTGTAGTTTATTAAGTGGAATTTTATTATTATTAATTCAATTTGTTTCTGCCCAACGGTGATGCAAATTGATTTCATGGAACAACTATTTTGTCAAAATTGAAATTTTTAAATATTAATTTCAGTTTAATTAAGTATCATTCCTCATAGTTGTTTATTTATATTATGTTATTTGTGATATTTTAGTTTACATATCACTATGATGTTTATATTTAATAAATATTAAGGATGTCAATTTGAACAACTTTAATTGACATTTTAGTTTATTAAATAGAATTGTCTCATAAACTTCAATTTATTTCTGTCCAACGATGATATAAATTGAAAATGTGAAGAACTTTATGTTAAAACTGAAATAGTATTTGGCGTTTTTATTATTCATTTCAGTTTAATTTTATTTTGCTATGTGAATATTAGTCGACTATTAACCACCTTATTTTTCCTGAATTTAACAACATTGAATAAAACTAATTTTTCCAACTTGGAAAGAATGAACTGAGATTTGTCTTGGTAATTTAGAACTGGACCAGACATTATGATTAGCCTTTTGTTGCTACTACGAATAAAAGTAGTAATAATGAAATACTAATTTTGCTAAATTATATCTCAAATTTGATGATATCAAGTTTGGATTTAAAGAAAATATTATAAATCAATGTATATATCTCAGGGTTAGTGGGAGTAATTTATCATTCTCATTTTGTTCGTGGATGATATTTTATTAGTCAATAAGAAATTCACTTTCGGTTATTTATTTGTGCTTGTATATATAATGATTAATTTTATGGAAGAGTGCTGAGCAGTTTATAATGTCATCTTCCACTATGCAAGCAGAATTTTTGTGGCATTTTGTAAGGTCACCTATCTTATTTTTGTAATAACGCGACTGCTATTTTGTCTTTTAATAACAACAAATTAAGTAACATGTCTAATGGATTGACATTAAATATCTTGTTGTTAAATACAAAGTCAAAGATATGACAATACAAATACAACATATTAATTGAGAATTATGTTAACTAATTTTCTCAATAAATTATAACCACCCATTTTTGTCGGCACGGGTCTGGTTGCTAATTATGATTTTGTTGTATTGAATTATGTATTAAGTTATGATGTGAAGCTTCAAATTATGAGTTTGACTTTGAATTATGAAATTTGCTTATTTCTTATGTTGCGCATTATGTTTAATTTAAGCAAATTTACTTAAGTGGATCGAATGAATTATATTAACCATTTGTTGGAAAGAATACCAATGCTATAATTAGTGGGGGTCAAATAACATTAATAGTTATTTTGATTGTATTAGTTTAGTTTGGTATTTCTAACTGAACAAGGTTTAAGATGTTGGCCAATTTTGAATTTGTGCTTAATTATGATGTTTTCAGCATAGGCCAAGTGGGAGAATGTTGGAATATTTAATGTGGCCTATGATAATTAATGTGTGAGCCAAGTTCATCTAAGATAATTAACTAAAGGGTGCATCATAATTTGATGGAAATTATGATGGACCAGATTCATTGTACTTGATCCCTTTAGTTGCCTCAGCATTAAATACTCTATAATCTGAAATTTTAAGGCACCCTTTCCCATAATTCTGCCATTAAGAAATTTCAGTAAAGAAAAGAGAAAAACGCCATTGTTGACCATCATTATGGCTGAGGAAAACTCAAAGAAGATCAATACTAACGCTTCCGCCTAATGACTAACGATTTCTGCTCTTCAATTTGGATACGGAGCAGATGTGATAGAAGAGGAGTCGTGCATGGCTTGCGGGTTTCAACTTCATCCACTCAACACTCGATTTCGATTAGCGATGGCACGAGGTATTTTACGATTCCTGGTTAATTCCGCATTCTAGAATCGTTGTTGCTCTTACAATGACAACTCTGTAGTTTGAATTTCAGAAAAGTACATAGTCAAGTTCTTTCAAAAAACAGGAATTTACTGTAAATTTCATTCATCCAAGCACAGCATTACAGCAAGATATTACTATAAATACGGCATAACTGAGATTAGTTCTTTCCCAGAGCAGAAAAAAAGACAAAAAGAAAACAAAGTAGACAAGCTAACATATACAGAGCTAAACAGAAGATATACAGATTATTTCTTCCGACGAAAGATGAGTTCTCCTTATCCACCGAGACCACCTAAGCCACCCATCACGGTATGTTCTTCTCATTGGAATATATTAATTGCACCATGCTTTTGTCCTCGGTGTCATCATAATTCATTGCTAATAAATAGACTAGTTGTTCTAACTTAATTTTTTTTTTCTTACATTCGTATATATTTTCATGATTAAATTGATGAAGAACATATATACTGATGAAAGCTTAATAACGTACTGACAGATAAGGCACCCAGCATGCCCTGGGAAAGGGCGTTGCAGAATAAGGTCATGCATTCACAATGCATGATCAGGAATAAGCAGTCCAAAATAAGAAGAAAATGGTGGGGTGACTCATCATTCCCTTGTATAAATGTGTGAATACTTTGATTGTTCCATTTGTTGTAGAAGCAAGTTCTTTCAGTTCTGTACAGAATGTGTATATCGTACGCCTCATATGTGCATTTTTAATTGTAACTAGTTTACCATTGTTTATGAAATTATGATGTAGATATTGGGTATTAGTTGCAAGTACCGTATGTAATATATTGTTCAGATTGTATATATGGTAGAAATATGTTCAATGAATTTATATTATATTTTCCTTGCATGTATACAGAACACAAGTTAAAACCAACATTATTAATTAAACTAATGTGCAGTGATAAATAAACTGTTTAGGAGCCAAATTGCGCACATATTACTCCCATAAACTTTTGAGTTGGCAAGAACAAAAGAGGTTAAAAAGGGATGTAGGTTTGAAATTTGTCGAAAAGAAATAGTTGGGCCAAATTATTGGGCTGGAATCTTCGCAATGGGTACATAACAATCACCGAAATTTTAAAAAATAATATTAAATTAATATATTATATTAAAAATAATATAAATATAATCATATTTTTTTAAATAGTATCACAAGATCGGAATCTTGGATTCCGATCTTTGTGATACTATTTAAAAAAATATTATTATATTTATATTATTTTTAATATAATATATTAATTTAATATTATTTTTAAATTTTTCGGTAACAATCACCTGACATGGGTTGGGCCTAATTTATTTGTGCCGATTTATCTTAGTTCACCAATATTTTAAAACGTAATTAACTGCGAGTCTGAGACAGATGCTTTCCACGTAGCATTTATGGACTCAGGTACAATGTGGAGTCGGATCCTCCGGTCGTTTTTTATAAATGACCAGTGGTCATTTCTCCATACGGACGTCTGATTTGATCTCAACGGTTAATTTTTTTCGGACCTATCAATCGTAGTATCATGCACGGGACATCTTTAACCGATGAGATTAAATCAGACGGTCTAGATCTAAAAACGACCAGAGTCGGCAGACCAGAGCATCTCATTCCCAGGTTACAATGGCGTACAGCTTTACTATAATCTCCATGTTTCTTCAATACTTCATATTAGACCCTGCTATTACTATGAATAATATCCAAGCCACAGGCCAGCTAAGCTTACACGACAGAACATTTCTTCCCAATTTTCCTCCTATCCTCCTACCAAGTAAATTACTCCGATTTTAAAAAGGCACTTTATGGTCCTTTAAATGTTGATCAATCGTTGAAGTTTGATTCCTTCAAAATCAAGTCAAGCATACATTGGCTTCTTATGCCGACCAAGCAGAAATTGAGGAAGAACAACTTTGTTGGTTGAACTCTCGTCTACAACATGCCTTGCCAGTTGCCACAAACCAGAAAAGGATGCCTCCTGTTTGAAGAAACGGAGAGCGACTTTAATTCTCCAGTGATTATTATAATAAATACCCTTCCAGGCGAATAAAAAAAAAGAGAGAGAAAAGAGCGAGATGGCATCTATGGCGCGAATAGGTTCAATTCTTCCACGACGCACTCTCCTCCGCCATTCAATTTCTTCTGGGTCGTCTCAGATTTCTAGTTTGAAGGAACGAGGCTTCCTTCCTAATAACGCTCGCTTTGGTGAGATTTCTTCCCCTTCCAACAATTTTTTCTTCGATTCACGTCCCTTTCTTTATTAAATTCGCCTCTAATTCATTCAACCGTAATGTACAATCTTATATTAAAACAACTTTTTAAGTATATTTTTGTAGAATTTACCTGCCAATTACTCAAAATAATGTACTGAAACTTTAAATTCGTTATTTTACTGAGTAATTTTACCGAATGAGCCTCCCGTTGTTACAAAAATTCTTTTTCATTTTTTTTCAAGCTTTTTATATTTCTATTACAGAAAATATTTGCTCCCGTCGTAATGTTCTAGTCTTGAAATTATATGGTCTTTTTTTTGTTTTGTTTTTTTTTTTTTATCAATGCTTCTGAACAATAGGAGCTTAAAGTTGGGCCAGTTTTAGTACTGGCTCTTGGTATTATCAAATTAACTTTAAATTTCTTCACACTAGGTCTCAGGTTTTTATTTTCTGTTAGAGTCGTCTATATCCATGTTCACTATTTTCTATTTTGTAAGGTTATGCTAGCAAAAGAAGCTGTTTATTTACCTAATTGTGGAAATTCTTATCAGAAAAGACACAGCTCGATTAGATTCCGAGTAATTGAGAGGATTATGGTGTAACATGCACTCCTCTACTTGGATGTATCAGCTGATATATAGCAGTCATAGGCCTATGTGCATTAGAGTTTCTAGTTCCAGAGACTTACTGTCAACAAAGCATTCTTTATCCAAAACCAAAATAGATTTTTCTTTTTAAAGAAAAATAACCAGTATTATAGTTTTTGTTCTCTAATGTGTGGTTTATCTTTGCATTAGATTTCAAGTGCAAACTTCACTCAAGTGTGAAAGAGCCAATTCCAACAGAACTGAAGGAAAAACACTCATGGAAAGTAAAAATGCTTTATGATGGCGATTGCCCCCTATGCATGCGTGAGGTCTCTTTGAATTTCAAATACCTAAATTTTTCATTATTGATTTCAAAAGGAAACAAATTTATGGTTTCATTTCAGCTAAAAAATATATATGTTGTTAGAAACTGACAGTACATATTTACAATAAAGTATTCCTGAACATAACGAAATAAGAAAAATAATAAAATCATCAGTAAAAGGAAACAAAAACTGTATATCTGTCTCTCTGTGAAAAATGTCAAAATGTTGAACTGGTACTGGTATTGGTAACCCATAGCAGCATTATACTCATTCAAGTAAGAGCATAGGAAGAATTTCTTAGAACAATTCAAATTTAGCATTATTTATTTTTATTTAAAATCATAAATTAGGCGGTGATTTTTTTGAAATATGAATTCAATGTCGAACTTTTTTAATGTCTTAGGTGAATATGCTTAAGGAGAGGAACAAGACATTTGAGGCCATAAAATTTGTAGATATAAGCTCCAAGGACTATTCTCCTCAGGAAAACCAAGGCCTTGAATATGAAACTGTGCATCATCTAACCTTTTCCCCCATTTTTCTATTGAGTTCTACCCCTTGTACATTGACCCATTTGCTATATTAAATCACATTTCTTCTAATGATAGGTTCATTGCTTTTGGTCTTTGTGTTAGGTTATGGGGAGGATTCATGCAATTATGTCAGATGGCACTGTTGTTACAGATGTTGAGGTATTGGATTTCAATCCTTTCTATAGTCAAATTTATATAAACCATGTAAGGATTTCTATTATGACGATAATAATGGGAGTCTTTTATTTTCTTATAAAATTTAAAAATAGGCATTTAGAAAACTCTACGAGGCAGTTGGGCTTGGCTGGGTCTATGCCATTACAAAATACGAACCTGTAAGTCTTTTATTTTACTCAGACCAGTATTGCAACAGCTATATGGTTGATACCTGGTATAATTTTTTTCGTATTGTTAGGTTTCTTAAGGTTGCATTTCTTAATCTAAAACTGCCAAAAGTTTTCACATTACTCATTTCACTCTAGCCTTGTTTCTATGTGTCAGTTTTATTGTTTGCATCTTTTAGTAGCTTTATTATTCTAATCCATCACTTCTGTTGTTACAATATTTTTATACGTTTATTAAAAGGTGGCGTCCATAGCAAATGCCATTTATGGAGTATGGGCCAAGTACCGGATGCAAATTACAGGTTTGATATTTCTCTATTATATCCAAGTGTTGTTTAATTTCCTGGCCATTGCATATCCTGACGGTACAAACCAGTTCCGAAATTTATGCTCTAAAAGCTTATTAGCCCCCTAAGGCTCAATTCATTACAATTGTTGGAGGTATAGACATCAATGGGAGTTCCTTACAGGTGTTGTGTCCCATGGAAAACAAGACTTAAATTATGTGCCATTAACCTTACTCCCAACCTCCCAACCACTAAATCCTCATATATGCACAGTACCTAAAGTAACAACAAAAAGATAACAACGAACAACAACTAAGCCTTTCAAGGTAACAACAAGAAGTCGAATAAACTTTTTTTCTGCCTCTTCTTGCAGGTCGACCTCCATTAGAAGTGGTTATAGAAAATAGAAGAAAACTTGCGGTAAATTCATTGAATCTCTCCTTGCTAATTAGTGATTGAATCTTTTAGAGCTTTCCGGTTTATATTGACTGAAAATGACTTAATATAATATTATGATCATTTATGTCACCACTGCAGTACTTCCATGCAACTCTGGTTACCATAATCTGACTTTCACAAACTTGGTGAATTGATCCAGTGGCGGATATAGGAATTTTTTAAGCCTGGGCACAATAATTTTATACTAAATTAAATAGAAATAATAATAATAATAATAATAATAATAATAATAATTAATATTTTAATATAAAATAACTTTTCCCATATATTTAACTAACAAAAAATGAGCTTTTTTTTCATAAATTTGAAGTTTCTAAACACTGAACTATATATTGGATGAAATTTTTGAGCGTACTAATACTAAATGATGATTATTGGATGAAAATATCGAGCAAGAAGCTAGGATTCCTCCGCTGGAGGAGAAATTAATATTTTGTATATATGGGAATTTTTCTTGGATAATGCCTAAAAAACAATATATATATTGCATTTTGCTTCATGGAGTTGGTGCTACATATATCCCATCTTTTAAGAAGAAAAAAAAATGTACCGAGGAATCAATCAACTCAATAATAATGTACTGTATTTAGCAATAGTTGTACAAACGATTTAAAAATGAACTAAAAGACAAATTGGAAGTTCAATTTTTTTCTGCCAGCAATATGGATACAGATTGCTTACTGCCATTAATAAATAATCTCATGTAAAAATTAATTTGGATACAAATCTAATAATAAAATATAACTTACCAAACTACCAATATGATTAATTAACTTTTTGTTTCACTGCACATGGGTAACCATTAATAAAAAGAAAGCTGTTTTGTACAAACTTAAAGCTCAGGCACTGGAGCGATGTGAATTATCCAAGGAAAATGTTACGAAGGAAAACAGAAAAGATAACACAGAACCAAGACTAGGCACTGCATCAAATTAAGCCCGGGCACTGACCTTCCAAATTTTTAAATTATACAGAAAATTAACGCTTGAACCCAAATTTCAGAAAATCAAGCCTTGGCACGTGCCAGGGCTTGCCTCTGAATAAATCCGCCCCTGAATTGATCTATACTTCATTTTTGTATGCACAGGAAGGATGCAGCGATGATAAAAACTGCAAAATCTGAATCCGTATTATGTGATGCACCTTTCAATGTAAAGAAGTTTTTTTCTTTTTTGTTGATAGACCTCTAAATTTTTGTTGAAATATAGGGTTTGCAAAAAAGTTTTAGAAAGAGTGATCTTTTGCATAGCCAATGCGTAAAGTAGACTAGTAGTTGCTTGGTAAAATTATGAGGCTAGTTTGGCCATATCTTATTGTAAATTTAATGTTACTAAAAATGCGCAAGCACTCTGTTGTCAATGTAGAATATTATTCTCATCTCATATGTAATGTCCACTACAAGGACGTGATACCTTATATTATGGTTTGGAACTTCTGTCTGATCTCCATTTTGGAATTTTCTTTAAATAGGCCAGTCAGATAATGGACAGAATAAAAGCCCACTCCAATCAAGAACACAATTACACAAGTCACTCAACTTTTCTATTTAAATTTGTGTTTTTACGTGGAAAGAACTTTCATCTTTGATTCTGAGATGAGGTGGATCCACTAAAATTAACAACTACAGATAATTCGCAGATAGAGTTTGTAAAACAGGAAAAAGAGAAAGAGGAAGTGCGGAATGGTAAAAAGCTAACAAATTGGAAAAGATTGAGACTTGAAAGTCTATGTTCGCTGTATGTGTGTGTGTCAATGTGTGGGGTGAAGTCAATGCACTTTCCCTTCTTTGTTGGACGCTTTTTATTTATTCAAATTCTTTTTACAAGTAGATGCTCTGTTACCTCTCTCTTTTGCATATTCCAATTGACTGCATTTTATTAATCTATGCATAATGCATTAGAAATTGTCGTCAAAAACCAAGTTGGTCAAAGTATGATGGAACCCAACTGCCATGCCTTCCATGTACATTAACCTTCTCCATTTCTCAATTAATGGACAAAGCTAGTAAAACCAATGCACCGTCTCCACAGTCACCACACGTTAACTGGACCATACTCTATATATATCAGTGTTTCTAATACCATACCGGCACTCCTACCAGCTAGGTGACCGAAATCCGGTATAGCCCGGTATTTTGTCTCACAATACCAAAATACTGTCGTTTCAGCTATTGTTCCTGTGGTATTATCGAAATTTTTTGGTATCCGATATGGTATTGAAAACACTGCCCTACATATATCACTTGTTTGGATTTTTTTCGTATATAATTTGAATAATTGTATAATATGTGTATGATATGTAATTTACAAGCACACAACATGTGAAAACCTAGATTTTTTATGTGAATTTTTTGCATAAAACACTATGTATATGTAAATATGATATTTTTTTAGAGGAGGGTTCTGGTACCACAAGTTTAGGGTGCCTACAAATGCCACAAGTTAACTTTTTCGTTAATATTTTAAATTTTAAAATGTAAATGTCCAATTTAAACTATTGATCTTCCTTTTAATGAGTGATGCATTTTCATATAAGTTTTATAAAATTTGAAGTTGATTTGATACTCGATCAAGAGGTTAAAAAAATGAACGAATTTGATTAACTATAACATATTAATTATAATACATTCATGGTTTGACTTCTAGATCAAGTATCGAATCAAATTAAAATTTTATGAACTTATATGAAATGCATCGCTCGTTAAAATGAAGAAAATCAACGGTTTAGATTCGAAATTTACATTTTAAATTTAAAATATTAATAAAAAATAAAAATTGTAGCATTTGGTGGCACCTTAAACTTGTGCCACCAGAATTTACTCAGATTTTTAAAATACATAATCTATCAAATGGTTTCAAATTAAAGTTTGAAAAAAGAACGACAAATGCTAGTTTTCTATATATAGGACGGAAGGGTCCGTCCAATATGATCGTTTTCACATTTTTAAATTTCAAATTACCGATCCGAACCGTTAATATGTTCTCCATATTGAAAACTTACAAGAAACCAATTTTTACATTTTTTTCGAATTTTTTACTGTTTTTTTTATTTTGAAAATTCATGATATAAACATTATGGATCGTCCAATAACAATGATTTTCTAAAATGCCAAAAAAATAGTAAAAATTCGAAAAAATGTAAAAATTGGTTTCTTATAAGTTTTCAATATGGAGAACATATTGAATGGTTCGGATCGGTTATTTGAAATTTAAAAATATGAAAACGATCGTATTGGACGGAGTTCATCCGTCCAATATATTGGACTCTAGCATTTCTAAAAAAGAATAGGGAAAAAACAGGGAAAAAAAATTTGATACTAAAGTAGGTTATGAAGGCGAAAATGCAACCATTAAAGCCAGCGCCAGCTGGCCATATGTCATAGGAGCATTGGGCATTTGGGCTGCTATCCAACATCCGTAAAAAGCCACATAAATCACACATCATCTTGGTTGGTTTCATTTAATTCTATTTACCAACTTTTCGGTTCTGTATTCGTATTCTTTAGGGTGCGTTTGGATAGGTGTGGGAAGAAGGGAAGAAGGGAAGAAGTGGGAAGAAGTATTGGGAAGTGTGTAATTTTGTGAAGAGTTTGGATTGTTTATAATTTTTTTTCTTCCCATCTTCCTTCTTCCTCTTCTTCCCCTCTCATCCAAACGCACCCTTAATAAAGAGATCTCCTTGACCTGACCATATGTAAGTTTATGAACTCTTTGGAACAATGGTATTGTGCCAAGTATAAGAGCCTCTTTAATTTACAATCCAAATATTCTACTATATAGGTAGTCTAGCATTCCTTAAAAATAATTTAAAAGAAAGTAGTTACAAGGGAATATACATATGTTGCATATCCTTCTTTACAACAAATTGTTTCTACATGATGTATGCACTACTAGAATCAGACTTATCTGCTACCCAAATTCGCGTCTCTATTCCGACGCGACAAAGCCTTTGCGTTCACTTAGCGACGCAACCATAGGGACCCCGATACTCTAGCCGCAAATACTCAACATCTGGGTCGCATGGATGCGAATTATTTTACTGCGTCCTTAATTATGATCTCTGCTGCGTCAATGTAAGGACGCATCTCTCCTCGTCTGACAACTCATTTGATTCTTACTGCGTCTCTATTTGAAAAACAACTTTGTCGACACTGCGACGCCCTTCCTTAGCGATCCAGATAAAACAGTGCGAGAAAATACGGGACCCACGTTGTCAGAATGTGGGTCCCACGTTGTCAGAATGTGGGTCCCACGTTGTCAGAATGTGGTGGGACCCACGTTGTCAGAACATGATGGGGCCCACATTAATTTGTGTTTCGATATACCGAAAGTTTTGCTCATCGACCATTGTTATACTTTGCGGGACCCACTTTACTTTATGCGTTGTTATACCGATGCATTTGATTAGGGTCTTATCAACTTTTAACGGGGCCCGCTTTCAGATATGTAAATTGGTATAGCGACGCTTTTGATCAGACATCCAAATATCGACGCATTTAATGCTACCTATTTCAAATACATTTATACGTCCATTCATTTCTACCCGATACCAATTTGGTACCACCACTATTGAATTCATATGATTTTTAATTGTTCTATAATATTTAGAATTCACAAACATAAATACCATTCAAAACAAACATCACACAAATTCTAAATTTCATTGAACTAAAAAAACAACATTCATAGTATATTAAGTCAAAACAACAAACATGTAGGCCACAAATAATTTGATACAAACTGAAATTCAAAGTAAAATAACATAAAGTTTTAAATAAATAAAAAAACTAAAGGACAAATAAAGTTACACATCAAACCCAAGAGTACTCAAATGTAGCCACAAATAATTAAGACGATAAAATCATGTCACTGTTCAACAAACAAAAAACAAAATTAAGTTAGCTTTCGAGGTTCATTACAAGATTATACCTTATGATGATTGATGAAAAAAGAATAGTTTTAACCTAGTCAGATCGATGTTTCATCGGTCCTTGTGAAATCTTATTCTCTCAATTTCATACATTCATACAGCATGTAACGCAGCAATTTAAGAGCTTTAGCCTTGTTCTGACGATAAAAATACAGACGCACAATTATACGTGTCTATCTATATATTCCAAGAAAAAGAATAGATAATGATATTTGGTTTTTTTCTAGTGACCTATCTACCAGATTAATATTTAACTTAATTTAGAAAATGAAAAAAGATGAGCATTCTTTTCTCCAAGATATGGCATGGTTGTCATAATTACATATTGTGCTCATATTTGTACAGTGCAACTAGCATCACTTGCTCATAGGTTATCAGATAATGAACTTGACTGTTTGAACTAAATCTGCTGCAATGACCAAAAAATAGTCTGCTTCGCTTTCATACATATTGATAAAGCTTAAATTTAAGTTTCGCGTACTTATATCTACCAAAAAAAGTCTCACAGCATAGTAACTTCAGTATTAGCCGAATAAAAAAAAAAGATTAGAAGATGTACAAGTGTCCCAAGTTTTATGGAATAGATTCATCAAACCAGTTACGTAAGCACCCAATGTGATTAGAAAAGTCATACCTCCAGTTGTGTCGATCTGAATAAAGAAGCCAACTTGTAACCTAGAGAGACGAGAAAGAATGTAAGAAATTAGGGGAAGGAAAGAAAAAAAATACAAAAATGTGCCCATCTTTAATGATACTCTCTCGTTGTATTAACCATGCAAATGCCTTTCTGGAGCACTAATAATAACACCCAAATACCATATAAAATACAAATGACAATATATATGTACAATTCAATCACCTCTTCTACTTCATTTCAATAAAATAAAATAAAAAATCAATCTGATTAGAGAAGCCATACCTCTAGTTGTGCTAATCTGAATAAAGAAGCCAACTTGTAACCTAGAGAGATGAGAAAGTATGTAAGAAATTAGGAGAAGAAAAGAAAAATGCAGAAAAGTGCCAATCTTTAATGATACTCCCTCGTTGAATTAATCATGCAAATGCTGGTAGAATAGGGATGTATATATACTTTTTAATAGAGATTTCAATTATCAACCATTATGTAGGAGTGCATGTCTTTCAATTTGCAACTTAAAACTCAAATTTAAATAACATGCCACAATCCTTGAGTTGATATTTTCCTTAATTGATGGTGCAGTTTCCTCTCGAGCAACTATGACATCAAATAGATATTAAATATCATCAACAAGTACAATAGCTATTTATGATAGTTAATTCGTTCTGAAATCTTTTTTAAATTAAATTCAGCTGTAACCAGTAATGTCTTATGTAAACCATACCCTACAGAAATAGGAATAGGAGGAATTTTCTATTCCTAGGTATAAATTTGGGGTTGTTTGGATTTTCTAGGAATAAGAGAAATTTTCTATTCCTAAGCATAAATTTATTATAAACAATCCAAATTCTTCACAAAATTACACACTTTCCAATAAATTTATGCTTAGGAATAACAAATTTCCCAAATTCCTAAGCGATCCAAATAGCCCAGTAACATTCCTCTACTAATTTCTAGGGTTTCAAGGTACTAAAATTTATTGAATAATGGCCAGTTCCTATCCATATCATTACTTATAGGATATTAGGATCCTATAGTACGGTATGCTATTGTAAAAATTAAATGTTTTTGGAATTGAATCAGTTAAGTGGTACACTAATATTGTATTACAACAAATTAGAATGAAAAAATATTACGAACTTGTAGACAAAAATTCCATGAAACAAATTAATTGATCTCAAACAGGATGAAATTCCCATTTACTTTCAAATAACTTCAATCCAATTAGCGCAGAGAACAAGATAAATCCGCCAAAAGAAAATACGTTAGAACAATAAAAGAACAAGATTGAAATCGGCAGTTACCACCTCTTGAATTCGAATGAGAATTTTGGTCTCAAGCTCCGACCTCGTTGCGCCTCTTTTGGCCGAATTGTTGGGTCGGAGGGGTATCGGATCGGGTCTGCGCAGCAGTTATCATGGCCCTCTCGAGAATCTTTCTCCGCCGTGCCTCTCATGCGCTCTCCATTTCCTCTCACCCACGTCAGCTCTTATGCTCCGACCACCACGACACTGCAAACACTCCTTCTTCTTCTTCGTTTCTGTCTCTAGGCGTGAGAGAGAAAAGTGGCATGACGCGCGAGTAAGAGCGGGAGACCGACAGACGAGAAGGATGGATAGCGAGAGAGATGAACTAATGAAACCCTCTCGTATGTCAAGTAGAATCTGGTTAGGGTTTGAGAAGGGAGGCGGTGGCGGCTGATTTGAATGTTGGCAGCGCAAAGGGTTAGATGAAAATTTGTTGAAATTTTTAATGAAATTTTTGGGGGAAGATTACGAGCCAAAATTTTATCATGGAAACTATATTTTATTAGTGGGAGCGAACAGATCTAAAATAGATCCATGTGAATATTTTTTTCGTACAAATTAATACAAATATTAAATAGTAACATAGGATGTATAAAGGCAATATGAACGTATATCTTGGAATCATTTATATTATTATGTATGTATCTTTTAAATTTGGAATTAACAATTTCCATTTCATTTGAATAAAAATATTTTTTAGTTGAATTTTAAAACCACAATCGGTCTCTTGTTTGTAAAATTTTAATTGAAATTGAAATTAGGAGAAATCATACCTTAGAATTGATAGGTTATTGTTATCATACTAAAATCTACATCAACCGCGATCCGAGACTCAACATGAAAAACACTATTATCTTTTACAAAATAATATGATTGGAATTTCTTATTATTTTCTTGTGATGCTTCATACTCTCTTTTATTTCGTAAATTCAAAGTCAGTCTAAAAAAAAAAATCAAAGTTCACTTTTTCTTTGATATATATTAATTTTTAGATAATATGTATGTGCTGTAACAACCTAAAAATACCAGACCTAGTTTAATTGTGACGGTTAGGTTAATTCTTAAAATAATATTAGGAAAAATAAAATTTTAAAACTAATGACCTTTAAACCATTAATTAAATTGTAACATTAAAATTTACTCGAAATCAGAATCTTTTAAATTGTGTAGTATCTAAAAATAACTTAAATGATTCTAGCAAAGTCAACGCTTAAATTACTAGATTAATTGAGCTCAAATCAGAATTTAATCTAATAAGAAAAATTAATTAAATTGTTTATATGAGTTGCAGCATCCTTGGCTGCATGAATCATGCCACAGAAAATCCAAGAGACCAATTTTTAATAAAAATCTCAAATTTGCGTTGGCATCATCTCCTTCCTCCTCTTCATTTCTCCTTTCTCTCTCGATCCGTCCGATATTTCTCATCTCTCTTCTTCTCCGACGAGAAAAGAATTCTCGAAAATTTTCGAGATGGATCGACTGTGGCTAGCCAATCCCGCCGTGCCACAGTCGAGCATCGCCTCTGCTGAGCTGTCCCTTTTGATCTTATCCGAGAGGAAACGGATAAGGGTTGAACTTTTGACCAGAGCTGTGAGATTTGAGTAAGAAATCTTCGCCGTTGATCTCTCCTCTCTCTCTCTTCCTCTCTGCACTGCCTATAAGTACCCCACTTGAGGTTCATGTCGGTTGTTGGCGATTAGGGTTTTCCACAGAAAAAGAAGAAAAGAGAGAAATAGAGAAAGAGAGGGAGGGAGCAACAGCTGAAGATCCAAGGTATACCCCTTTCTCTTGCGTTGCGATTGATTGGATTAAGTTGGCCTCTTTGATTTTTCTGCTGAGAATTTGAGTTAAACTTCAAATTGGAATTTATGATGTTTGGATATTGTTAAGTGTTATTGGATACTATATTAACCTTGAGTAGGCTAATTAAATCATCTAAAACGGATTTCGTTTGATGGAATTAAGTTAAAACCTAGAAATTGTGAAGTTAGGTTCTGTCTCGAATTGAACTGAGCAAAATTGAGGGATTTTGAGTCTTTTCTCACGGTTGGGTACAAAGAGAGGCTGTGTGAGGCTTGGCGATAAGGTTTGAGGCCTGGTACCAGCCTCAGGTACGATGGTTGTGCCTCTGGTACCGTTCTGGTACATGGCAAGGTGAGACAGGGGCTGTTTCTAAAGAAAAAGTATGGGAAGGGCCTATTTGTAATTTTCGGAGGGCATGTCTGTAAATTCTAGGGGCCTGTTTGTAAGAAAAAGGACTGGAATGCGGATTAATTTGATTTAAGGGCCCTGGGAAAATTGTGAAGGATTGCGGGTCGAATCTGCACCTTGGCTAGCGGATCTGTCGGTTAAGTTACGGACCCATTATGGTTGGCTCAGGTCAACTGGGTCAGGTTGACCTGGCTCAGCCGCCTGCGATTTCTGGGCTTAGGTGGGCTGAAATTTTGGGCTGGCCGAAATAAAAAGAAAATTCTCTTGGCCCAGCGCAGAAAATAAATGGATTAGAATCAGATTTTTAATTTAATGATGGAAATTAATCTAACTTAATCAATGATTAAGTTATTAATAAATTGTGGACTTAAAATAAAGATTTAACAACAACAACTAGCAGTCAAACAAAATAATTAAGGACGAAATTTAAAGAACGAATAACAAACAATAAATCATTTAAAATAATTAACTTTAAGACTTAAATAATAATGAATAAAAACAAAATAAAATAACATAAATTAAAATGACATTTTAATATTAAGTTAAACTAAAAGCTACTGAAAACACAAGCATTTATCATAATAATAATAATTAAATGTGAGTCAGTCTGGTAGTATAAGCCGGACCTTTTAGATTTTTAAGTTAAGGTCAAACGGAAACCGTTTGGTTAAATCTTAACGGTTTTTGACCAACTTACAGGGAACTTGACGAAGACGAGTTTTGACCCAACAACAGGTGCGGATACGTGGATTTTTATAGAGATCTTTTCCGGTAACTTTAAATTATGCATGGCATGTTGAAAGGTTTTGTTGAATTGCATAATTCATTATCATGCTAGTATACAGGAACAAATATTACAACTCATGTTGATGTTGATCTCATTTGTTCAAAGTTATCATGAGAAATCAGGTAAGTTTGTTTATCTTTTTTATTATAAATGAGCTGAACTGTCTCAGTTCAAGTTAATCTTACCTGGAAAATTGGAATTCACGTCACGAAAGGACAATCATGGAATTTTGACTTGGTATGAGAATTAATATCACTCTCCGGAGTCGGCCGGCCCCCGGCTTCGGCCAGTTCAATAGCGCTATGTGGATTTGGAATTCCCTCACGTACCCAGGGTTAGAGCTTCGTCTCTCACGTGCCCATGGGTTAGGGAAAGGTCTCCTCACGTGACCCAACCGGTTGGGTTTAGGTGACCTGAGTGAAATCACGATGATATCACGATAATATGTCACGGAAATTGATTAGTCCTTTATTTGATCTGGCTTGTCATGTTCTGTTTCACGTTTATTTTCGTAGCATGATTTTGGATATATCATTTCTTGATCAGATGTACAGTATGAAGTTAACTGAAGATTTGCATTTGCATGATCTTTATTACACTGTTTTATAGTTTGATATTTTACTCATTATTTATTATTTAATGTTCATGTTGATTAAACGGGTATTATTTCTGGATTAAGATTTCGACCAGAAATCCACGTCTGGAACTAAAACCCGCACTGAGAAATTTATTCTCATTCCGTGCTTATTTTGCATGTTCCTCGGCGGATGGGGGTTCCAGAGGACGCATATCAGTAGGAGACCACCTTTTTGATGGTATATAAGGGTTCATATACGCATATCGGGACTTTGTTTCCACCTATATATTACATTTCCTTAATATGTTTTCAGCTGTAGTTTGTTTTACTTTTCTTTTACGTTAAATTATAGTTAAGTTAGGATTATATTTTGGCTACCCTAGACCTAGTCCTTATTTTGATGTATATATATATGAACCAGGCTAAGTGTTAGTGTATAAATTCTAGTCTTGTGTGTCAGACATATTACCTTATAATGTACTGTTGTGTGTTATGTATGTATGCCGCAGTTTGAAGTTTTGTTCTGATTCGTTTGTTTTTAAATTTTTTGCCTTTCATTTTATTTTTAACCTTTAGTTGATAATATTCTTTTATATTATCTGTTTAGTAATAAGAGTTAGGTTTTATTAAGCCTTACGAGAGTACATTCTCATGTACTTTCGTGGCGAGAAACTGCCCCACCCCATTGCGGGCTGTGCATATATCTCAGGTACCATCATTTTTTTTTTATCAATCATACATGCATACATGAATTGAGCTATAGCTAGTGTTTTCTAAAATGACACGACACAATCGTGTTAGCACGATACGATGTGCGTGTTGATGCGACACGACACGACACGACATGAATACAAAATTGACACGACACGATCGTGTTATCGTGTCTTGTCATAATCGTGTCGTGTTGGGACATTAGAAAGTTTGACACGATTCAACACGACACGATTTGACACGCAACATGACACGAACACGAATTAACACGACACCTCAACACAAATTTAATTATTAATGTTGATTATTTAAGCAAAATTAATAATTTAATTTCAATTTATAATACTATATCATATTATTTACCATCATTTAAATCATAATAGTGTTCTAATCAAATTATTCTTTTTTTATAAAAATATTGATAAAAAGTTTAAACTTAATCAAATAATAAATTATTATGTTTAGTAATTTTTTTTACTTTTAATTTTTTTAATATTTTTTAATTTAAAAAGTTAATTAAATAATATGACACGACTAACACGACGTGTCAACACGACACGACACGATCGTATCAGTAGTGTCGTGTCAGAATGCATATCGTGTTGCCTCTTCTCACCACTAAGTACGACACGACACGACACGATTAAAAATGTAGTTCGTGTCAATACGACACGACACATGACTCTAACACGATCGTGTTTGACACGACACGATTAATCTTTTAATATTACAATTATCATAATTATATGAAATGTACGCCTAGAATTTTTTGGGGGAATTGTCAGCGCCTAAACAATTGAACTTTAACTTGAAATTTGAAAATAAATTGATGTAAATTAATATCTCGAGATTTGATTTAAATTGGTTTAACTTGGAATTAATAAAAGGAACAGTTTGAACGCCAGTTCATATTACATATTTAATAGTTATTAGAAAAACTTTCTCTTGGATTTGTAATATTATTTGACATCGTAATAAAAAAAAAAGTTTACTTTGTAATATAATGACTAGCAATTTAAGAGAATCAATATTTGTCTTCACATGCTAAATATAATTTTTTTCTAAGATAGTACAACTTCAATTAAGAGAAGCCATTGGATTTGATCTAACGATCCACGTACAAGCACAAACAATCTATCCATGGGCAACGATCCGTGGCACATGAAAGAAACCAGTCAGAATATGCCACTTGTCGGGGTCTGATTATGTGATTTTGCAAATACATCTAATAAGAAAAGGTATCATCTCCAATAGTTGCACAAATGGAGAATTGAAAAGCATATAAGATTATAGTGTTCCGCAAATGTATTTGAGAAATGCATTTTATCTACTACTTTGCTAATGCGGTACTTCGCTTCATTCATTTTATTTGCTTATTCTTTAATAAAATATTTTGGCGGTAAAAATTGGCGCCAAAACAATGTTAGGCATTCTATTTTTATTTATTTTCGTACCATAAATCCTTTATGTATTGTTGTTATATTTTAATTTTAGCCGGGTTTAGATGAAAGGTTTAAAAATCGATACCCTATATTTGTGTAGTTTAAAATTTTGATTCACCTCTGGACTCAAAATTACATAAACTTTTGGATTGATGTTTTTATCAGTACTAGAGATAGAGGTTGGAAGGTGACACCCACTAAATAAGGGTAAATGATTAACAATTTGTAAAATTTAATCATTTCAAATTTGTGGTATAAATAATAAATTGTATCGCATTATAATATATGGGTGCCAATTACATAAATAATAAATACGTATATGATTGGAGTAGTTTACAATATTTTACTCTAGAGAAATAATAAAAAATTGATATATTTTCTAGTGGATTATTTTTTTAATTTACATAGGCTGAAAAAAATTATTTTTAAAAAGTTTATTTTTTTCTAGATAAAAAATAGTTTTTTTCATTTTATAAACTACTATTGTTAGAAAGTTTATTAATGATACGAGGAAACAAGCTCCCAAAAAAAATCATGGATTTTCATTTGAATTTATTAGTCAAATGTTTATTTTCACGTGTAAGCAATTCAACATGTTTATGTACCACTCGGTACCGAGATACAAAAACAAAATGATATATATCTTTTATAACAAAAGCATGTGGGTAAGGAAATAAGGTCAATATGTAGCTATAAATGGTATCTTTATTGAGTAAGGTTCTGGTACCACATTTTTTTGGCGTCACAAATACCACACTTTATTTTTTTATTTTAAATTTTTTAAAATTAAAATATAATCGTATGATCCAAACCGTTGATCTTGTTCATTTTAATGACGGATGTGTTTTTTCCAAAATTTCATAATTTTTAAAGTTTATTTAATACTTGATCAAGATGTTGAAAAATGGACATATTAGAATTAATATAAATTAGTTATTTTGATTCGTTCATTTTTTACCTTTTGATCATGCATCAAATAAATTATAAAAATTTATGACAATGTATCTGTCGTTAAAATGAAAAAGATCAACGGTTTGGATGATACGATTATATTTTAAATTTTGAAATTTAAAATAAAAAATTAAGTATGACATTTGTGGCATCAAAAAGTATGACACCGGAATCTTGCTCATCTTTATTTCCGTGGTCATTGTAACACTCGCACTGTGCACCGTTTGTAAATTCCATTCTACATATTTGGAGAATAAACATTTTACCACTTGGTAATAAAGGTTCACACATAGGACTAAAATTCATATTAAATATATATCATATTGTTTATTGACTAGACATTCTAGTAAGTGCATACATTAAAATTCATATTCGAATTTGCCTTAAATTCTATAAGGATTAATTATGGTGTATCATTAGGGATTGATTTTTTCCCCCCTTAATCTCAACTCTTTTAGAGATCTTAAAGGATTCCCATAGGTCTAGACATTTTATTCGACTGTATATTTACTTAATAATTTCCTCATATTACAAAAAATATATATATCATTTGAATGAAAAAAATATATAATTTGAGGTTTCATTACAAGAAAACATACTATATTAATTTTCATTTTAATTTTAAAATCTCGATTCTAAAAATAAATTCTAAATTTTATTGATAAAAAGAGAGCACACAGGATTATAAAATAGTGAACAACTGATTGATAAAAACATACTATTTTCTTTTGTATGTATAGAGTATAGACTCTACTTCAAATTTTTGTTCTAAGTTAAAAACTTTTTCGGTTTTCCAAGAAATGTTATAAATTTCAATGATTAGAAATTCTATAGCAAGTCAAGACTACGTAAAAGCTAACGAGAAAACGACTCATTGCACCAATACACACTAAATTAAAAGATACTGAAGAACGATCCATTCCCTAATTTTCTTCGCATCCCTTCCATTTTTTTCGCCATTCCCTCCCATTTTGCTCCCATTCGCTAAACCCTAGCCTCTCCGATGTCGCAACCCCCCCTCGTGCCTCTCTTCCTCCGGCCAGTCGCACCCCCTCCGACGCCTCTCTTCCTCTGCCAAGTTGCCTCTCTTTCTTCGTCGCCCTCGCCGACAAGCACCCGTCTCTCTAACACGCCGCTCGAAGCACGCTCTTCTCGGCTCTCGGAAGCCACCTCCTCTTTCACGTTTCTCCACTTCCCTTCTCGGCAGCCACCGGTAAGTCTCCCTCCCCCATCTCTCTCTGTCTATTGGGTTTTGTAGGTTATGTGGATTATGTTGGATCTGGTTGGAATAAATTGAAAAATGCATGGTTGGATTAGGTTAATTTGAAATGCTTGATTAGATTAATTTGTCACTTTGAGCTGGTGATTGACCAAAGGCTCCTGAGCCAATAATTGACCGGCTACTTGATGAGGATAAAGATCTCTACCAGTACAATTTTCTCTCTTTAACGACGATTCCTATCAGATACAAATTTATATTGAATGAAATAACTAGTGAAATCAAATTTAAGGAGAACATATATTGAATGAACATTTATATTATGTCATTAGATGTTTTGTTAGCTTAACACTATAAAGAAATTTTTTTTGTGTGTATGCCCCCTGATAGATGGTATGAAAAGAGATGAATGAAATGCTTACTAATGGTCTAATTTAATTAGAAAATGAAGGATACAATACATATAAGCTGCTGGGGTTTAACTTTCTTTGAATTTTATATAGTATGGTTAATGGCGCTTCAAAAGTTTTTTTTTTTACAAAGACTAATACTTTTAGCCGGACAGTGATACTTAAAACAAAATAAAATACATGAACTGTGCAGTTGTGTATCAGCTGACGTATGATGTTCTTGTCCCAATTGAAGCTATGGAGATTGATACTGATATGGTATTATAGTTTCTCTTTTAATAATTCATTTTTCCCTTACTGATATGTAATATAATATCTCAAAATATGTTCTATTATTTATTGGTGAGGCACCATGAATAGAGGTTTTCTCCATTTTAAATTAATTTTATTCAATTTATTTCTGAATTTATAACCAGAGTTTCGGCAAATCATATATAAGCTCAATATCATTTTACTAATAAAATGATTTTCATCTTTATTTAGGATGGGAGTTGACATATGAACAGAAAATGTATGGAATAGTATGGGGTCATGGCGCTGCCGAACACGTGTTGTCGGACACGTGTGCACCGAGTGTGGGATTGGTATGAAGCGGCTCACATCACCTGACGGGACCTAATCCAGAAAACTCTGTATATCATTTATTACATTATTTATTGAAAAATCGTTTACATATCTATATGGGATATTTATTATCGATGAATATGTTCAAGTTCTATTATCCTTAACCTATGCTGGAGAAATCAATGAAAGGATTAAAAATCAAGTAACAAAAAAGAAAGACAACATGGTTGGCAGTATGAGGTAAACAAGCAGTATGATTTCATTGTTTCCCACTCTTTCTTGTTTTGCCTCTGATAAACCTACACCTATAGCATGGAAATGTACAATGCGGCAATATGCACTACTTAATTAGGAACAGCAGAAACAAGCACAAAATGTACAAAAATAAATCTTTTTTGTTTTGTTTTGTGGGCCTACTCCTCTTTTGTCATTAATATTGTGTTTTGTTTTTGTGTGTAGATTGGTATCCTAATTGAAGATAAAAATATGCTGACTTCTCGTATGAATGGAAACCTCTAAGCAGAAGGGATTCTTTTATAAAGAGATTGTGTGTCTTTGTGCTGTTATATGTATATAGTTTCTAACTGACATTTTGATGATCTTTTGTTAAATTTTTTTTTTTGTTAAAATGTTAGCTTGAAATAATTGATTGCAATAAACTAATATGGAAACTAGAATAGCTAGTATGCATGCATCTACTGGTTATATTCCTTTGATTTTTGCATCATCAGGCAAGAAAATCGTGACAAAGCGAATGTGGCTGGAGGGCAGAAAGGTTGTGGCCGAGGGTAGTAAAGGTGTGGCCAAGCAAAGGAAGTTGTGGCCGTGGTGAAACATCCTTAAGAGTTTTTGTGATGATTATATTGTAATTTATATCTTGTGAATTTGTTTATTACTTTAATTTTGAATTTTGGTTATTACACGAGGATGTTATATTATTTTAGGTTGTAAAATAAATTATTGATATTTGAATTAATTTATTTTGAATTTGTCAATATTGTGCATTGTTTGCATTTTATTAAATTGTCATTATTTTAATTTATCTATTTGTGCTAGGATGAGAATATAGGTCGCCCACGTGCATCATTAAAATTCGAAAATCAAAACAGATTTTGCACCAGTTTTTATCTAAAATCGGTACAAAAGGTTATCATTTGCACCGGTTATTGAATAAGAACACGTGTTAAATTTAACCTTTTGCACCGGTTTTAAATTTCTTTAGCAAATCTCACCTATTGGTTACTTGCATCTTATTTTGTATAAAAATAGAAATTGCATCTTATTTTGTATATCTTTGTAATAAAGGAAAAGTCAATGGATTTGTTGGTAAAATTTCTAAGTACAATTGTCAGATCCTAGATGTGCATCATATCAATTTTTTTTAAGTGATAAAAGGTTCTTTGAAATGATATTATGTTTATTTTTACATCCTGAGTATACATGCATGATATATCATGCTTGTGTAAATTATCTCTTAATTTAACTCCTTTTAGTGCTACTTCAATGTATTTTCTTGTGTTGCATCCCTTACTGTGTGATATCAGAGAGAATTTTTGGTATCATGCCACTTTATAAAAATGCATGTCCTGCTAGTTTGGTATGTAATATTTAATGTACTTTGATTTACAGGAGTATCAAACTCAATTGAGGACTTCATTCTTATGTTTTGAAAAAAAAAAAATCTAGTGTGGAAGATTGTACTTATGTTTGAATTGATATATTGATCAGTTTTAGTTTGATGCATTTTATTTTCTGGATTGCAGATGCATACTTTGTACTTATGTTTCTTACTCTTGATGTGTGTTGTTTTGAAATATTTTCTTGATTCATGGGTCTAATATTAACCGTTTACCATAAAAGTGTCAATGATTAATTAACTTTTTAATGGATTGGGTATTGGGTTAATATATACAATGAATGATTGGTATTGAAACTGGTACACATAAAAAAGATGTACTGAATCTGAAACTGGTACATATAAGAAAACAAAGCAATGTTTACCAAATATTGATCCATATATGCGTTGGTATACTAACACATTAAATCACCAAGTAATTTTAATTTAAAAATTTTAGTATATTAAAGTCCGTGTTGATATGTGTCAACTAGCGACGCCAATTATCCGCTCCAGTAAGAAAAAAAGTTGCGTCGCTATCCGAAAGAGTTATGCGACCTAACTAATACGCGTCCCTGTTGATGTGTGTCGGGATACCGACGCAAATTAAATTCAGCATATTCGCGTCCCTTCAAAGGAACAAGTTTGCGTCTCTAGGTAGAGGTTTGTTGCGTCCTAGCTAATTTCTGTCGGACTACCGACACAGCTTAAAAGTCTTCAAGTCTGCTTTTTTCTTTTTGCGTCTCTATTTAATTGAGGGACGCTAACACGTTGGTGCTGCGACGCAGTAAAACGAAATTCTGGTAGTGATGTCTTCATGACCGATTTTTAAAACCAAAAAGGAAGACTAAACTGCTTTTTCATGGAAACATGAAATTAGTATACAACCTGTTATCTTTGCGACTCACAAAACTAAAAATAAAAAATAGTTCCAGAGTAAATCCTCGTATACTTGAAAATTTAGTTGCATTGGTATGAACTCGTCTGGAATGCCAACAACAGACACCCAACAATTGGAGATGAATATCCTCCCGGTCAGAAGCCCAAAATTGTTTCAACACCTTAAAAACTGAATTCATATTATACTGCCAAAAAGAAGAATTCGTATCTACAGAATAATTTAACAAAGAGCAAGATAACAACTTTCTAGTATGTGTTTTTATGGTGTTGTGTGGGGAAAAAAGAAAAAATAGACAATTTTTGTGTTGCCATATGCTTCAACATATCACTAACTACCATTGGAAAAGCTTTATATTCCAGATTTGATAAAGATCATTTCGTTATGGACTAGAGGTCATTAATGCGCTTTCAATTCAACAATTGATTTTGGCATTTTTCCCGTCCAAAACCATACTTTTTTAAGTAAATTGACATTGACAGAAGAGATGATTGATTATTTCAATATCCAAACAAAACCGACAAGTTGTGATACCATTCCATCCTCTTCTACTCAAATTTTCTTTATTCAAGATATCATTTGAGAAACAGCCGTATAAACACCTTTATTTTGTGATGAACTTTCGCTGTCCACCATAGCATGGGGCATTCCGTTAAATCCGTTTTGTTTCCTCTAAAATATAACTACGAAGGGACTAGATTACAAATTTCTTGGTGCTCTCCCATCTCAAAACTAATCGATCCTCTTTATTTTTATGAAAAAGTTTTCATATATACAAATTTTGAGTTAAATTTTTATCTCGATCGTCTATTTTTAAAAAAGATTGATTCATTACAAGTTGTGATCAAAGTCCGATGAAGTATTTACACTTACTATGAAGGAATATCTTTATTAGTGGACAAAGGAAACAATTTTGATATGAGTTATAAAAAAAATAGTCATGTTTTTATATATACATTTATAATTATTTACGGTTTTGTGCCTTAATACACACATTTTATGCCTCCTCAAAAAACTTCAATTTCAAATATGCCGTCACAACAATAACTAATTAGAGGAGAGTTCCGGTACCCACATTTTGGATGTCTCCAAATGCCCCAAAACACACTTTTTTACTACTTTTACAAAATATAAAATTCAAACTTCGAATTCAAAACCGTTAATCTTATTTGATATAACTAGCGATGCATTTTCATATAAGTTTTATAAATTTTGAAGTTTATTTGATACTTGATCAAGAGATTGAAAATTGAACAAATGTAGTTAAATATGATAGATTAATTCTAATCTGTTCATATTTTAGCATCTTGATCAAATATCAAATAAACTTCAAAATTTATAAAACTTATATGAGAATGCATCGCTAGTTATATTGAATAAGATCAACAGTTTGGATTCGAAGTTTGAATTTTATATTTTGTAAAAGTAGTAAAATATTGTGTTTTGGGACATTTGGGGTATTCAAAATGTGGGCACCAGAACCCTCCTCCTAATTAGATATATATCATCGTAAAACTACACAAATGGCCTTATGCCACTATTTTTCTAAAAGGATATTGAATTTAATACATGCCATAAAAATTTATATCGCATTTTGTAATATCTAGAATGCTCCTAATCAATGTAATTAATTTAAAAAATGAAAAATAGATCCATATTATTCAAAACTGAAGAAATTTGAAAACTTTTTTCAAATAAAAACTTTTTATTTTTAAATTTCTAATTGAAATTTTAAATTTTAAATTTTGAAATTTTGAAAGTTAAAATTTTATAGTAGCATAAAAAAATCATTTGGTTGTTTCGTGTGATAGCATATTTCAATTTTTAACGTTCTGTAGTAGCATATTTAAAATGATAGTATGGTAATTTAATTGGCCAATGGCATAAAATTACTTTTTATTATTTTGTAGCAGCATAAAGCTAATTGGTCGCTTTACGATGGTATATCTCGATTTTATAGTTTTGCAATGGCATAAACCAAAATATATTTTACATATATCCATCGTAGAATACACGCTTACTGATGATTACTTTAACCTTTCACATTAAGTGTTCAAAGTTCAAACAATCTAAAATGACACTGAGAATATCACAACATACCCATTCATTATTACATTAATTAATGCTTAATTAACTATTAATTTCAAAAAAAAAGTTGGTAAAATAATTCGAGGACTTGAAATAGTCACAGTACATACGTATAGTCACAACATACCCATTCATTATTACATTAATGCATACTCAACTAATTGTATTTTATTTTTAATATTCTCTCTATATACAAATATTAATAGAAAAATAATATCGAATAAATTTAAAGATTTTTATCGAGAACTTTTTTTCAGATCAAGGTTAAAATAATTCTAGCTCGACTTCATCCAGATAGTACTTGCATTACATGTTCAAAAGTTCTTCAGAGAAGGTGTTCGTACACCGGCAGCTGGCATCCACAAGTTTGTTTCATGTATGTGGACGTAGTCTACAGAAAGGTCCTTCGGTTCACCAACTGGAATATTGGGAGTCACAAGTCATAACTCGTGTAACTCGTCAATAGTGTAGTAGGCAGTAGGGTAGTAACTAGTAAGGATTCTCTGTCCCACTTTCACCGAAATAGATTATGTTGCGAAGAATATTGGGGACCGTCTTAGTCTTAGCTACTAGCCTACTAGAGTACTAGCTAGCCTTGCGCAAGGGGGAGTGAAAAGGAAAGGTTGTGGGACCCACTAATCAGTGACTCGGTAGCATGGTTTGTTGGTGAACATGGGGCAACGAATCCGTACCTTTGTGGGCCCGTTAAGGTTGACCGGATGGTCAGTGTGAGGCACTTCCCATCAAATGTTCAGCTTGCAATACCAAACAGCCTTCATACTTAAGGCACAACCAGGGGCGGATCCAGTGGTGGGGCGGGTGGGGTTAGAGTCCCACCTACCGCCGTCGAGTCCTGAAGTTCCTCTTTAGCCTCAATGAATTTTTTCAACCATTGGAGCACTCAAAGGTGGGGCTGAAGAACAGAAGAAGAGAAACCGTTCGATCAAATGATTCATTAGAGCACTCAGCCCCACCTAAATTTTTTTGCTAGATCCGCCACTGGACACAACACTCTGTAAACAGAGTCTAAACGTGATCTTCTATTGGCACCGCCTAGTATCAATTTTTCTTTAACGAAAAAAAATAATCACTATTGCTACTTCTTATAAAAACACAGGTTTAAAAATATATCACCTCTAGATATCTAACATGTATACATTTGCTGTATCGTTTGCATGGCTGGATCTGGATATCAATCAATAGTCGAAACAGTATTAAGTTTTTGTTTTACATCTATAATAAAAAGAGCATTAATTAGAATACTATTTTTTGGAAAGAAAGCATAAATGAAAAATTTTTATCATCTATGATTTTTCAAAAAAATTTTATTATAAATATATATTTTTAGTAATAATATTTTCTATGTTAATATGTTGATTTTAATTATTGTTGAAGTATAAATATTTTAGAAATTTTTATTTGCCCACACATTAGATGGGTATTATACAAGTTTTATAAAATAAGAGCAAATCTATTATGCATGAGCATGACGCATATAGACTCTCGTACATCATGATCTTGTCAGTCGGTAATTTTACAAATTCACGAATCTAATATATAGACTGAAATCTCATAATAAATAATTTTTTTTATTTTTTTAATTACTATTTTTAATATGTATTACTTTTAAATTTTCTTACTAATAATTTGTGTATAAAAATAAAAAGCTTTAAAAATTTTAAGGTAAATAATAAAATTTTATTGCTAAGAAATTTCAATTTATATATTCGATTGGTTAAATTAGATTTATCAAATTGCATAAATACCGACCGATAAGGTCATAATGCACAGAAACGTTTATACATCATGATGCATAATAATTTCTCCTAAAATAATACGAATATTCTTTGAGAATATTTTAACATTCTCCGTCCTAATTCACAATTTTTTTTTATCTTTATGTTTTTTTCTAGAATATAATTTCCTTCCACGGTCCATTCAAGGAAGAAAAAAAAAATAAGAGCGGTCCGCACAGTGAATATGAAAGTTCAAAACAGTAGGTGGAAAATAGAGGTCAAAATCTAGTTTTGACTTGGAAAAAAAATGCATCACAGTCGACAATTGTCAAAAAATTCAAATGCATTTTCTAAAATAAGTATACATTTATAATAGCAGAGTGCATATTTTGGAATAGTCAAGTGTGCATTGGACAATAGAGGTGCATTGCATATTTGCATTGTTTAGTAGACTACTGTGTATTTTTATAGCGTGTGAAAAAGTCCATGTTTATAGTGCGCGAAAAACTCAATGAGAAATTTTCAGTTGTTACTATTTATTTTTTTTTTTAAACATTCAGTTGTTACTACTTACTAATGTATATATAGTGATTACAAGTAGCATAATCATTGCTAATAAATAGTAATATCGCACATTTCATGCATCTACCCTCATTAATCATCGCACATTTTAAACATAAATCCTCATTAATAGAAAATTGGCAAAATTGGGTGTATACCCCTGTAATCTTCTCAAATCTTTGAAATTGAATATTTACCTCTCAAATCATTTTAATTGGAGATATTTACTCTTGTGATTAATTTTAATTATTTGTTCAATATTAGAAATCAGATGTAGATTTTTTGGACCAAATGACCCTTCATCTTCCCAACCGGTTCCCTCCTCTCCGAGTCCAATTAAAATTCTAGATTAATTTGGGTCATTAAATGTCTGAGTAGCAGCAAAACTAGCATGAATAATAAATGTTTCGAATATTATTGGGTCATGTTCTCCCTAGTTGCTCAGGACTTAGCGGGGCACCCAAATATTTCATCATCACGAAATCCTTTATAAGATACTTCGCTAATAATGAGATATATAGAGTAAAGACCAATATCGCCCATTTCCAAACAAATTGAAAGATGATGATTCTAGTTACTTAAACGAAGTTATTTAGGGCCGTTTGTATCGCTTAGGAACGAGAGAAATAGCATTTTTATATAGGAGGAGATTTATTTTCTAGCTAATCATCCAAATTCTTCATAAAATTACACACTTTTCAATATTTTCTGTCTAAAAATAGATTATTCATCTTATTCCTATGTGATCCAAACGGCACTTAGAATTGTGCAAAATCTAGTACAAGGTCCAAGATTACAAAAATATATTTTGCACACTGAAAAGCCACAATTTAATGGGAAACTGACCAACGATTGCGAAACAGGGGAGATGAAGGGTGTTTTGGTCCAAAAAATATAAAACTGATTTTAATGTTGAAAAGATAATTTATATTAATCATAAGGGTAAATGTCCCCATTTAGCATGATTTGAGGGGTAAATATCTGATTTCAAAAATTTCAGGGATATATTTCTGAATAAAAATTATTACAGGGGTATACACCCAATTTTCCCTAGAAAATATCGCACATTTCATCCTATTGTAGGGTTATTTTGAATTTCATTAATAAGAGGGATCTAATGCGTACGGATAAATGGTGTTCCTTACTTTATTCGTACTTAAATTAAATTTATACCCTTCGATGTATTTTATATTTTTATATAAACTCAATCACGGGTATGTCAAAAAAAAAAAAATTGCATCTTTTACTTCATTTAATTAGCAGCCAAAGAGAGACGCAAAAAAAAAAAAAAAAAAAAAACAGCACCATTTCACTTCGTTAGTTATTTGTTATTGATCTTCATGTCGAAATAAGACAAATTGATGTAAATTGAAATGCATATGGCGTATGATATGTAAACAATATCTAATTGATTAGATTTATTATTTGAAAATTTACATGATGATTTATGGGAGATTTAACGTATGAAATGCATATGGTGACTGAAGGTTGAATTTGTTGTTGTTCTCTAGTTCCTGTTAATATGGGGTGTAGTCGTGTAGATGTGGTTCTGAAACTTTTCATTCTTTTTCCTAACACTGCATCTATGTGTTAAATATTGTAGTGGAGCACAGTCTGTAAAAATCATCAGCCGAGAAGAAAATGCGCACTATTTTATTTTCATAATAATATGGTGATTTTAGCCATTTATTATATCAAAAAATAGATAATATAAATAGTTATCGATCACCTCACAGTGTAAATGGGAAAAAAAAAACAAAAGTATTTGCATATAATAACGTTTCTTGGATCCGAAATAATTTTGTGGAAAAATACTGTATTGTATCAATCGCTTGATTAAAAAAATATAAAAGAGAGAACCAGCTCTGGGTCTAGTGGCAAAGAGCAATGCACTTTGATTCCTTGAGTGAAAGGTTGCAGGTTCGAAATCCGACTGGAGGGTCTTTCATAGACATTTAATTTAAAAATAAATTGGGTGGCTTAGACCTCCAATTTATCTTAAAAAAAATATATAAAAGATCATACACTAAAGTTGACAATACATTTGTGTGTGGTTTTTATTCAGAAGGGTGACTTCAAACATTTTATCAAATAATAGATAAAATCATAAAATAAATACTTATATACTGGAAAATATTTAAAACATTATAGATAATAAAAGTTTTCCATTTGCCCTCTCTTCTTTTCTAAAATAGAAAAAATAATATTTTAATCAATACTCTTTTCATTATCTCGTAAGGAGGTGCTTTGAACAACTCGATTTTTTTTCAAGCAACATATATTTTTACTAAATGTCTAAATTACCCTTACTATCAATTAAGATCTATTACCAATTTATTCTTTCACTGTACTTTTCATTTTATTTCCTTAACCGTATTTTTTTTAAGTTTCCTATAAAAAAGAAATGTATTATCCCTCATTCTTTTTACATCTTATCGTCGCTATTTTCAAAAAGTTATATTTGCATATCACTTATTATTCACTTGTGTAATGTGTAAATAAATCCCAAATCGACGAGTCGTGTAGCGGTATGAAATTTACTTTTGAAATGCACTTTTTTAAATTCAAGTACTGCAATGATAAGCGTAAGCAAAAAAAAATAATAATAAGGAAAATTGAATCGTATTATTGCATATCCAGTGAATGACCAATAATTTTTGCATATGCACATTCTAAAAATCTTAATCTAAAAATAGTTGGAGTCATACAAACAACAGTTCTTTTTTTGTCTACTTGCCAACAAGTTCAGCAACAGTCCAATAGTTCAGTAGATATCCTCCAAATAATGAGCAGCATCTTACGAAAACGAATAGTTAAATTTTGACAAGTAAATCTACTGTGAATCATGGTGCATATAAGTTTTTGTGCACTATGATTGTTTGATGAGTGATTTTACAAATTGACAAATTTAAATTAACCAATCCAATCTATATATATTGAAATCACATATAAAAAATATTTTAAAATTTGTTTACTTTTTTTTTCAATTTTTTAAAAACTTGTCATTTTTTGCTACAAATTAGTGTATTTGTTGTAAAAAATGACAAGTTTTACAAAATTCAAAAAAGAAGTAAAAAAAATTAAAAATTTTGTTCGCTATAAGATTTCAATATATATATTAGATTGCTTAATTTAGATTTGTCAATTTGCAAAATCACCGATCAAACAATCATGGTGCACAGAACCCTCTATACATTATGATTCACGATAGAAATTCTCAATTTTGACCTACTAAAAATAATTAGTTATGAAGTGAGATACAAGCACAAGGAATACACATAACAAATCAAACTAAAAGTGTTGTGTTCTTTGCCGTTAATACAATGTTATTAGGGTGTAAGAGAAATTATGGATTAAAGAACTATGCCCAACTATATTTGATTAGCAACTCATGTTATGTTATTTAAGAAAGAAGAATGGAAAATGGGAGGTAATTAGGAGAAGATTTGAGCGGTAGTTAATAGATCTTAGTTGATATTAAGGATAATTTAGGCACTTAGTAAAAAATTATGTTGCTCAAAAAAAAAAAATTTGCGGTTGCCCGAAGTACCTCCCTATCTCGTATACCGATTAACATTCAATTATAAATCAAATAGATCGAACGACACAAAAAGTGTATAAACGCTAGATTTAAAAGATAATACACCCCTGGATCTGTGTGTTGGCGAGTAGTGACATATCAATCTCCCCGCGTGTAAAAGAAGGGAAGTATTTGCATGTGGTAACTTATATCTTGATTTGAAAATTTGAAATATTGCTGTGAACAAAAAAAATAAAAAACAGTTGTACAATTTGCGACGTTAAAATCTTGGAAGTTACTAACCCTTCCCTTTTATTACAGCTAATAACCTTATCTATAAATAGAAGAAAGTAGATACCCTAGTAACTATTAAGATACTAGACGTATCTGTCTAGATACAGAAGATGTCACTTGAAAGTCAGTCGGAAGAATTAGCAAGCAAACCATTATTATTGAAGGATCCAGACCGTAGCATTTCTCATTTATTGGATGTAGTCATGTAGAAAAGTGATGATTTATGCAATTTTTTTTTCAAAAATGATACATTAAAGATTTAGTGCTGGATAAACAGAAAAAAAAAATCTTGACAGTTTTATTCTGAGGTAGATATTAAACATTGATCTGAATTCAGTAACCACACTGGTACATGCCGTTTTTTTTTTTTTTTTTTTTTGGAAACTATAGATGATGTGATTTTATGGAATTCCTTACATATAAACTCATTTGATTGATTGATCCAGTAAAAAAATTTTATTACCAAATTTAGCATATCATCCACTAATAACATAATACAATACATCATCAGTTTTATTAACATGTAATAAATTTATCTAATGGATAATGCGAAAGACAAAAAAAATAAATAAAATAACTGCTCCTTTCCTCACCCCTCCCTGCCTTGTCAAATTCTCGCGATATGCGAAAAATGAAATGTAAGTATTCATATAGTTATTAATTATCCGTTAAAATTTAAAACATCAAACCTCAAAACTCTTTTAAATTTTGTTTTGATGAAAGATCTCTGAGGACAAACTTTTAGTCCGATTAACTGTCCCCATAAAAAATGAGGTCAACATTGGCCCCTACAAGTGAAATAGCTCAAATTATCATGAGAATTATGCCAAAAAAAAAAGAAAATTAAATGTGTTAAAAGTGTTTCAAATAAACATCACTATACGAGACTAAAGGATAACTTGTATTAAAGGTTCTGTTAGAAGAATAATAAATTTGTATTAAGGATAATATATTTTGCCGAAAATAATAAAAAAATAGTATAATTTGTATTAGAAGAATAGTATAACTTGCTAGTTCCAACATTCAATTTTCATTCCTTTGTCTGCAATTAAAAGAAGCACACGTTAGCAAAGCTGTATTCATGGTAACGCCTGAAGTTTGTAAAACGTAAAATGCGTACTAAAAATTCGAGTAACTTGAAAAAGAGGAATCAAAATTTGTCGATTTGTAATAATTAAAAAGAATTAGGGATATGTCTTGGTCGTCATTCAAAAAAATATATATAATAAAAATAGAAATGCATGTTTGAGTAAAAATTACAATACAATCTTCACAGTATATAGACTTTTAACATTTCTATTTTTTGAGTTCGATCCAAAAAAAGTATTAAAAATTATGGACATGTAAAATTTATTCATTATTAATAAACAATACTGAGTTTGTTTTTCGGTGTTTCGCTGTTCCGTTTTATGCTGTTATTGCTGACGTTAGAAATTAAACATTGCTCGAGTTGTTTTTAAAACTTTATGAACTGTTTAAAAAAAAATGAAGAAATTACATTAACGGTCGTACAAAGTTCCTTCCATCTTTATATATGTATAATTGTCATGTCACTGTCTAATTGTATAACTCTAATTTCACAACAAAATTTGGATTAATCTAGTTAATACTAAAATGCACTATGCAGGGGACCCCACCTAAAGCCGCGCACTAACTAATTGAAAGTCAAAATACTTTCTCCACGCCACAATTCTACATTTTATCAACACCTTAGTAAACTGTAATTTGATGCTGATAACCTTTTCCCTTTTTTAATTCTTTCAATATGGACGAAAGTTCAGTCAACAGTTTTTTTAAACCCCACCAACAACTGAACTAATTGACTAGGAGTTGTTTCCTTATTAGATCCTGTTAAAATTAGCGTGATTATAATTTAATTGCGTAGCACATGCTTGAATCTTAATTAATTAATCAACATGAAACTCCACCGTTTTATTTAAAATTAATAATGGGACAGCTTTAAGTGAAACGCAGCTCATGAAGTATTTAAATTTAATACAAGTATTTTTTAATCTATATACGTTTAGGAGCGAACCATAAGACTGGAATACGTGGTAGATTATTGGACACACAAAATAGTTAAACATCCTTTCATGGTGTTTCCTGTTCGATGCAAGACAGCGGATCGTATGAACCGTCGTCGCGCGCTACTCTCCGCGTGCTTTCGCGCGTTTATACGGCTGCGATCGCAACTTCTCCTCGCTTTTAATTCTTATCATCTAGATCTTATGTGCCATTATAATGATATAACAATTGTGCTGCGAGTGATATGGCTCGAAAGTGACCCGCTTTTTATATTTCTCATAAAATGTCAAACGCAAAAAGGGATTATTTTTAATGCTTCTTTTTGCCCTTTTCTTCCTTTCCAAATAAGCGAACGGGTTTTACGATAAGGACCTCACTTTTTTTTTTTATCTTTTTATATTTCCTTTTCTGTAAATGTTAATCGCTTGTTGAACCAAATAAAATCTCATTTATAGAAGTCTCTTGACATCGGATTCATATAATTTTTGGTAGAGCATTATTTTGTATTGTATAAGTAAATAAATTAGTATTTAAACATTATTTTAAAAGATTAATCATTTATTATTTAGTGACAAGTAAGTTTCACAATTCATATAAAGTAATTTGTAATCTTATTTTCTTTCATATACATATTTCATTAAAATTTTAAAGCCTAACAAGTAAGATGTATAATATAAATATTTTTTCTTAAATACTAATATATATCACTCTTTTAAAAATTACAATGAATTGGCATATGATTACATATAATAATAAGTTTAATGTAGCAGCTTGTATAATCATTCTTTTTTTTTCAGAATATTATCTCAAGAGAGCATTTTTATGTTGATTGCACTAACAAGTTTGTTTCATAAACCATAAAGTTAGCCGTATAATCTATATTTTCCCTTAAATGCTAATAAAAATAAAATTGTGAATTTTATGGTGAATTAACACAAAATCTTGTCGGAGTATTATTTGTAATTTTTTACATCAATCAGTCACTTCCTTAACCCATACAAAAAGCAAAATTTTTTGTATATGTTTTTTTTTAAATACTAACGTCGATTAAATTTTAAAAAGTTTGTTGTGAATTAGCACACAATCTTGACGGACAATTCTTATGTGCTGTCTACAATATTTAGTTGGTTTCTTAATTCTTCCGTGTTATTTACGCTAATAAGTTAGTTTCATAACTTATTAGTTTTTTATACGCTAAATGGTTAGTTTTATTATTTTTTTTTCATATTGTTTACGCTAATTACTCAATTGCAAAACACGTATAAACTTATACATCTGTAATTTTTTTTTTAGAAAATACTATTTTGTTGGTTTCACAATGCGTTTATATTATATTGTAAATCCCTCAAACAAAAAACTATTTACATTTATTGAGATACACATGCTCAAATATAGGAAAGAGAAAGATATTTACAATTATTGAGATACACATGCTCAAATAAAAGGAAAGAGAGAGAAAAAAAAGAAGCATTCATATCCTACATATTTTTGTGTGTACCATAAAATACTGCCATTAAAATATATTTTCAGAGTGTATGTTGGTAGAAGAAGATTTTGATAATTGAAGTCAGTAAATGTAATATCTTTAAATTACTATTTTATTTTTTTTAAATTTTAATGTATTATTTTTTATATTCTTAATTAACACGTTACATGAAATTTTAATTTGTTTCATATGAGATTACAAACCGAAAAAAATGAAATAAATACTTTTAATACGTTAATCTTGTAAATAAATAAATACTTTAACAATTATATATTTAAATGTATATCTATCACCTATAAAAAAAATTCGTCAGCTGTTTAATTCATAACTGAACTGCAGATTTCGAAATACAAATGTGAAATATAACATTGGAATTCGTGGGATATTATAGGGGCTTTGTGTAAAAGCGCCAACAATTTCCTTTATGAGCTTTCTCCGAACAGGAAATTACATCGTACTCTTTGTCTCTGGAAGACATAAAATATATACTGCGAGAAATATCTAATGGTATTCAAATCATCATTAATTAACGCAAACTAATTTCCTAACTAAATACGCACAGTAAGAAAGAATCCTATTTATATAACCCATCTCTTTGGAGAGAGAGAGAGAGAGAGAGAGAGAGAGAGAGAGCGAAATAATAATAATAAACAAAAGAAAAGAGGGAAAAAATAAGGAAAATAAAACTAAAGCTCATATAATAACCATAATTCGATCCGATCCGTTTGGGAAACAAATCGGATTTTTGCGCCATATTCCAATTTTGGATCAATTTGTGGCGATTTGGTTCGAATCAGAGATCTCTGTTAGGAAGAGGAGATCTTTTGGTCTCGCATTCATATTTAATTTGAAAGAGAGAAAGAGGTGCTTTTTCGAAGTAGATTGGGGGATTAATGGCGGATACGGGGCAGGAAAGAAGTAATGCGGTCGCTAATGTTGTGGATTCTTCCTCTGATCATCAACTGGAAGGTAATTTTTAGCGATTTTCTTGAGATTTTTGCTTTTGTTCTGGTCGAATATGGTGGCATTTTTAATTGGTTTAGTTCGATTTTACTTGGCCATCATACTTTCAATCTTTTGTTTCTGATATGTAGATTCCTTCGATCTCTCAACCTAGGTATTTTTACTCCTATTTGGTGAGATTACCAAAAGTACATCCACTTGAACTTGTTTGTAGCAATTACATAGATTTATTGTTTGTTTGTATGGCTTTCCTTTCCTATTCTTTGAATTTTTTTTTTTTCAGTTGTATCAGTCTAATCTAGGTATTCTTCTTATAGAACATTCTCTCAATTGGTTTGTCAATATAGATCAAATTTCCTTTTGTTCTAATTACTTGGTTTTTTTTTATGTTGGGTTATTATTATAAGATGCGACACCTTAATTCAGTAGTTCAAAACTGCTAACTTTCTGTTTCTTCCTAGTTTTTCTGTTTTGTTTGGAGTTTTCACTTCTTTCCTATTGTATCAGAAACGCTTAAAATTGAAACATCGCCAGTTTCATCCTTGTTTAAATGATACTTTTATTCTTGTTCTCTTGTGCAGAAGCCATGGTGCGACTAAGAGTAACTGATGGACCAGAAAAGGGCAGCAACACAGCCAACAATGTATACCCTGATCGTCCTGGTGAACCTGACTGCAGTTACTACATGAGGACAGGCACTTGTGCTTATGGTACCAATTGTCGGTACAATCATCCAACTCACATTGGCCAGGTATGGATTATGATTTTATACCAAGGCCATTCTGTTTATGTATGTTAGTCTATGTACCAGTTGATTACCATTGCCCTTGAAAGCCTACTCTTCTGTGCATTTTGGAAAGATTTAGTTAAGAGTTGTGTATCTGTTAGTATCTTCTATTTTGTTTGCATTTGGTTCACATGTTGTATATAAGGCAATTATTTTAAGATGGCTTCTTCATTCATGACTAGTACCATTGCTTTAGTGGGATGTGATGTGTTATAAATTACTATCTTAACACAATGTTTAATCGTGTTAAGATGTAGTAAATAGTGTGTTCAGTTAATGTAGTGATCTAGTTATACAACCGGGAGAAACAAGAAGAACAATACTGAGCAAGTTGTGATTTTTTATTTTATTTTATTTTATGGTTATCTTTAAGTGCTAGTTATATTTGGTTAGCACGAAGATCTGTTAGTTTAAATGGGCTGCATGATGATCTGCTTTAGGGCAGTACAATTCTCGTACAATGTACGAATAAAAAAATTCAAATGTGCCTCACATACTGGTGCGATTGTAGTTCTTAATCAAAATTCAAATCTGGTTAAAAGCATGCTTGCCTTGATTGAATCTATCTAACCTAAGATTTTTGCAACGTAATAATATGTTTACAATTTTAAATCTTGTTAGCCGATTGCATCATTGATATTTCAGGGCTCACATTATACTGCAGACCTTCCTCAAAGAGAAGGGCAGCCGGAATGTCAGGTATCAAATTTTGTCCAATCAATCCATAAGCAGGTATTTGAAATAAGGAGTCCATTGCAGATATCCAAATGACTGCTTTGTTTATCCATAGGAAACTAATTCAAATCCTGCTAAGGCTAGGACTTAGGATATGTAAGATAGATAGATTAAAAAGTAGTTAGGTTCAGAAATAAAGGGAATTTTGGCATATTTGGATGTTGAGCCTGGCGTAATGTAAAAGGAAGGCCTCATATCAAAACAAATAAAAATGCTGGTATGCTTGTTGACATCAATCTCTTGTTACTTTCAAGTTAAGGTCTTCATAGTACAGATATTCGCTTATGAATTGGATGGTGGAATACAAAATGTACTAAATATATATTGTATTCTTATTGGTGTGTGGACTGACATTAAATCATACTAATAATAACGCCTTTGCCCTTTCTCTTCTTTTAATATTTATATCAACAATGTTAAAGCAAACATCACACTAATAATAGTAGCACTTTTTTTTTTAAGCTGAACCAATTGTTTAGAACATAGACATAATCTGACTCATAGCAGATGATAAGCATATAACATAGTTGACTTTTGAGTCTAATACATAAATCCAATCTTTAAAAAATTGTTCCCTCTTGTCTCCCCCCTTTATTTTTCCTAAATTGTTTTATATCTTAAATAGGATCTGAGTGGATGAAGAACATTCTGATAAACTTTTTTCTTTAATTTACTTTGCAGTTTTTCCTAAAGACAGGTACATGCCGGTATGGGTCAACTTGCAAATACCACCATCCACGTGAGAAGATAAATACTCGACCTGTCTATTATAACAGTTTCGGTCTTCCTATACGTGAGGTACCATTCTTTTGTTATTAAAAAAAATTATTCCCATTAATTGTGTACCTCCTGTTCAAAAATTAAAGATGAAAAATATGCAAGCAACACTATCTCCCAGTTATTTTTCCCCTCAAATGACTATACTTGTGCTTTTTGCATGAAAATGGTATATTGGATGCCTGCATATAGTGCAGGAGTGTGTGTTGATTTCTATTATGGTGTGCAGCATCTGATGCTTCACAATTTTGGACAGTAAACATCCATATTATTTATTGCAACTTCATTTGAAATCCCATTCAAAACTACATACAAACAGAAAAAAAACTAACTAGGACAAGAAAATGAATCACTTGAGATGTTCTAACCTGTACCATCTGGTATGTGTATATAAAATAAGTGTATTTGCATGGAACTGTTATTGAATCAACTGCTACCTTCCCATTATTAAAAAATATTTAATTTTGCAGGGTGAGAAACCATGCCCATACTACATGAAAACTGGATATTGTAAATTTAGTGTGGCATGCAAGTTCAGCCATCCCGAGCTTACCACAGCCTCTGGGATGGTGTTTCCTGTTCAGGGGGCCACAGCATATCAACCAGGAAATGCATCCTCTCAAATGGTGCCTACTGCTGGACTCCCTTTAGTCGGTGGATTTCCTGCATGGCCTGTCTCTGGAGCACCCTACCTGGTGAGTCCCACGCGGGTACAAGGCATGTCCTCTTATGCACCACTCATGCTTCAGACCAATCCCAACTCCCAATCTATTCAACCAGGTTGGGCTGCTTACATGGTATGTTAACTTTAGCTTTTAGTTCATTGTTAGGTTTGTTGGATCTGAGCTGTACCAGATGGAGGTTTACTAAGAAAATTGTTAAAATGAGAGTATTTAGTTTAAGCCAACAACAAAGACAGTGAAAAAAGAAGACGAGTAAAATATGTGGTGAGTTGTACAGTTAAGTGGTACTATGATGTATTACCTGAAAAAAAGAAGGCTTGTTTCCCTTCGGTATGTGAACCCTAGTACCATGATAACTTCCCTTATTGGTATTATATAAATATAAATAAATAAATAAATATTTATATTTATTATTTAAGTTTACAAACAGTATGAACCTACTTGGCTGTATCTACTCTTAGAATTTGATAGTTTAATCTTACAATTTTTATAGCCTCCTCTGATTATATACTTAACATTATTTCTCAACTTCCATAAAGCAGCCAGGAAATGTGAGCCAGTCTGATGTCCTTCCTGGGGGCAGCAACCAGTTGCCTGGCACAATAAATCAGACATCATCAAGTTCTTCAAATTCAGCAACGAATTTAAATAATAACTTGCCAGAGAGACTTGATCAGCCAGATTGCCAACACTACCTGAAGACTGGAGGTTGCAAGTATGGTGCTTCATGCAAGTACAACCATCCAAAGGATAGAAATCCTCTAGCCCAGACACAAGCCCAAGTTCAGGCTCAGGCTATGAATGCTGCTGGGATCACAGGAATTGGACCGATGGGATTTCCTTCAAGACCTGTAATGTGTTACTTATTTGTTTCGTCTCTCTCTCCCACCCAACACACACACAAGGATGTAAGAGTTCAATGAATCTGTCTTATTGTTTGAGCTGAGGATTACAATTGTCCAGTTTTGTCAGGTGTTGTTTTTACCTTATTTAGATTTTTCTTATCTGAACAATACAACTGTACAAGTATTACCCGATCAGTACTGAGGTATTCTTTTGTGGTTCTTAATTTTAACATGGACAAGTGGTTATATAGTAAACTGTGACCATTGCTGAAACAAGGATATTTTGGTACTATGTATTTTTTTTTTTCTTTTATTGTCTTGGTGTTATGGCTTACCACTGATCTTACATCTTGGCATGACCTGATCCCACCATTCAAATGGAGATTTGTTTGCCAGATCTAGTATACAGTACTGGCACAAAATCTTCTCTTTTTGCTAACTTTTAGTTTCTCATTTTCTTAATTTCAATGCACTTCTTTTTTTGAATTTGAATTGTGCAGGGTCAACCAATCTGCAGCCACTACAGCTCATATGGCACATGCAAGTATGGCCCCAGTTGCAAGTATGACCATCCTGTTTACTATAATTATCCAATTCCTGCATATCAACTCCCCGATCCTTATGCAGCAGCGTATGCAGACCAAAGGAACTCGCAGCTCATCCTAACTACGCCACCTGTTGAACATCTGGGGTTAGGATTTCATGAGCAAGGTGACCCCTCATCAGAGGTTCCCCAAGCCCAAAGTGGGCCCTCACCTCATTCTCAGTCAGGGCCCTCAGATCAGAATTAGATTTTTCATCAGGATGAAAATTTTTTGGATCGATTTAAATCAGGTTTTATTTTATTTCTTCAGGCAATAATTAGTGATTAATGCATCGAGGAATGAAGAAAGGAAAGCTGTGCTATGCGGCCCCATCTTTTGATTTTTTTTTCTTTTAATTTAGATCCATTGCCCCTTTTTGGTGTTGCTGTTTTTGTTGTTGTGTAATATACAGAACATATGAAAATAAGGAGGATGATAAATGCAGACTGTTGAATACTGGTATTTATATAGTAGTAAATAAAATTCTGTCAAATCAATGAACCTCAGGTTGAATCATGGTAGTTATGGGTTAATAACTATTTTTTAAATGTTTTCGTTTTTCTTATAATTAATGATATATTTGTGATCATTGTTAAATACTTCTCTAATTGTTATAGACAGTTTCTAAGGGTTAACATCTTAATAATATATCTTCTGTAATTAATGTGGTAAGCATGAGGTTGGATCCATTGGTATAAATTAGTTGAAAATGTTAACAAAGTTTATCAAATTAAAAATATAAGAGCTTTAAACCATTATATACATATGATGCTGGAAGCATATTTAATGCTTCCTAGTCCAATTAAACTCGGTGGAACTTGGAGTATCAGAAAATTCAAATTTTCTGAAAACATGTGCCATGAATTAAATCTTATTATTTTTTATGTGATAACTAAGAATGAGGGAAGTTAGGATGAGCCTAACTACGAAAAGGTTTCATGAGCACAACTGATGTTGATCTACTAAACTAGTTAAACGTTGACGTTTCAAATTTTGTATTGTTTAAGTTTATTTTGCACACGATGAGTGGAACAAAAGTTGTCAAGTAAACGCATAAAAACTGAAAAAAGAATTTCAACTATTTCTCTACAAAAGAACTAAAAGAATAGAATATTTATCTTGCCACGTAGATCAATATAAACAATTCAATTCATTATTCATGTTTTTCATATAAAATTTATCAAACAATTTGTTAGTTTTAACTTGCAAAACTCTCTTTATGAACTTAAGAGTCACACTTTGCTCCCTCTATATATTATCTTTGAATAAAATCTTACTTAATATGATACTGAGGTTACATAGTCATAAACATACTGTTATCATTAAATTTCATGATTCTGCATTTTTCTAGAGTCTGTTTCCTATTATCCATTTTCTTATATAACCAGTTCTGATTTCCTTAGATTATCAACACATGAAAAGTGGAGTTCCAAAACTGATAACAAGATAAAATTTTGTAGAGACTACACCTACTCGGATTGGTTAAATAATCTGAAATAAGCTCTCATCTCAGTTCTCCTTTCTTTTGAGCTACTTCCTTCTAGAGGGAAAAATCCAAGTGTATCTCTTTTTTATGGTGGTACAATTGCACTTCACTGAATAAAATCACAAATCTCCCCTCTCGTCCTTGAATTTCAACAAGTGGGTGGCCGGTGTGAGCGACCTATAAAAATGATGGGGTCCACTATGTTGGGTTGTACAATGTAACTATCATCAAAGTTCATTCCAGATTCTATAAACTGATCCTTTTCAAAATCATTGGTGCAATCGTGCAAGTGATTTTATCTGTCACGTGGTGAGGCAATACCGTGTGGCAGATACTTTCCTTTTCAAAATAGATGTTGTGTTGATGTTGGAATTTGTAATCTTTGTTGAAATTTCAAATTAGACGATAATGGGCTTACCATGGGCTAAACAATTCAGTGATGAAGAATCAATAATCAGTCATCTCAAACTTATCCGGGCTATTCTAAATCTAATCTTGGGTCGATGGAACAAGTGCGTACATGCGGCCACTTTTAGGGGCGTTTGGATCGCTTAGAAATTTGGGAAAGTTGTAATTTCTATGAATAAATTTATTGAGAAGTGTGTAACTTTGTGAAGAGTTTGGATTGTTTATAATAAATTTATGGTAAGAAGATGAAATTTCCCAAATTTCTTGGGGAATCCAAATAGCCCCTTAGGTTTTCATCATCCCAAAACATGTATGCAATTAATATCGTAATTAATATAATAATATCAAGAGCATATAAGTTAAGGTGGGAAACGCAACCATGCCCAAAAAATCAAGTCTAATCCGATTTTAATTTAAATGATCTTGATTTGAAGTTTTAGAAACTCAATTAGTGTGCGAACTGTAGTTTGGACAGTAATCCCATCCTGACAGTTGACTGGGTCCATCCGTAACTGATCCGAAAGAATGTGTCGGATCCAGATCTGATCCGACAAGCCCATAATTCAATTCGATTCACTAAGTTAGCAAATTTTTCATAGAAACCCACATCTTTTTAATCAAGCGACGCCCTCAGATTTTGCACTTATACCCACAAAATTTATTAAAATGCCCCTGTGTTAATCTTTCATTTATTCCCTCATAAAATTATTTTATTGCATTTTCATCCTAGAGCCATGGCAACAAAGTATTGATTCCATTAAGGGCTGTGAAACGTGGCCCAATAGCACGGAATGGGCCCAAATTGTTAGCGTTTCGCATAAGTAAACAGAACACCAATCCATTTCGTTAACTGTTTCGTTTACAAAACGGCACAAAATTTCGTTTCGTTTCCACTTCAAAAATAATACATAAAACGATTTGAAATGAGGTTGAAACAGCTGAAACGGTAGAATATGGTATTTCGTTTGCCGTTTCATTATTGGAACGAAACATAAAATATTTCTGTTATTCATTCCGTTTCGCTTAACCGAAACGGAATCACGTGTTTTTTTTCAGCCGTTGACAGCTCTAATCCCATTTCTGTTTACCAGAAACTGGGACATCACTTCTAACAACTCAATACCCTTAATATAAGCATGTAAATGCATATAATATATACCTTAATATGCATTGATATATCACATGTTTCCTCTATACAAGCTATTTCATTTTATTTTGCATTACATATCAAATTTAACAGCCCTTAACTGCATATCTGACCTAAATCAAAGCCCATAGACCATGCAACTTCCATCGCCTCTAAATGCACAACTCAAACTGATAAAGCATTTGTAGTAGCTAGCATGCAGAATATGCAATTGTAATATCATCATTTGCATTCAAATAACATACATGACGCATATATGTTTCACTGGATCATCCAATACTTCTAACGCATAATGGCAAGACTGACTATGCATCACAATAGCTAACCAATGCACTAGTGTGCACTACATGATGCACATATATCCAAACCCCATTAATTAACCCACTGTCAATAAGCTATAGCCTCAATTCATGTCATAACATCCTAGGCTAGTTAATTTCCCACACTTATATAATCATAACAGATCCCTTACAACCATATATCATCAAGCAAAACTCCATGGTTATTATCATAGCTTTAACATCCATAATTCCCACAGCCATATATCATCCTAGGGTTGAGCCACGCTACCCATCTCGATCAGTGGCTCAAATCGCTCCAACAGATAGAAATAGAGAGAGAGAGAGAGAGAGGAGATGCTATGTCCTCGTACCAAGACGACGGGGAAGCAGGAGGTGTCACTCCCATAGTAGCCAGCTCAGAGGCAACCTCTAAGGTAAGCAATCACAGCGCGACAGCACCAGGCAGAGGAGATGGCTCGAGCAAGTCTCGAGGTGAAGGAGAGAGCAGAGAGAGACGAGATAGATCGACGAAAGAGACGAAGAGGAGTTGATCCTCTGGATTAAAATAAAGTAGTGGGGATCTTTTGTGTCAAATATAGTGTGGCTAATTGTGTTTCAATCCACTGCCAACCTATTTTGTAAATCAGCTATTTGATTAAATAATTAAATTTAGCTAATTCAGAAGTCAGATTCATATGGCAAATATACGAATTTTTTTTAGAAATTACGAGGAACATTTTCATGTCCTCAGATCAGATATCCCGTTAGATTTTATCGTTACATTAATTAATTGAGAAAATAATATATTATTTCTCAGAAATTTAATTTAGATAATTACAGGACTTAGTTTACCATCCTAACAGTCAGTATTGTAACACATTAACGGCCAATTCAAAGGATTTGAGAAATTGAGCATTCGACGCAAAACTAGTTTTTAATTTCATAGTGGCGTATTTTTTGCAATGGCATAGTTATAATTTTAATATTTTACAGTGATATATTTCAAAGGGCATGATGATAATATCAATTAACCGATGGAATAAATCTGATTTTGTCCTTTAACAATGGCATATAAATAATTTATCATTTAGGATGACATATCACTGATTTCAAACTTTTTGAGTGACATAAATCTAAATCACCCTTTTTTTTAAATAAAGGAGTTAGTAAATTAAATTTTGGAATTATAAAATAAAAAGTACAAAAATAATATAAGCATGAAACCTTACATAACACTTCAATAAAATTATGGATATCCTGGGGCAGAAGCAATTCTTAATTTCTTCTTACAATTCTTTAATTCCAATTATTACAATTGTTGGTTAAAAATAACTTTTTTTCTAAAATAAGTCCGAAAAAAAATCAAAGATCGAACACATAAAATCTACTAATATATCACAATAATTTTAAAATAATATAATTATCGAAGCTGGCGGCATCGACTTTTCAAATTTTCAAAAAATAAAATTTTGACAACAATTAAATTGATATTTCATGATTAAGGAAAAAAATTTCATACATAAATATTTTTTTATAAATATACGTTCGCATAAAGACCTTGATGTATCAGTTATAATCTTAGAACACAACATTTACAATCTTTTTGTATCCTCGGATCAATTTTTGGATCAACCATCGTTTTGTTTTAAAATTATTGCAGTTGTAAAGTAATCTAGACCATCTGATTTGGTGTTGTGTCGTGTGATAGAAACTGTGGGGCCGAACAATCCTCGCCAGAGAGACGTCTCGACGCCTCATGCTAAATCTCTCGCCGCCCGTCCCCACTCATACATCCCGTCCCTAACCACCTCATGCTCGCCCGATTTTCAAAACCATGATTATGAGGGAAGAAAAAGAGGAGAGCTCAGCAAATTTGACAATATGTACAAAAGCATTTTCTATTCATTGATTAAATATAATTGAGACCCCGTCTGATACCGTAACTGGACGGTGTACGACGGAATGCCTGTTGCGGATGCCTTTGCACCCGCAAGGCTTACCAATGCTTAATTTACAAATTAAATCTAATTATATACAATTAATTTTTTAAAAAAATATAAACTTATAAATATTTACTTTACTTTAATATAAGATATATTCTACAACAATTTAGTTAACAGTCTGGTTCATACAAGTTGCTAACCATAGATCAAACGTGCCGCTACTCGTCTCACTATCCAGCACTCGATCTAAAACCTGGAACCCACAACCAATAGTGGAAACAATGCAAAAGAGCAGAGAGTGAGATAAATTTTATCTCAGTGCGATTTTTAGTTCCAGTCACATGAACTTCTACTGTACATGTTCAGAAACTAACTACCGTACCAAGTTAAATAATAATAATAAAATATATAAGCAATACATAAATAAATCAGTTATAAAATACAATAATTTATAAACATATGAAATGTAAAGGAGCACGGCTACTTATTCAATTTACAATTCAAATACAATTTGGCATTTCAAAAATCGGCTCGGTGTGGACATCTATCTAATGCAAGTCTTGTATATCACAGATCAATCAGTTCAGTCATTTCATTCAGATACCGCGAACTACCTTTTAAGATGGATGCCAATGACCATAAAATTCCATATACAATTCAGACACTTCCATATCATATCATCACAACAATCTGAATAACAAATATAGCACAAGTCAGGAACACTCTCCTCCCTTGGACCATTCTAGACTGGTACCGTGTCGGGATCCGGATCATAAGTGCTTAAGTCACGGTGCTTGACCGGACGGGTCATGACTCCGGCTCCAACCAGATGGAGTGCTTTTTCTCAACCGAACAAGTGTATCAGAAGATAATACAAATTCTCAATTTAATCAACTTGACAACCATTCGACATGCAATTCATTTACCTAATATTCATAATAGTTCAATATGATAATTCAAGCATATATATACAAAATGATAAATATGCACACAATTAATTTAGACATGAAATGCACGTAATTATTTCCTTAAATACAAGTAAAGCTCATATGAAATCTGCAACTGATAAATAAAAAATAGCAACAACAAAAGCAAGACAGGACAATTCTATTAACCCTTAGTCGTATCGACCATCCTCGGTTCAGATACGCAACCGTCCGACTTAACTAAAATAATATACTAATAAGTAACAATAACAATTTGTAAAATAAAAGGTTTAATTCAAACAATTAAACTACCAATGAGATAATCTATATGTGTGGTCTATTTTAGAATGGCAAACTATGCGTAATTATTGTATCATTGAAATTTGGTTTCAATTTCTAAATATTGAGCCCGTTAGACAAGAACTTAGGCTTAGGCACTTTGTTCCCTATATAACCATGCAACCCCTTAGTACCAACATGGTACCAGTTGCTACCATACCTCATTAATTAAGCCCGGTTTCAACCACAAAGCAAAAGAGAAATAAAAATAAAATTTATGCACTATGGTCATCACAATTTAAACTGTAGGCCGGTTGGTTTATTTAACCAATAATCTACTTTGCAATACATGACATCACCAATTAAGCTACACAAACAAAAGGACTGTTCTTGAATAAATTTTAGCATAGTCATTATACATTTAGAAAATTGATAAATTCATCATATAAAAATATTTTAAGATATGTCTCAACAAAGTCCTCAACGTCAAATAAAATCACACCAAATAACAGATTTCAAGAAAAACTTCATATGCATGGCTGATTTCTAAATAGTTTTAAAATAAGTCAAGAAATTCCAAGAAAATGTAATTATTCAATATGACCCTTTGGAAATTATTATCTTTTCACAAATACAAGACTATTTAGTCAACAAAGAAATCTGGATCTGATATTAAATTTACAAAAGTGCATAAACTTCTAATCAATTGTAAAATAATATTAAAGTCCAAGTACTCATTATTAAAACTTTCTAAATCCGTCAAAATTCAATTAATATACTGAAGAAACTAATTTGAATCAAACTCGTAAGAAATATAAAACAAATGAGAAATATATAATTAATAATTCAGTTTGTGCTCTCACATATAACCAAGAATAATGGTGTACTCGTAAGAAATAATGAAATATATAAGAAATGTCAAATTCAGTTTGTACTCTTTATATTAGAACTCATATAAGCTAGTGGTCCCAGCACACTTTTCCTTTTTTTCATTTCTTTTAATTTTCTTTTTTGTACTTTCTCGGTTAATTTTAGAGAGGTGGATAGTTTAAGTTTTCTTTTTTTTTGTTGTAGTAGGATTACTAGGTAGAATCACCTCTCTTTTTGTACTTTCAGATTGTACTGTCTTTTTTCGTATTAACATATTGCCTAAGAAAAAAAAATTGAAATTTGAACCGTCCGTCAAAAAAACACACAAAAAATATTTTGAAAAGAAAAAACTGACGGTTCCGGTTCAGTAGTTCGACTTAAAACAAAACGAATTGTTCGAATTTTTGTGGGTCACTAACAAGCGGTTTGTTAGGTCAGATTGGACAGAGACAGAGGTCCGGTTCGCGTTGAACCTGTTAGAAAGTGTGCTAATTTTCATTTTTATGCTAATTACCAATTAATTAACCAAGCAAACATAGCACACACAAGATCTAGTACACAAGCTATTGAAACACACGAGAAAAAAGGATTGGAAGTATACCTCTCTTGGTATCGCAACCAAGAGGCTCGTTCCAATGCGTTGGTGTCGGTGGCGTGCTCTCCAAGAACCTCCACGCCGTGCTCCTCGAGTCCACTAAGGAATTAACCACCTTCTCTAATCAATTATGCTAGTAATTGAGAGAATTGTGCCTAATTCCAAAGCTTTCCCTTTCTATTTAATTCTCCAATTAATTTAGTGGAAAAGCTTGCTCAACACATGAGCTAGGTGGTGTGTGGAAGAGAGAAAGAGGAATAGAAAATTCTGAAATTTTCTTTTCTTCCTTGTGAGGTGCGGCCAAAGAGAGAAGGAGAGAGAGAGGTGTGTGGAGGCTAGGGGTTTGCTCCCAAAGAACACCCCTTTATATAGGCCACTCAACCTAGCTCTCATCCAACATTACATGGACAAAAATGCCCCTTGCCCTAGCCGCACCTACCTACCCCATATTTGGGTTGGGCCTCAAGTTAAGTTGAGCCCAATACTCTTCCATTTAAATGCACCTTCCATTGGACATTAAATTAACCAATTAATTTAAAGCCCAATTAGCTCAAATAATTAAATGTGTTGATTATAATTAATTATTAACTATTTAATAATTAATATGGAATTAGTCAATGCACTAAATTATTTCTATATGATCTATTTGACTTAATTAATCATAACGGTCCATAACGGCATACGATTAATTAATCAACTTATCATATTTTGCAAAACCAATTGTTGCAAATAAATAATTAATGCACGTGTGGTTAAACACCTTATTATGTGTGACCCTTTGAGGATTTATGCTATGTTGGACATGGAATTAAATCGCTATTTAATTCCAATAATCATAAGCGGTATCTAGCAACACGTTATGATTCCCAATTCACATAAATAGCGTACTGCTACAATATTTCAATCCTGCATAAGAGAATAAATATGTTTCTCTATTTTGATTCTTATGTCGCACGATATCATCGTATAATCCAAGATAGGAATGTGTCATTCTTGCAGATTATACGTTTCTTGATCTAGAGATAATTGTATAAAGTTGCATGCAAACAATCTATCTCCATCAAGGGGCCCAAACAGATATCGTCACTCACTAAGTGAATTAATGAGGGACATACGGTTTTCTTGATGATTAGCTTTTCCCCGCACAATTCAAGAGAACATAAATAAAGTCCGTATAGCAGCCCTTATCGGGAATCAGCGGTAGACGATATTTATTGAACCTATCCTCATGTGGAAAAGATAAACATCTCAAACTTAGAACCAAAATCATTACGAAATAAACAATGACACATAACACAATCCATATGTTTATTTCGATAGGTCAAGTCCTGTGCTATGTTCCATAACATACACATATGCAATTAAGTTGGTAACTCTTTACCTATGATTTGTAGAACTTAATCATCACTTAACTTGCATACTAATCTTTTAAGATAATTAATGTTCCTTGTTAATTATCAAGATTATGGACCGTTTAGATTTATTATTGTCATTCTAAAGAATGATCAACAGAGATCTACAATTCAGATCCTCAACCTGAATGATCTGTCAATAATAAACCTAGGAACAGATGATAAAATATCATCCCATACATAAACTAATAATTAAGTCATTAAATTATTGACTTCTAGGACATAACTCTAACAATCTCCCACTTGGCCTAGAGTCAATCAGTAGTGACTTCTAGCCAACGAAGAATTGAGAACAATGTCATATATCTACATATATACATGTCTCGGACCTCAAAATAAATAATACGCTTATAGCTAGTTACTCATACGTCCACCACGTATGGATGCATAAAAGCATCTCGTATACTGCTCAAGGTAGAGGTCGTGCTAGAGTGTTCACTGTGTTCGCGAACCTATCCAAAAATTGTTCGACCATATATATATATATACTCCTATATATATTCTTGATCACCATCATATGATATCAAGTGATATCGTTATAGATCATATTCGAATCTCCAATGTAACATTGGGTTCTTTAGGAGTAAGTTATAGTTCGAGATGCTTAGAACCATAATAACTCAACTAAGAAATCGATCCGAAATAAACTTCTTTTATTGCTTCACAAGTTGCTATGTATTTTGCTTTGGTGACGGAAACGGTTGTAATATTCCATTTAGAACACCTTCTAAACTTACAACACCACCTTTTAGCAAAATATGTAGTTCAACTGTGATTATATCAATCTTTCGAAAAACTAGCATTAGTGTAATTAACTTACACGAGCTCTCTTTCGTCTTAAGAGATCACTCTTTCTCATAAGGTACTCGAGGATATCCTTGACTATCGTCCTAATGTGTCTCTCTTGTATCCATTTGACAACTGTTTGTCATATCCTTTGGATACCACACATTGGGGCATATGCATAAATATGGCGTACACAATGAAACTCATAATGAAGGAATGCTTGAACTATTTCATGCACTTTCTCGAATCGAGTTGCAATAGACCGAGTTAAAACACTCAAGTCATGCCATGTGACGTATAGTTAGACATCCTTTCTTGGAGTGTAACTTTCGTGTTTCTAGAACACTTCGTCAATATATGCATATTTGCTCAAACCTAACATCCATCATAATCTATCTTTATATATTTTGTTTCCTAGGATTAGGTGATTTCGCCCAAGTTCTCATTTGAGAAAGCATTCTCCAAAGAGATCTCGACAATATTCATTTTCTTAATGTTAATGTTATTCCCAATTAATGAATTGTTATCTTGAACAATACAAGTAATACAATTATGCTCCCACTGAATATCTTGTCTATACAAGATACTTTTGACGAAGTTCAACTCCTTGACTTCCTTGTCAAAACTTTTATTTCAATCTCCACAAACCTTGCTTTAATCCATTTATGGATCCTTGAAGCATGCGTATGTTTTTAGCAATACATAAAACCTCGATTTGTGTCAAATGCACAACATCATCCTTCATTCATACGAAGAAGGCGGTTTTATGTGTTTTTCCATATATCAATATATATGAAATACAACTATTGCTAGAATGATCTTTATTGACTTTTACATAGCCACAAGCAAGAGGTTGTGCTTTGTACGTAGTCAACTAGTCATCGACTTAGACATAGCTACAAGCGAGAAGCCGCGCTTTGTACATAGTCGATTTGTTATCCATGTCGATCTTTCCTTTTGAAGATCTAAAACGTTCTTGATGGATTGCTCCTTCATGAACGTCAACCAAAGTCTATACCTTGTTGTTATACATGGATTTTATTTAAAGATCATATGAATTCAAACCATATATGTGGAATCGGATCGTTCCATCGTTTTTCTTGTTTATCAACGGATTCTCATATGCTAAGTTTGAGAATGTCGTGAAGCCAATGCACCAAACGGCTTAGGCAATCAACTCTCGTTGATCTTTTGTAGGACTGGTACTTGAGGTTCATGAACTACTTCCACAATGAATTGTTGAACGAGTTCTTGACTCCTTATATATTCCATGAGTTTCTCGAATCATCATCAACTCGTGATATGGTTGAGTCCTCATTGGAAGGAGCGTACTATTAAACTTCTTTTCAAAAACAACTTGTGAATGAAGTTCCGCTCAACTCCCACTAAGCACCATGTATGGAGTGACAAGTTTCCCATAAGAGTACTTCTTGTAGTGACGCATAAACTCCTTTAATGCTCACTTTACTCCCACTACTTCTTCTTGAGAATTTCAATTCATCAAGACTACATTATGATTAGCAACAACTACTTTGTTCTTATCATATTCGTGGAAGTAGTGCCTTTTAATATAAAACATCCTACAAATATATAGTGTCTTATTTGGTTTAAGCTTACAAGTCCACAATACTTGAAATAAGCTTCTCAACACCAAATCTCGAGAAGTATTATACTTAGAGATCAAAATCTCGTAAGAAACCTTCCTCAATAGACTTTGATGGAACACCATTCAGTGTAAACAATATTGTCCTCAAACATAATTCCCTAATACGAGTCGAATAAGTCAATTTGATTTATTATCGATCGAACTATACAAAATATTGTTCGATACCTTCATTCTTGGACACATTATTCCATAATGTTCCTCATGGAGTGAGTTATGAAACTATTTTCATACTCTTTAGATAATACTTCAAATCATATGACTTAACTACTTATTTGCCACGATTAATTGTAAGACTTTTCTTTTTCCTTGAACGGTCTTTTTAACTTCACACTTGAACTCCTTTGAACTAGTCAAAAGGTTCATACTTATACCTTATCAAATAGATATGTTAATATCTACAATGATCGTTGGTTAAGTAGTAAAGTATCAACAACCTTTCATTGCACAAGTACTTATTGGTCTTTATACATCGATATGTATAAGTCCTAATCAAGTCACTTGTCCTTAAACCTTTGTAGGTTAAAGGCGCTTTTGTCATTTAACAAACATGATTCGCATATCAATCGATTTGAAATCGAATTGAATTTCGAGCTCTACGTTACGTAGACTCTCATAATGCGATTCTCGTTTATATATGTGACTAAGCGGTTATATATATAACATGAAAGTCAAATACTTTATGTCAAGTCTTACGCATCCTATTTGTCATTCATAACTTGTTTATCTATTTCAAGCAAATTCCATCAAGATGCATGAAATCATATAAACAAATTCATAATAAAAGAACTTGTCTTTTATTAAACATAGTTATCCATCATCAAATATGAAATGGAGACGCTATGAGAGGTTTTAGAATTAAGGTATGCAACCTTCAATTCCTAAACAAACTCTTAATAAAGATAACTCTACGTATTCAATGGTAATGACTTAAATGAATAAGTCATCTCCTATACGGAGTTTACTTTATATCTCTCGAACATTCTCTTATTCTTCATTGCCAACACATTTCGTTAAATGCGAGCATATGAACTAGTATCAAGTTGCTAGTGTAAATTAGAGATAGTGAGATAGTTTGAACGACAAATACACTTTAGGATTAGAATATTTCTAATCGTCACAATCATGGTACTTCGGACAACCTTTCAAATGCCTCCCTATACTGCAAATGAAACATCTCATGTGACACATGGTCATAAATGAGGGTCTCGAAAATTTCAACTCATACCTTAGTGAAGTATTTCTTGAATACTTAACCAATTACCTTTTTGCATCAACAATTGTGCGAAGAAGGTAACATTATATCCTTTATAATTCCAAAGAGATCGTATGACAATATCAACAATCCTTGATATCGGAGATTAATATCTCTAGTCATCAATTAGCTACTTAAATCTTTCGATTTGTAAGCCAATGAAAACGTTCATGTATCCTTTTATAAAAGAAGAATCTCTTGGTCAACTCATACTCTTTATACTCGATCATAAATGATGGAGTTAATATCTACTTTCTCCAAGAACACTTTCTTGAGTAAGTGGATGAGAGCGTACGAGTTAGATCTAGTCCATATGAATTCTCTAATTCAAAGGTCTAGAAATTTTAAATGAGGATATTAGCCATACGCTTTATTAAATAACTTTTCGCCAAAAGTCAATCAATCATCGCGTTGCTACGTTCGGGTAGTTTGAGGAAAGTTTTGGGAATTGACATACTCAAATTTCTCTTCACTAAGATCATGTCTTAGGAATCGGTATTACTTCTTTCAAGTAACTACCTTTTAGAAACGAGTTTGTTCATTTTTCAAAGATTGATCGCAACAAAATTAACAATTTTAACATCTATAACAAAATCAATTTACGGTCATTTAGTTTATGCAATTGTTTTATTTATAACAAATAAAACTCCCACTATATTTATTTAATGTCCCTAATATAGTAGGTTTTCCAAGATCCCTATTTTCGTTGAGATGGTGCTAGCGTCGGCGTGACACCAAAACAACTAGATAAGGTAGGTTCTCCAACCAATCATTCCATATGATTCTTGGTTTGTGAAATATCACATGTATATCCACAAACTTTGCCCCGATGCCCAATCCGATTAGAAAACATCGTTAAGTAACCTTTCTCTATTTGCTCCTAGTAAATCCGATTTACACCCCGACACGGATGATGGAACACGATGTCCCGCGTCGGCGAGAATGCATCAATGAACGATCATACACGTTAGAAGGGGATAGAGAGAAGGAGGGCGATTTAACTTAATCATGTTTTGTTTGGGACAATCAATTAAGTGACACTTGTATGGTGGTCATGTAAGCATACACCCATACCTAGCCTATGACAATTCATAGCAATCACAAGCAATCACATATAAGCATCTCATAGTTGTGGGTTTGTATGGCTCCCGCTTGCATTAGTTTCGCCACATCGTCCATGGAGCAAAACTAATCTAATCCTTGCCCTCCCACTAAATTCTATAAGGATCTAAATCCTATATAAAATAAAGGTGCAAAATACATGTGAAAACATCATATTCCCTTCCTATCCTTAGGGGCATGCAAGCCTCACAAGTTACATCAAAAATTAATCAAAAATTAATTAATGGCACCAAAGGCCGCATTACAAACATTCACACATGCATTCATTTACAACCACAAGGCATTGAGTCTTGAGCCATACTAAACCCACTATCCACCTACAAAACAAAGTTAGCACATACAAGAACTTTGTTTCCAATTAACGATTTTCAAGCATCTTTGCGTATCGTTTGCTATAAGTAAATTCCGTGTACAAATCCTCAATTTTAAACAACCAAACTTGTTTAAATTCATTTAGAAAGTTCTTTCAACATCCCATAACAGAAAGGAGATCAAACAAGGAGTTTTCTAATTAATTTCAACTAATTTGAATACTTAGAAAAACAGTAATTTACCAAAAAACGTAACTAATGGAATCCAACAAAAACAACAGTTTTCGGTCTCCAAAAATTCTCAAATAAATTACTTAAGCTCCTTATCATAATTGTGATTACCAGTAAAAATTTCAAGAAGAGATCTTAAACCATCTGGGAGAATCAAAAATGACAAATCTCTTACAAGTGCACGAAACACCGTTATGAGATTTTCAGCTTATCCTCTCAACCATTTGGTCTGTTAGACCACCTTCTATCCAGTTTTTATATATACAATATACATAGAAAAACTTTTTTAGACTACAGGCTATCCATTCATGAAAAGAAAACAACCAAGTTCAGTTCAATAATATTAAGTTACAGCCTAAACAATCAACAAATTCTGCACTGGAACAGACTGTCGATCGAAAAGTCTTAACCTAGTTGAAGGTCCAAACTTCCACGAAAAATTATGAAATTAATTTTCCTGGAATCCTAACTCAAAATAGAACAACTCCATTTAAACAAAATTTTTAAAGGAGTTCTCAGTTGGTACAGTTTATTAGAACAATCGATTTGCTCAACAAACTGGATCTGACAAGATCTTCCTTTTCATACTTGAAAACCCACTAATTAATCCGAGTCATGCAACAAGTTATACATTCTCAGAAAGAGCTTCAAGTCCTCTTTATTTCTAGCCATAGAACACTGGTACTTATATTCAAAATATAAATCTTTCAAGCCATTCAAACAGGACAGTGCAAGCAAAAACTGGTTCTGCGCACTGTCTCCGTTTTATTCACAGTAAATCCATACTAATTCAGAAAAATGTGAATCCAACGACAAAAGAATCACAATCCACAGATCTACAACTTTCATGTAGATGGAAAGATCTTCCAAAGAACTTATAACATCCAAAAACGCGAAATAACACAGAAAATACCATTTCCAGACAGCAAACAAACGCATCATCTCTACTAATCCATTAATTAGCCAATTTCTCTTAATTAAGTGTTAAAATAGCTTAAGTACGACCATGTGCTCTGATACCACTGTCAGAAAGTGTGCTAATTTTCATTTTTATGCTAATTACCAATTAATTAACCAAGCAAACATAGCACACACAAGATCTAGTACACAAGCTATTGAAACACACGAGAAAAAAGGATTGGAAGTATACATCTCTTGGTATCGCAACCAAGAGGCTCGTTCCAATGCGTTGGTGTCGGTGGCGTGCTCTCCAAGAACCTCCACGCCGTGCTCCTCGAGTCCACTAAGGAATTAACCACCTTCTCTAATCAATTATGCTAGTAATTGAGAGAATTGTGCCTAATTCCAAAGCTTTCCCTTTCTATTTAATTCTCCAATTAATTTAGTGGAAAAGCTTGCTCAACACATGAGCTAGGTGGTGTGTGGAAGAGAGAAAGAGGAATAGAAAATTCTGAAATTTTCTTTTCTTCCTTGTGAGGTGCGGCCAAAGAGAGAAGGAGAGAGAGAGGTGTGTGGAGGCTAGGGGTTTGCTCCCAAAGAACACCCCTTTATATAGGCCACTCAACCTAGCTCTCATCCAACATTACATGGACAAAAATGCCCCTTGCCCTAGCCGCACCTACCTACCCCATATTTGGGTTGGGCCTCAAGTTAAGTTGAGCCCAATACTCTTCCATTTAAATGCACCTTCCATTGGACATTAAATTAACCAATTAATTTAAAGTCCAATTAGCTCAAATAATTAAATGTGTTGATTATAATTAATTATTAACTATTTAATAATTAATATGGAATTAGTCAATGCACTAAATTATTTCTATATGATCTATTTGACTTAATTAATCATAACGGTCCATAACGGCATACGATTAATTAATCAACTTATCATATTTTGCAAAACCAATTGTTGCAAATAAATAATTAATGCACGTGTGGTTAAACACCTTATTATGTGTGACCCTTTGAGGATTTATGCTATGTTGGACATGGAATTAAATCGCTATTTAATTCCAATAATCATAAGCGGTATCTAGCAACACGTTATGATTCCCAATTCACATAAATAGTGTACTGCTACAATATTTCAATCCTGCATAAGAGAATAAATATGTTTCTCTATTTTGATTCTTATGTCGCACGATATCATCGTATAATCCAAGATAGGAATGTGTCATTCTTGCAGATTATACGTTTCTTGATCTAGAGATAATTGTATAAAGTTGCATGCAAACAATCTATCTCCATCAAGGGGCCCAAACAGATATCGTCACTCACTAAGTGAATTAATGAGGGACATACGGTTTTCTTGATGATTAGCTTTTCCCCGCACAATTCAAGAGAACATAAATAAAGTCCGTATAGCAGCCCTTATCGGGAATCAGCGGTAGACGATATTTATTGAACCTATCCTCATGTGGAAAAGATAAACATCTCAAACTTAGAACCAAAATCATTACGAAATAAACAATGACACATAACACAATCCATATGTTTATTTCGATGGGTCAAGTCCTGTGCTATGTTCCATAACATACACATATGCAATTAAGTTGGTAACTCTTTACCTATGATTTGTAGAACTTAATCATCACTTAACTTGCATACTAATCTTTTAAGATAATTAATGTTCCTTGTTAATTATCAAGTTTATGGACCGTTTAGATTTATTATTGTCATTCTAAAGAATGATCAACAGAGATCTACAATTCAGATCCTCAACCTGAATGATCTGTCAATAATAAACCTAGGAACAGATGATAAAATATCATCCCATACATAAACTAATAATTAAGTCATTAAATTATTGACTTCTAGGACATAACTCTAACAGAACCGACCAATCCGGTCCGGTTTTTAAAACATTGGTAATTGGCCAACCATAAAGCGCTATCTTAGCTCAAATGTTATAAAATTCGTCAAGAATCATAAAATTTTAATAATTAAGAATAATATAAAGAGTTGTTTTTCACTGTTTGTTTGACGTTGAAATGGTGTAAATAATTGATCAATTTTTAAATTTGATATCCTCTAATATCTTAAAAAAGGTAAGATTGAAGGGAAAATAGCATTCTATTGGTCACAGCGCAATAATGTATTTATTCGTCGAGGTTCATTGTCCACGCTACTATATAGCTAATTTAAGAATAAATCATAGAATTGGTGTGATGCGTAAATTTTGCATGCATTAAGCGCATGAATTTCGTGTAATGTAATAAGAAGTAAAACATCGGCAACAAAAGCAATTTTCATGCTAAAGTGGCCGGAAACTGAAGTAACGATAAATTACAATTAATTACAGCATTGAATGTATCTAATTATATCATACATTTGGTCAGGGGCGGAGGCAAGTGTATTGAAAACTGGGTATTGTCCCCCTCATGGTTTCAAAGTAACTCTTTAAAAATACAAAAATTACATACTAATTAGTTTGTTTTATACAATTTGTCCCCCTCACAAACCTAAAAATTTCAACGTATGTATCATTTGCCCCCCTTGTCCTAAAACTCTGGCTCTGCCCCTGCATTTGGAGTTAGCACTGTAGCACATGGTCGTAGTAAAAAGTGGAATTCCTAAGTGTCATCCCTCCTATTCGTCATCCTTGCCATCCCAACGAAATTTGGTCCGGCGAAATTTCTTGGTCCAATATTTCGCCCACTCTATTCCATTCCTCTCCCCTCTATGTCCGGAATTCCTAAATGCCATCCCTCCTATTCGCCATCCTTGTCATCCCAGCGAAATTTGACCCCGCGAAATCCATTGGTCCAATATCTCGCTCACTCTATTCCATTCCTCTCCCCTCTACGTCGCACCCCTCTCTAGTGTCTCACCTTCAAATCCCTTCCTCTCTTCTCTCTTCTAGTTCACTCGCCTCCCCTTTGCTCTCTTCCCTCTGCAGTATCTCTTTCTTGTTGTCCCTTCAATACCCTCTTCCTCTTCCTTCTCTCGTATCTCTAGCGTCCTTTCTATTATTAAGAGAGTGTCAAATATATTTTTATTTATTTTTATTATGAAAGTACGTAATTTGTGATAAGGGAGTAACTAATATAATATTAAGGGATTATGAATTTCATTAAGTAAGTGTTAAATATGTTTTAATTTATTTTTTATTCTGAAAGTACGTAATTTGTGATAAAGGAGTAACTAATTATTTTTAAGGGAGTATGTAAGATTCATTAAGGGAGCGTCAAATATGTTTTAATTTATCTTTTATTATAGAAGTACGTAATTAGTGATAAGGGAGTAACTAGTTATTTTTAAGAGAGTATGTAAGATTCATTAAGGGAGTATTAAAAATATTTTCATTTATTTTTTATTATGTAAGTATGTAATTTGTGATAAATACTAATTATTTTTTAGGGAGTATATAAAATTCATTAAGGGAGTGTTAAATATATTTTAATATATTTTTTATCATAGAAGTACGTAATTTGTGATAAGAGATTAACTAAATATTTTTAGGGGAGTACGTAAGATTTATTAAGAGAGTGTTAAAAATATTTTCATTTATTTTTTTATTATGGAAGTATGTAATTTGTGATAAATGAGTAACTAATTATTTTTAAGAGAGTATGTAAGATTTATAGTGTTAAAAATATTTTTATTTATCTTTCATTATGGAAGTATGTAATTTTTATTAAGAGAGTATGTAAGATTTATTAAAAGAGTGTAATAATATGTTTTCAATTGTAAATTTATTTTAAAAAGTATTTAATTTGCCTCACGAGAGTAATTTTATTTTTCATAAGGAAGTACCTTTTATATTATAGCATAAGAGAGTATATATATTTTTTTTACTAAAGGGAGTATTTATTACGAATCAATAAAAAATATATTAAATTGCTATGTGTGGAGGAGTACAGAAAACATGAAGAACGAGAAAAAAGAAATGCGGTGAAGGAGAGCAACAAGAAGAACAAGAAGAGAGCGAGAGTCGAAAGGGAAGTGACAAAAAAAAAAGGAGAGCTGAAGGAGAAAGAGGAACGAGAGAATGAATTTTGCGGGCATAGTGGGAGTAAAAGAAGAGAGCGGAGGAGTAGGGCTGTCAATTTCATTTCGTTTCGGACGTTTACGTTCCGTTCCGTCCGAAACGGAACAGAAACGAAGGGAAATCCTGTGGCATTTTACTCAGCGGAACGGAAACGGAAGCGAAACGGGTTATGTTGGTATTCACGGAACAGAAACGAAATGAGCCTCTACCGTTTCGTTTTTTAACGTTAATTCTGTGGCCCCTTTAAACTTATTGCAGCCCAGCCCAGCCCATATTGATGATTACGAGGGGTAAAAAGAGAGAGAATTGCTGAGGCGGAAAGATAGAGGTGCGAGAGTCCATTCCTCTCCCCAACCCTAGCGCCGCTCATCTCTCTCGCAGCGATCGCCTGCCTCCTCCCTCCCTCACTCCAACCTCGATAATTATACATCATATACTCAGAATGCTTTTTTTTTCTGCCGGAGAATGTTTGAGTGAGCGAATTGAGCATCTTACGCTAGGGTGACAAAAATTTTAACGTTTTTAACGTTTGTTCCGTTTAAATCCGACGGAACGAAAACGGTAGAAATTTTAATTACGTTGTAATAACGGAACATCAACGTAAGTTATTCCTGTTACGTGCTAATATACGGAACAAAAACGTAAGATGCTATTTCCGTGTACGTTATACACGTTTGACAGCCCTACGGAGGAGAGCCCAAAAATTCAGGCTCATGCAGGAAAATCTAATAGGATGGCACGAAATGACAATTTGCAGAAATGTCCCGTATCAGCACTGTGGAAAAAGTACGTAGACTCCGTACGAAGAAGAATTCTGCTCTTTTTTTCTTATTCTTTCTCTCTCTTTTTTCCGAATCGTCTAATTTAAACGAGTCCAATCGAATGAACTGATGTTTTTCGCTCTCGTCCTTCAATCCCAAGTGGGTGGCCGGTGTGACGGTATGAGCGACCTATAAAAAAGATATATAATGCCCACAATGGGGATGTACAATGTACCTATCTTCAAAGTTCATTCCAGATTCTATAAAAAGTTATTAGTATAAAATAATCCATCTTAAAATCATTGGTGCAACCGTGCAAGTGATTTTATTTGTCACGACTCATCACGCGGTGAGCTAGGCAGATATTTGCTAAGGGTCAAAGGTAGATTTGTGCCTAGGCCCCAAATGTGAAGGTGAGAATTTGAAATCTTTGTTGAAATTAGACGATAATGAGCTAAATATTTTTAGTGATTTTAATTAATTTGAAGTCTGTAATCATAAATTTATATATATATATATATATATATATATATATATATATGAATTTTGCTATGGTGAGTTGCAACTCACAGGGGCTCTGGTGAGTCGCAATCCGGGCCGTTCGATCCGTTTCAAGATTCGTGCAGGTGATGAGTCGCACGATGTCGCTGAGCGACTGAAAATCTCCGTTCCGTCTGCGCAAATTCTTCGTTTCCTCTCTCTCTCTCTCTCTTTATTTCGCCTCCTCTTTAAAATTTCCTCCTCGCGAAAACCCTAGATCGGAGCTCCTCCTCTTCGTCTCGCTCTCTCTCTCACACTCTCTTCGAGAGCAACAGAAACCTAGATCGGAGCTCCTCTTCTTCGTCTCGCTCTCTCTCTCACACTCTCTTCGAAACAACAACAGAAACCCTAGATTGGAGAGCAACATCGACAGGATCGTAGAGCGTCGACTGAATCAGAGAGCATCGCACAGGTTCTATATCTTTCACCTCTCCTTCTGTACTGGTATTTTCCGGTTTTCACTCTGTACACGGTCTTCGTATACTGTTTATCCATTTTATTCAAATCTTATCTTTAAAAACTATATATTTCACTAAACTTTTAATGAAACGGGAATTTAAGACCGTGAAAGGGACCAATAGTGCAGGTCATATATTTGCTTACCTATCTTATCTTTAATTTTGCTTTTACCTATCCAGTGCTTCAAATAGAAAATGAGAAAACGCATTTGCTGGAATAAAGCTATATGATGGTTTTTCGGATGCATAAACTTTGAGGTACTTGTTGTTCTGGAGTAGATATATAATTTGATTGTTGTTTTTTGTTTGATTAGTACTTTTTTGCTTTTTCTCTAATTTAGCTATATGATCTACTGATGATGGTTCATTTGTGATTCCCTTGTGAATAAGAGCATTTTGTGTTCTTTGTTGAGATGCTGTACTGACACTTATATGAATAAGACACAGGAAACAAAGTCCCTTTCTTATTATGTTTACAATCAAGCTGTAATAAGTAAGCCTCGTAGTTTAAAAGCTTCATAGTTAAATAATTGTTTATTGTAATTCTTGTAAGCATAAGGATCAAAACTAGAAAGCCTCCATTATGTTTATTTAAGATTTGTTAATTCTTGTAGATGTCACGAGGTTGTGGATTCTTTCTTTGGTATGATGGACGCGTCGAAGACCGATCAAGGACAGTAATTAATAGACTTCTTAGTCGCTTGAATAATCTTGAATGGGAAGAAGGCTCATTGTTATATTATTTATTCTAGTTGCTTTAGTTTTCTACTTAGGCAGTAGATTCTAGTTGATTTAGTTTTCTAATAAATTGTAATGGATGAATGAATGTTATGCAACTGACGGATAATTAGGCAGTAGATTTAATAGTTATATCTAAATATTAGAAATTGCTGTTATGCAACTGATGGATTGTAGTGGATGTTTAGGTTCTAATTTTTGTTTTGTTAGTTTTTATTTAGTTGGCTTGTATCTCTTTGTTTAATGCTTTGTAGCTTTTAATTACTGTTATGGAATGCTATCAGTTGGCCTGAATCTCTTTTGAAATTGATGTTAGTTTATATCTTATAAAAGCATGGTACCGTAAAGAAATACATGGTACATAATAAACTAGAAGCATGGTACAGAACTAGTTTGGTAATTGCAACATTCATGTGCTTGGGGATAAGTGTTACCTGCTGTTCAGTATCCAATATTTTCCACTGTTTATTACAACATTCATGTGCTTGGGAATTAATCTCTATACAAGAACTATTCAGAAAATAAAAATTTATTTTTCAGTAACCTTTTTTGAATATAAACTGATATTACCACGTTACATACACAGGCGGCAACAAATGGCAAATTAATACCAGTGAAACAAATGATCTAGCAATACATGTTGAACAATTTTAGATTGTTACTATAGCAAAAATTCTTGTTCCAGTCACTCAAAAATTCAATATATGCTGAACAATTGGCTGAATAATTTTGTTTATGTTACCTAGGTTCCACTGCTCGGGGGAGCATTATGTGCATGCACCTGGCATTTCTTTTACAATGCAGACTTGAAGCTTATTGTATAATGAAATTTCATTTGAAAGTGAAATACAAAATCTCCGATTCCTATCAACACTATACATATTAAAACATTTGGAAATACAGAATTCATGTATACATATTAACAAAACTATAACACACAGAAGAATTAATATGCAATGAATGAAATACAGAACTCCTGAGCACAACAATCAAACAATGAAATAGAAGAATTAATATGCAATGAATGAAACAAGCAACAAAAAAGCAGCAACAAATAGATTAAAACAACTAATTTCAATTCTTACATGATGCATGTGCCGATTTCAATTCCCATACAACAGAACATGACATTTAAGTTCCCATACAACAGAACATGACATTTAAATAACAACTAAACAATAAAATAGAAATTAAAACATTAAAAGCAGAAACAAACAGATTAAAACAACTAATTTCAAATCTTCGTTGCCGCTATGCGATTCTTCACTTATTTCCTTTTCCAAGGGCCTAATTACACATTAAAAGCAGAAAAAAACAGATCAAAACAAGGTACAGTAATCTCGGTTTTGAGTTCTGTCAAAAAGCTAATGACCATATTTCCTAATGAACAAAAGCTAATTAGAGACCTCCCAAGCCAAATTAATCTCGGTTTTGAGTTTTGTCACAGACAACTAACCATACTCAAAAGTACAATATGGAGTAATTTGAGTTATGTCACACTAATATGAAGTACGCATCTTTACCAGGACTGAAATCCACTAATTTATCCCACTAATATGAAGTAATTTTAGCCTACTCAATAGCAAAATCGAGAGAAAGAAGGGAGAATTTGACAGACGGAACGGAGAGAGAGAAAGAGATAGAACCTGTCGATGTTGCTCTCCAATCTAGGGTTTCTGTGGTGCTCTCCAATCTGTTGCTGTTTCGAAGAGAGTGTGAGAGAGAGAGCGAGACAGTTGAAGACCTTCGAAGGGGCAGAGCTTCGAAGAGGAGGAGCTCCGATCTAGGGTTTCAAAGAGGATGCGCAAATTTTCAAAGAGCCGGATTGTGTTTCGATAGAGAGGAGGAGATAGGGGAAATAGAGAGAGAGAGAGAGAGGAAACGGAGCAAATTTGACAGACGGAACGGAAACTTTTAATCACTCAGCGACTCATCGCGAAATCAGATCAACACGAATCTTGAAACGGATCGAACGGCCCGGATTGCGACTCACCAGAGCCCCTGTGAGTTGCAACTCACCATAGCAAAATTCTATATATATATATATAAAGATAAATTGAATGTCTAAGCCACCTGATAGGCGGGTTTCACATCGAAATATTCAACCCTTTTAGGTCTTAATTTCAATTAAATGCTCGTGTTTTAGTTAGATTTAATGCAATTAGGATAGAAATATGGTACTGCTATTTGCCCTTGTCTAATTTCAGGTTCAGTGATGATTTGGAGCAAAATTGGGCCCCAAGGCAGAGTTCAAGCGGAGCAAATCAGGGTCCAAGCGACTGGAGCAAAGGAACAGGGTCAAACCAGATAAGTCCCCTGTTCTGGCGACCCGCCAGGATTTCTGTCGACCCAGCCAGACATAAACCGACTTGCCCAATTTGGAGAGATATTTCTGGCAGAGCACTTTCTCTATTCTTGGACGAGCCAGACATGATCTCCTCCTATGAAAACCGTCTTTGAGAGTTATTTAAACATAGGAAGAACACCAGAAAGAGACGAGTCAGTTTAGAGAGAGAGAAATCGAGAGAAGATAGCAGAAATCTCCCCCAGCTGTCTCATGTCGACCCGCCAGGATCTCTGTCGACCCGCCTTTGATTTAGTTTTCTAATTTTTCTAAGTTGCTTTGCTTTACTTAAGTTAATTTGTTGAATTGTGAATTGAATTGAATTGATTTGAAGGTTTGCTCACTTGGTTAGGCCTGACCTCGTAGATAAGCAAATAGAACCCTAATTTCAAAATGATTTGTGTTCTCATACCATAGGATAGTTAGTATACCCAAAAGGTGAAATCGGAACTTAGCCGAGAGGTTTATTCCCTCCTAAGATCGAGAGATTTAGGATATCCTACCGAATAGTTAAAGCAAATCCTAAAACTTAAGCCAAGAAACGAGAGTTGAAACTTAGGTTTTTAGGGAGGTTTAGAGGTTAAAACTTAGTGATACCAAATCAAGAACGAGAGTTAGTATTTGGACCAGAGTTTAAGCCAAAGACCTGAACTTAGAGAACTTATAAACTAATTAAATTGAATTATCGTACTGTTCTGGCGACCCGCCAGGATAGTGCCTGGAAGTGGAACCCGATCAATTGACCCTAGTTTAAGTCCTTAATTCGAGTTTAGATCTTCACCTTAATTTTTAGAATAATTTAGAGATTAATTAGAGTTTAGAATTAATTCCTTTAGTTTAAATTTATTATTTTAAATTAATTAACCAACTTCCACCCAACTTATTTTTAAATTACATTAAAGAGATAATTAGTTTTATGACATTGTGAATTTTGTCAATTTGAAAAATGTCATTCTTAAATTACTAATTAAATTTATGCCATTATAGAATTGATAAAATTAGTTTTATGCCGCTATTTCTTCACAAACATACTAAATTCTAAAAATGCCATTACCAAATTTGTAATTATTTTTCTTTAATGACCAAATTGCCCCTCATTAAAAACAAACTCTAATAAATAGACGGCGATGTGTAATGAGTTTATGAAAATGGCTAGACTTCATGTGAGAGATTATGAATGGCAAAGTAATGCTCCATGATAGATGGATGAAAAAATGCATCCTCGACCAAAGCTCTTGCTTTAATTAATGACACAATACCAATAAAATAAAGAAGGATAATAAAAATATAAAATTAAAAAGCTAGTTTTAACTTTTCAAAGTAACAACGTAAACAATAAAATTAATATGCTAATACTCCATGAATGGTTAGTGAGCGTGAGAGATTATGAAAATCATTAAAGTATTGACTATTATTTAAATTTCTCATTTCTAAATTCTTTTAAATAGAATTGATTTTGATGATGTGACGTTGCGTGAGGATTATTTTAATCCCCTTTTATTTTGAAATTAGAATTATGTCATTGGCCAACTAGATTTATGTCACTATTTTAAAAGGGTAGAATTGTAAAACTAATTTCTATCTTTTTGAAATGGCATAAAAATAATTTGTTGTTTAGTGATGGCATATCTCTAATTTGAAATTTTTACGGTGGCATAAATCTAAATCATCCTAAATTAAATGTCTATGAAAAATCCCCCAGCCGGATTTCAAACCTGTACCTTTTACTCAAGGAGTCAAGAAGCATTGCTCTTTGCCACTAGACCAAGAGCTGATTCTCAAGTCTGCACTTTATTCCTTTTCAGTATAAATGAAATAGAATTGTAATTTCCGTAGACACGTGATATACTTTCAACTATACAGTGGTGGCACTCTATTTCTTTTCACTCTCCGCCACATTTGCTTTTAAGTTTTAAATAGACAAAATGCACAGTTTCAACAAGCAGATTAATTAAACGGTATAAAAATCAAACCTATCCATCCCGTCCAATAGAAACTAGGGGCCAAGGCGCAGCGAAAATTTGAAAGACTGGCAAAGAATAAATAAACTAAACTGCGTCTTATGGTACAACACATCAGAAAATACATTGGCATACATGATACATGGGGTTGCATTTTCCCAAGTTTTAAATATGGTAGAAAAACTTTTGTGCTCGTGTGCTGATCTGTATTTCTTTTTCTCGACTCTACAAAGGCAGTGCACTGAAAGTCTTTGAGGAAATACTCGGGATAAAAGGATAGAGAGTACCAGAACAAAGGTTGTCGTTACTAACTAGTAACTGGATGGGTGACTTGCCCTCTTTTGAATTTATTTCCATGTTCACAATATTTCTTTTGAATCTTTTTATTATTTCAAAATTCAAATAAAAAACAGAGATTATGACTAAATAAAAGCTGCATTCTCAAGAAAATAAACTCACACACAATAACACTCACTAGCAAACCTCAATCCAATATAGTACTGGTGAAAATATACTAACATTATTATCAGGTGATCTGAAAGACACAAGAATCAGAACTCTCGTTCTCTCACTCAACCATAGGAGAGCAACCGGAACACTAGAGCATCATAATAGTGTTATTTTGGACAAACTTCAATATGTGGCATTCGAGCACTTACAGTTGTTCTATTCCCAATATTCCTTTATAAAAATGAAAACTGAAATGGCTATCATTCAAAACTGAAATGACAAAACAGAAAAGTTTATACACACATTGAACAGAATCTTTTTATCTATACAAATGACTTTCAACTTCACCTACACATGACTTTTTGATGCAATCTACAATGCCCTCACAATCGGCTCCTTCAGAAACAGCACAGGAAGCATCAGGACTTGGAACTAGAATCTGAATCAGCACCGGAATTGGAATTGTAGTAAACTGAGTGGGGGGACCGCAAACCGCCAGGCGTCTGACAAGCCTTCATGGTCTTGCAGTGCTCAGCTTCATCATCTCTTATGTTCATGAACACATCATATAAATTCTCTAAAAGCAATGACAGAAAAAATTTGCATCAATAAATATAAACTGAAGGGAAATTTTCAAATAGCAATAGAGCGGTGTGTGAGTATGAACTGAAGGGAAATTTTCATGCACACCCTCAATTCTTCAAACAATCATGTATACCTCACATTTACAAAACACAGGAAATACAATATATGCCCCTCACATCTCATTTTATTTTTTCCCCAAAATATAAGCCAACTGTTGAGCTTTCCCTCAATGAAAGGTATATGATGAGAGACTTTGTATTGCAGGAGGTATGCATAATTTTGAGATCTAACAAGAGAGTTAGAAATAATTCCAACTGAAAAATGAACGGTGGTGGCAATCACTTCAGCGTTAGGAGAAAACTGTATGGACTGGTAAAATAAATCCTTCCAAGTTTTTCATAGTTCTTTTTTTTTTATTATTATTTTTTCCTCAGGTTTGTACCTATTTTAGGCTTCCTTGAGCAAGGCACTCTTTCAGTCTGAAATTCATCTGTAGATTAAAAAAAAGATAAAAGAAGAATGTTTCAGTATGTACCCATCGAATTAATCCTCTATTGTATTTCAGTCTTCCCAGTAGGTTCAAGAATTACAACAACTAAGCCTTTTTTCCCTAGCAAGTTGGGTAGGCTCGAAAAGAAACCCAGCAAGATGAAAGTCACCAAAGAATAGAAAAGAAAAGACAATGGGTTGGATAAATCAACTCTCCAACAAACTAATTTCTTGAGAAGATCTCAAACAGTGCCATTGAATTAAATCAAATTATAATTGTCGGGGAAAGGGAGTTTTTAGAACTTAATGGACCTTCATGTAAACTTGCTTAAAAATAAAGTAATGAAGTTTACCAAATAAGTACAGGTCTTCATTCATGTAGTACTTTATGGCAGTCTCTGCTGGCGGTAAATTCTTCAGCTCATCTACAACAATACTAATAAAATTAAAAAAGAGAAGGTGATAAAGAATGAATTTAAATCCATGTATGTAAAGTATCACCTCCATGTGATTTTATAAATTTGTCATAGGTTGAGTAGGCATGTTTCTCCACACATTCTGAAAAGTGATCTGATAACAAGACATTCATATAAATTGAATATCATTTTTGTGCTGAAGAACATAAAATTGAAGAAAACAGGGAAAAGAGAAGGTAATCTACATACATGCCATTCTGGGGCTAAGCATGTACATGAAAACAGTCATGAAGTAATATACAAATGCCATGGTTTGCGCCAAAATCCGATCGAGCCAGAAAGAATTCCCTCCTAATTCCTAACACAATGACAACAAGACATTGGCCACAGTCGAAAAATTGACTTCCTCCATGTTTCACTATATTAGTTCTACTTAATTATTACTATTGCACTGATTGGTCACGAATTATTTGTTGCTTCGATAAATTTGTTTGAGTGAAAAATGCTAGAGTTTGTACCAAGCAATTCGAACATGGTAGTTTTCTAATTACCTTTGTATGCTATACAAGCAAAATTACAGCTAGAGATGGAAAAAAAGAGCATGACAATCTGGTTTATTTAAGCAAAGTAAGTCTGTGCCATTTGGGTTCTCTTCAGGTTTTTCAACTTCAGGATTTGTTTGCTCAATCCAAGGTCATACTTTGGTTCAGGTCAAAATATTGTGAACTATCACTAATATTATGTATGACATGCTGTACCAGCCATGATGCCAACACTAAATATTTACAGTCTCATACAACTACTATAAACATACTTCCATGATAAGAAGATGATGCATCTCATTCCAGCTTTCTGCAAAATGCACTTTCAGATAATCGGCTTTCCTCCACCAGCCAAAACTCTCATACAAGTGTAACACTGATATAAATGCTAAAAAAAAAAAATGACAAAACAAACAGATTTCAAATATAAGAAACTAGCTCAACAGAATTTTACATAAGGATTGCAACCTCATCTTCTGTCATGACAAGGGTAAGGCTTTTCTCTGGAGAAACATGGTGAAGAGAGAAATAATTGGGTCTACAAGTGATTTCTCTCTTATTCCAAATATTTTTTTTGTACACAATTAAATAGGGAAAGCAAATGTACAAAACTAACCCTAAGAATGGTACAAATGGCCAAAAGAAAATCGTCAGATGAGAGACATTTCTAACATATTCAGTGCCATTGGCACTGGGCTTGATCTCCCAGTAGACATAATGGTAAGTAATAGAACCGCATCAAACTTTGCTTATAATGTAGTTATTGTTTTTTTTTCCCTTAGGGTTTTAGTTCTGCTAGTAATTAACCAAAGACTATAATTAAGGTTTATACATATTAGAATAAAACATACCGAAGTAGGGAACCCTGGCAACATTTTCTAGCACATAAAACCTTGCATAATGCCGGTCATGGTACAAGGCATCTAACACTTGTATTATTGTCTCCTATGAAAATAAATTAATAATTTATAACCAGAAAGAAACAAACAACACATATAGTGAACAAATTAAATAATGTCAAAACCAATATCATTTCATACAAAAAGGATACCAATATAAATACTAGTAGAGGTACAAACTGGCAGAAGGCGGCACAGTTGCATACATTGCGGGTTTTGTTATAGTATGTATTAGTAATTTAATATCTTACTAATCCTGGCAAGGAGTAAGGACAAGAGTGACTGGTATAGATTCTCTAACCTGATACTTCTATTGATTTGAACAAAACAAGACAAGAAAATTTATAGAAGTGAAAGAAGAAACATAGAAGTCAATCATACCGTAAGAAAAATATTAATAGATTGTTCAACTTTGACAACATTGGTTTCCACAAATCCTGGACGAGTTACAGGATCCAAACCAGGCAAGCCCTCTTTTTTAAGATCAGTTTTGGCACTAAGAGATTCTTCTACAGATACCTTCTTATCTTTCTGTTGCAAAGTTGAAGCCTTCACTCTTATAGTAGACCTACAATTCATTAATGGAAAGGAGTCCTTCAAAATCTGCTCACAGTAAAATCTTCACATTTGACCAATAAACAAACTGTTAAAAAAGGAACACTGTAAATGTAATTGTTCCTTTGCGCGCTGAATTGGGATAATTTTACCTTTTTTTCCTCTATTATTTAAGAGATCCACACAAACCCATTTTTTTTTTCTTTCCAGTAACCAAAAGTAAATCACTGCGAATCAAATATCATTAAAATTTCATCTAAAAAAAAAGCACTGAAACTTCTCAGTTTCAGCTCAGATTTTTGTAAAATCGGAGCATTCAGCTGATTTTATAGCTACCCAAAATCGGAAGAAACAAAATACTCAGCTGAAATATAGCCAATATTAAAATAATTGCTCGAATCTAAAGAAGGAAAAAAAATATACCGTCGCGAGGCGAATAGCTTACCTTGAGCCAGTACCAAGTGAGAAGTGAAAAGAAGTAGAAGGGCGGGTGTAAAGGCCGTTACTTTGTAGAAATTGAGAACAAAAACAAAGAGACGAGTTCGTTCTAGGGCTTAGTTTTGCAAGGGAACGAAGTGGAGTCGCCATGAATCTCTCTCTCTTTCTCTCTCTGGCCTGTGAATTTGTGTTTAGAGAGCAAACGGAATAGTATACCGGGGTTTTACAAAACCAAATTGGATATTCTTATATGTTATTCACCACTTTTGCGACGTGGCCCCTCCATTAAAATATTATACCTTCGCATATTTTATTTCGCCTGAAAGATGTAATTTATTTCAATTTAATTTTCTGTCTGCTGCAAAAACGTTTCAAATATTATTAACAACATGGGATAGTATTATAGATCAAGAATTTATTAATTGTTTACCAAGAAAAGCAATTTCATCAATTAAAATTTCGGCAATGGATGTTCTGAAAATTTTTGTGTATTTTGCATCATACAAAATTCATTTCATAAGTACTTCAACTTTGTATATAGTTTTTCTTAAAATAAAATTTAGACAAGTATATATTTTAACTTGAGGAGCATTTAACATGTAAACTCAATTGCCACGATTAAAAAAAAAACAAACCAATTAGGTATCCCCCGTTCCTCGTGCAATATAGCAATGTATTACAAATTTACAATCTACACAAAACCATCCATTTAATCCAAGAGTTGTTTGGGCAAATCCTCTTGTATTAGCACATGTTATTTGAATGTGTTCTACGACAGTCAAACGTTTGCGATATATTTTAAGCAAAGATTTTGTCGTTGGATCCGAGTACATCACGACTCGTATGGTTGTATGCATAATATAATGGCAGACATGCTACCGTTAGAAAATGCTACCATGAGAATCAATTTCCGAATCAAATTTTGATCTCAACTGCATATTTTCAAAATAAATTAATTCATTAATACTCATAAACGGTTATGATCAAAGTCTTATTCAAAAATTAATTCTTATGGCTGAATTATTATTATTATTATTATTTTACTGAATAGACTTTTCTTCAACTCTTGCATTTTTTTTTTCATCCGTGATGAATCACGGATGAATTAACTCTTTTAAAACTCATCCGTGATCTACTCCACATCCGCATTCCTTATCTTTCCTTCGTGAATTCTACACGACACAGAACAAATATATAAAGAAACAAAAAATATATATATTTTGCGAAATGCAACTAATTGATTGGGTACCGATCCTGCCAAACCCCGAAGATACTTTTTTTTTTTTGCGTCGTTTCATTTTTTTTAGACAATATTCTTAATTTCTTAGGATGAGTTTGGATAGGTGTGGGAAGAAGGGAAGAAGTGGGAAGAAGTATTGGGAAGTGTGTAACTTTGTGAAGAGTTTGGATTGTTTATAATTTTTTTTCTTCTTCTTTTTTCCAACGATCCAAACACACCCTTAAAGGAACGAATTTTAATTATGAATTTACTATATAGTCGAATGAACAGTAAAAGTTCCACCAATCATAGATGATTACTTTAATTTACAAATATCATACTTTTTTTCTGAAGTTAGGAATTCCCAATTAGGTCTCACATCACGTACAGTAGATAGTCAACGTCAAATTGTTTGCATTATGGTCTGACAATTTTTTAAAAAAATTGTGAAAGAAATTTAATTTTCACGGTTCAAATACAAAACTACGACACATTACTGTCATCATTTCTACGGCAGCAGCAGATTGACAGCTGCTGTGTTGTCCAACAGATAAGCGATCCACGACTTGACATAGACAGTGTCATCTCTTATCTTCTTGCTTCTAAACAAGTGGTGTCAGTTTTACTCACAAAAGAGTGAAAGGACTTTCGCATCTAGTAAATGAAATATTAAACTATATTTCCTTCTATAAAAAGTCTATAGTTAAATGAAAAATTTTAACAAATTTTCTTTGCAAAAAAATGTCCGAAGTTAAATTAAAACAAAATTTCTAGTTATAAAAATGTCTTTGTACAAGACTTTAACATATAACGCAAAAATGTTATATAGTTTAGTTTGCACTACTAGGAAAAAATCACACTGGGAGCACCTAAAATTTCTGATTTCTCTCGTTTATCTACAAGTGAAAAATTCAAATTTCAAACCTAGATTTTTATTTAGGACTCGTTACATGGGATGCAAAATATCTCGCATTTTCTATTGTATATATTAATATATGCCACCTAGCTACCAAATTTCCCTAAATATACACTTCAAAACTCAACAAGGCTTATCTGAATCTTGTAAATTTTATACAAGATCCTGTTATAATTATGGCAAGTCATATGTCAAGTTGCTTCAAATTGAGTCTACGGAAATTCAATAGATAAAGAGAAAATAGAGCAAGAACACCATAAAACACAATAAATTCAGTGAGACATGGTATAACTTCAATATGGACTAAGAATGGGTTGATGATTCACAAATTTTGAACCCAGAGAAATTAACATCATTTCCCCTTATGAATTTTGAAACAAGCTTTTCTTTTTTTTTTCCCTCTTGCAAACTAAGGTCATATACAGAGATCAGTTCATGAAAAAAAAAAAATCAATTGCATGTGGTCTAGTAGCTCAGGTGGTAAGAGCACTTGGCTCTCTTCTAAGAGGTCCAGGGTTCAAGCCCGCATGCTTGCGATAGGCTTGGCAAGCCAGCGTAAAAACTCAGCCATATATACAAGAAATGACCAGGGTCGGGGTGTCATTTCTAGCCTACCCCAACTTGTTTGGGATAAAAGGCTTAGACTTTAGACTTTAGACAATTGTTACTAGTCAGTACAAACTAGCTTGTAATCTTTTACAGAGCTAGATAGGAATCTGGAAAGGAAAAAAAAGAAGTTAATAAAGTTTGCAACTGAAGTTGAAACAGCAACATTTCGATACCACATTATTTCCTTCGCCTCATTGTACCGTTTCTTAGGATTCCACATGTCAGGAATAGCAAAGTAGCAAAGTGTTGAAAGAATAGACCGTTGTAGCCCTTTTAGGTTGTGATATTGTCAGAACTGGAGGCTGGAGGGGTTGCAGGAGCTGGAGAAGAATTTGCAGGTTTCAAGTTGGTACGAGAACTTCTAAATTTCAGCAATGGTTGAATTAAGGGTCTACTCGGCAACTTTAGCTTCCACCTACGTGGCTTAATTTGACCCAAACTTTTCAGTTGCTCTCTCTGTATCCGGCGGTTGGTGTACCATGCACCACCTCGCCATCCAAGTGCATACCTGTCGTGGAAAGAGAGATAGAAATGAGGTTCTACAGAAAAAAAAGTGTCCATGCCAAGGATTTGAGCACCATACAGTACCCATATATACCCAGCAGATAAGTAATGTAATAGATTCCAAAAAACTCATTATTTTGCTTCTTTTCACTGACATACTAGTAATAATAATGCTTCCTGGTATCACTAGTACCAGTGATGAGGCTGGCAATGCTGTAGGTAACATGCTTAATATAATAAAACAAAACAAATATATATAACAGAAGGAAAATAATACAGTAGTTACTTATGAGAAATAGGAGAATTCAGATTGTGGTCCTTAAAACTTCTCTTGTGAGTTTTTTTTTTTTTTTGTGTGAAAATAGTAGTTTTCCTTGAACTTTCATAAGTGCCAAAGTGGCTTTTATACTTCCCACAAAGAATCATGTTAGTCCTGGAACTTCCATTGGCATCAAATCCATATCTGAACTTCTGGAAAGCATGAAATTAAGTTGGCCCCTGAACTTCTCTCAACATAATAAATAAGTCCATAAAAGGACTACTTTCGGTCATTTGAGAGAAATTCAAGGACCAATTTAATATTATTTTATCTTTTCGAAGTTCAAGGACCGACCTTTATTATTCTCCAAAAGAGCAGGACTAAGTTGATACTTGTTGGAAACAACGACATATTAAACCTTAGATAACACCAACCTATATGAGACCAACTGTTAAAGGTAAAGGGCAATGACAATATGTTCAAGTTGGGTAAAATAAGGTTACAGGTAATTCAGGTCATTTGTCTAAAGACCAACTTACAGTTCTCACACCATGATTTGTTTCAAGAGTTAGTCTTATCAGGTTCAGAGTTTTATAGCCTGATTTAGTAGCTGGATAATGTTGTTACTTACACCACACTAAGTTTGGTTGTGCAAGTCCTCTGATCGGTCTAGTCTGGTTGAGGATATGGCCAGTTGGGTTCAAGATCAGCCTGTTTGCAAGTTACCTCATACTGTTTTTATCTTTGAAATACCAAAGATAGACTAATCATGCTGGGCTAGATTTTGCAGATCCCACAAGCAGATACAGGACCTAACTGCTATTAGGCCACTACAGCCAGAGATGCATACAGGCATGTTACCAACTACAAACAAAACAACGGCTCGTAAATGGTATGATACCGCCACTGGTATCACTGGTACAGTAGAACCTTTTAGCAAAGAATAACTCCATTAAGGAAACATACCCAATTACAAGTGTTGTCCAAGCAGTAGCTACACAAGCAGACATGCTAACATTGCCAGAGCTCACAATCTTTTTTATCTCTTCATGCTCCACATCATAACTATTTTTTAACTATATTAGAAAAGCATAAAACAGAAAAAGATGAGACAGAAAGGGCAAAACAAGTCAAAATTGTTATATAATTTTGAGAATCAGGTAATTCCTATCAGGCGCATAACAAAACATAGTGCAAGTTTACAACAGTACTTACAGACTCTTCAATTGCTCGTAGCCTCTTCTCAACATTGGTCTGGTGTGCATGGCGAATTGAGTAACCTGACATCAAATTTCAACTGCATAAGTTTGCAACTAAAGGAATAACAGCTTTCTAAATTTAATATAGTGCTAGGTATAAAAAGGGTCAATTTTTATAACACAGTAGGTCCTGTACATGTCATACCAAATCCAATGGTTGCAATCGGTACCACAAAAGTTCCCTCATGATACCAATCTGATCAGCCTTCATACAGAAAACAGTGGGCTGGTATAACAATGTACAGATTCAATAATAGCTCAGAAAAGCCTCCCACATTTACTAAGATAAATCAAATTAAAACATAAGCATACCTGCCCAAGCAGTGAGAACAGAAGCAATTGATGTGCCAATTGTAAACACCACTCTGTGTCTCTCAAATACTTCCTAAAATCATCAAAGGAATTCGAGTCAATTCTCAAATTTTCCTGCTTTATCTTCCACTATCGATAAGCAAGGAGAAGAGAGGGGGGGGGGGGGGGGCAAACCTTGGTGGAGAGATAGGCGTCTCGGACAGCAGATGCAGTGTTTGATGATTTGCGCTTGAGAGAAGCAAACGAAAGGACTCCTGCGCCAGCGCTTCGGAAGCGGTGAACCACCATGGCCACCACCTCCTTTCTTTTTCTCCTCTCTTTGGTATTTCGATGAATTTTCCTTTCAAAAATCAAAATTGTTGCTCTTTTCGCTTCGGCGATTCGTTTATTCTATTTTTAAGTTGCGACTTGGACTCGAGTTTTATTTAATAGCGGCTGGACTGAGGAAGAAGTTAAGAAATTTTTTTATTAGCTCTTATTCTTATTCTTGTGCCCTTTTCCATTTTCCAAAATCAATCAATTTATTTTTAGTCCATACGTTTGCATGACATTTGACGAATGAAGACAAGTTCTAATATCACAAAATTTCAATGATTAAATTCTTAAAATTAATAATTTTAAGGAGCCTGTCATATATAATATATGAGAAATGCTAGTGTCCAATCTATGAAACAAATAAATCCCGTCTAATACAATTATTTTCACGTTTTCAATTTCAAATGGTCGATCCGAATAGTTCAATGCCTTCTCCATATTGAACACTTATAAAAAAAGAAAAATCATTTTTTATAAATTTTTTTCAAAATTTTTTACTATTTTTTTTTTGGTATTTTAGAAGATTGTTGTTATCGGACAATCATAATTGTTATACCATGAATTTTCTAAATTACCAACAAAATTATAGTAAAAAATTTCAGAAAAATGAAAATTGGTTTCATATAAATTTTCAATATGAATAACATGTTGTACAAGTTGGGATGGATCATTTGCAATTTTCTGGCTGCGTTATAAACCTTCCAATTTTGTACCCTACGTGATTCATACAGCTATCGTTCCCGTTTGAGTTGTATTTGTTTCGACCAACTCATGGTTCGACTGGTTTCACCTTTTGCCAGAATTTGTTCCTCCAGCATCTGGTAGGATCCAGTTTTACAGTATTTGATGATATGAAACTTCTATCTTGCTTGAGCAATTAAAAGAAATAAAAGTTGAAATTAAGAAACTAGAAACTACAGTTCAGTGATTATAAACATTCTGAGAGCTGGGATCTGAAATTCAACTTGAATAGCAAACCACATTATAACATTAACAAGCATTAATGGGATCTAATTTCAGAATACAAATCCTGCTCATCCTAATTTCCATTTTCCATCCAAACATTTCTGTATATCTTTCCTTTTTTTAAAGAAAAAAGCCTAGGTACGCGTCCTGTTGATCCATTTTCTCTTAGATTGGTCATAACCCAAGTTAGAACAACTCCCTTTTCTGTACTCCTGTGACATAATACCTGCCATCAATCCCTTCAACCTTTCGGCACCAGGCCCTGGTCGAAAACTCGAATCATTCCCTGTAACAGAACATGGATCTGCCCCGCCATCAGATTCTCCAGTGCACCATGCACCAGGTGTAAACTGCCCCTCTGACCGCTGTAGCAGCTCTCGGTCTATCCGGTCCAATACTTTGTCATCCCGTGCAAACTTTCGTGCAAAGGGGGCCCCACTTTTAACCATTTTATCATAGTCTTTTGAGGAAAGGGTTAGGGGATGTTGTTTGGGAGGGTAATCCCACGCAATGTAGTGAAGGTCATGACCGATGACCTGGAAGGATAATAGAAGCACTTGATATTTCAATCAACTTCTTGCCCCACACAAACAAAAAAGAAAAAAACATTAAAGTAACAATTTTTTGCCGTTAAATTCCCATTGCAAGAGAACAAAACACCCTTAAAGATCAATCAAATCCTCTTTAGCTGTCAAATACTCTACTTTGATACAGTAAATACATTTTGAGGCAGCATGACTTAATAATACGGTACATACAATTTTGCTGTCAAATAAGTTTGTTGTCAGTATAACCTACCCCATTAATAAATGGGCAGATCTTATCGAAAAAGATAATGTCAGAAAGAAAAGGTGTTTCAAGGGAGATAGGATCTAACAGTGCTTTGAAACTCATGTGTATTGCAGATAACAGTGTGGAAGTAGCCCTCAGGAGAGGAGATGAAGTTCGCATAGTACATCAGTAATGTCCGTGGGAGCTGGTCCCACCCCCAGATGCAGTAGTCCAGGAAAGAACGTGTAAGCATCACCCAGGCTGATCCTGCATTAATTACAAAAGAGTAACATTTAATTATCATGCTGATTAATTACTTTGATTGCCTTCTTTTTTTTATGCAGACTTCTTTGTTAAAACTTGAATTGTCATGCACCATTCTTTTAACATAGATTCCCATTGACATAAAAATAGCATTTCTTTTTGAGAAATGCTAGTGTCCAATATATAGGACGGATGGGTCCGTCCAATATGATCGTTTTTATGTTTTTAAATTTCAAATGACCGATCCGAACCATTCAATATGTTCTCCATATTTTAAACTTACAAGAAACCAATTTTTACATTTTTTTCAAAATTTTTTACTATTTTTTTTGGTATTTTTGAAAATTCATGATATAAACATTATGGATCGTCCAATAACAACGATTTTCTAAAATACCAAAAAAAATATTAAAAAATTTCGAAAAAAAATGTAAAAATTGGTTTCTTATAAGTTTTCAATATGGAGAACTTATTGAATGGTTCTGATCGGTCATTTGACATTTAAAAACGTGAAATCAATCGTATTGGATGGAGCCCATCCGTCCAATATATTGGACTCTAGCATTTCTCTTTTTTTTTTTTTACATAAAATGCCATTTTCATATACATCAGTGTCTTCTTTAAGTTGATAAATTTCAGGCAATCGTTAGGTGCTTGTATTGTTGAGGTTTTGTCAGGTCTTATATTATATGTTCCTTTGTTATCGAGACCTGATGAGTGCCGTAGGGAGTTTAGGTAACTTGGCTGGGAACTTGCTTAAAAAATTGTCATCATTCACAAAAAGGGTTAAATATAGAATAAGTATAGTTATGCTTGATGGGTGACCACCACATGTACGAATCTGTTCCACAAATTGTTTGTGTTACACAGGCTTCCAATCTTGCAATTAATATAATACTTACCTGTGTACAATTCAAAAGATGTAGGTAGTTCTCTCTTCTCAGTAGTTGTCACCAAATCAAATTTCTTTGACAAGTATAGACCTGGGTCTATGACAATTGGTCGTGCTCTTTGAACCCTGAAAATTTTAAATTAAATTCTGGTTAGGCCTCAAAAAAAAAAATAATAATAAAGTAATAATATTAGCTGCCAACAAATAATACTGTTCAATAGAAGTTTCCCAATTATGTATATGCTACTCAATTCTCGAAAAGAAACGAGAAAAGGAGGGTGACACAGTAAACTTTCAAGAGATAGAAATAGAGCACACAGAATTTGTTTCAAATTTCAAAGCGATGTACAGAAGTTTCATAATTTTACTGGGGTTACTTTCTGAGTTTAAAGGGTTTATAGAGGAAATTGCTTTACAATAGTTGCAAAAGAAAGTATCAAGTCCACGTGAAAAATATTCCTTACACTTTCCACCCAGCAATTTTCATGTGTTCTATGAAATTAAGATTTCGGGGCACAGTAGAGAAAACATGAAGTATATCTGTCCAAAAATAAAACTTGTTACAAGCAATAACCAAAACACAAACAATATGTAGGAGCACATTACAAGTGTCACACCAGCCACCATAACTTGTACAACTAAACTTTAGTTGTTGGATTGGATACCATAACAATAACAGCAGCAGAAATATAGCCATAGTGCAGCAACATTTAGCACCAATTATGTTCTCTCCAAATGGTACTTAAAGAATTTCACTAGCACTAGTACCGTACTGCTCATAATTATCTGTCTAGTACCAGAATACTAGTATTAGTATATGCCAGACTAGCAGTTATGACACATTCGTGTTTTCTAATTTACCATTTTGCATTTTTTGTACTTGCCTATAAAGGGTATTTTAAGAACAATAAGGGACCTGTTAACAGTCTACACATATAGCTTCATCATCATGTAACCTTACAGCCTTCTGGATTCCTATAACCAAATTTGTTTTTTTTTTTTCAATAAATTCTGAAGATTAGAAAAATGGATCTTCTCATTGGATTTTCTTCACAATAACATTTTCTAATTTATTTTATCTATACATTTAAGTCATGACATTCCTATAATGCTCATCAACTTCCAAAATGATAAATTTTAGAAACAAAACCCTAAATGAAATTGATAGAAACCTGTGGGGCTATGAGAGTGCAATCATACTTCGACAATGAGGACGACACCCCAAAAGTAAAGGAATAAAAGATGGCAACAGCCAAACAATCAACACTAACCATCTTGCGTCATTAAGGGATAATCAGATGCACTAAGATTAATAAACCAATCCCACTTCAAGTTTTCCTTCAACAAAATGGAGACAGCATGTAAAGTACATGCAATCATAGTTGGGCCCTTGTATGTCACCAAATTTCCCTTTGCAATAACCCGTACATTCTCCAACTGACTGAATGTAGGGTCCCCTTTTACATACATGGCGAGTTCGATTCTCTCTCTAGGTGGTGCTTCTAAATCTAAATGGAGTATGTATTGGTTTCTAGGGTGGTAAACTGCCTGCATTTCATGTGATATATAACAATAAGAGAAAAATTTTAATTAAGAACTTGAAAGAGGACTAATTGACAAGGAATTCAATCAGCTACAACTTTGAATCATTTTTATTTATTTCTTTTCATGGTGCATTTGATACCTAATAGCAGCAGAGAATTGATAAGGCCAAGTTGAACTTGGATGTGCAAAATTTGGGGCAACATTGTGGTCAAATTGAATTTTAGCTTTATGGCGAGGGTTGTAGCAAAATAAAGCAACATTGAAGCTTGTGTTGATATTAATATAAAAATTAACAAGTCATGTATTTTGTCAAGAGCTAACGGCTCTTATAGTACAATTAATACATTAAGGTGTAATTAATTGACAATTAGGGGATATGCTGCCATACAAATCAGGTAATTTGGAGCACACATTGGTCGAATTGAGACCTTAGTTGTACAATTGAGGTCAATACAAGATAGTATACAGTTGATGCTTAACTCTTCACTAACCATAACAAGACATACTTTTTGGTCAGATCTAATAACCCTAAAATTATACAGTTCAGACTTAAAATGATAAATTACCAATTTTGGTTATATGCAACCATAAAATCAGCAATTGAACCAGATAGAAACAGTAACAATGTACACACACCAGCTAGAATTCTACTTAAAGATCCACAAACAAATAAATGAAAAGGAACTGTACCTGTAAGGTCCTCCTTATCCTCAACCCATCTCCCTTGGTACCAGTAATCAAATATGCTATTCGCGGGGCTGCACCATCAGATTCAGAACCAGAATCAGTAGAATTACTAAACAAAGCTTTATTACTTCTGATGTCTGACTCGACAAAGTAGTTATCAGACTCATCCCAACTTGTCAGAGAAATGACATCCAAAAACACTGAGTCGCCTCCGCCATAGAAAGGCGCGAACAAACCAAATGCACATGCAAGGAGCAGTGTAATTGTGACCAGTAAGCTCGCCAAAAATGGCACTAACCACAACCGGTCACTGAATGGCCTCGTTTGGCCCGAATTGGAGACCCAACTGTTCTTTCTCATGGTTAAAACTTGGATTTTTTTTTTTTTTTTCCTAATCAAAGCATGGATCTTTCCCTTAAGCGTCTTTACACGGGTTTCATTTTTCGAGCGCCAGTGTTTGAGGAAAAAGAAGTTTAAGTTAATGGGTATAAATCTCACTAGAAAATTGAGTCCAAGTTACTTAACAACGGAAACAAAACTCTAACAAGGTGAGGATAAACCAGGGAAGGAGATTACCCAAAGAGAATGGGTCTTTTTGAAAAAATTGATCGGAGCTCAGGGGCAGAGAGGGGAAAGAAGAGGTTACTAGGTTTGGTGAGTGAAGAAGGAAGAAACCATTTGTTTACAGTATAATAATAAATAAATTAATCAAATCGATGACTAAGATTATTCTTCTCCATTCACTCTTTTCAATTTCCCGGTTTGTAATTAAAAAAGTGTAATTGGGCTCATTTTTATACTGAACTTAGAAGAAGACCAGGATGGGCTAACGGGCCCATAATAGGCTTCACATTCTGTATGGGCCTGATTAGGACCTACTGTCTTAGAAGCAATCTCTAAAAAAATAAAAATATTATTAAATTTTGAAAACGGAGCTGATAAATACAATCAACCGAACAGGCAATCAAACAATCATAGCCGAAAATAGAAACTGCACGGTGCCAAAAAAATAAAGGTTCTCTCACGCGTCGTTCCTCTCTCACACGCGTTTCCTCACCCTTGCCTCACCTTCTCTCCCCATCTCCTCACCTCCTCTTCCTTCACACCTTCCGTCGCCTCAGCGCCCTCCCGTCACCGTCAGCCTTTCCGTCGTGCCCTTCCGTCATCGTCAGCCCTGCCGTCGCGACCTCCCATCGCCGTCAACCCTACTGTCGCCGTCGCCTAGCCCTACCGTCGTCGTCGCGCAGCCCTCCCGTCGACCAGCCTAGCCCTGCAGTTATCAAAATCAGAAATGAATATTATTTACTCCCTCACTCGTATTAAATACTCTCTTACTATTAATTATTTACTCCCTTATAGCTTTTTAGTTACTCCCAAGCAACAATAGAATCAGTTCTGACTATTATTTACTCTCTTATACATATTAAATACTTCTTTTATACTAGTTATTTACTCCCTTATAGCTATTTAGTTACTCCCAAATAACAGCAAAATCAGATATGAATATTATTTAGTCCCTTACTTATATTAAATACTCCCGTACTATTACTTATTTACTCCTTTATAGTTATTTAGTTACTCTCAAATAACAGTAGAATCAGTTCTGTATGTTATTTACTCCCTCATACATATTAGATACTACTTTTACACTAGTTATTTACTCCCTTATAGCTATTTAGTTACTTCCAAACAACAGCAGAATCAGATATGAATATTATTTACTTTGTTGTATATATTATTTACTCCCTTATACTGATCAATTTCCTCCCTTATAGTAATTTAGTTACTCCCAAAAAACAACAGAATCAGGTATAAATGTTATTTACTCCCTTATACATATTAGATACTCCTTTATACTGATTACTATCATCCTTTATAGTAATTTAGTTACTTCCAAGTTGTAACAGAACTAGATCTAAACCTTTTTTCTCTTCTTATCCTTCTCGATTTCTACTTCTTTCTTCCTCAACCAGATCTGATTGGTATAGGAGAGGGAGCAGTGAGGGGAGGCGGAGGTGGAGGTGAGGCGGAGGAGACGAGAGGCGGAGGTGAGACGGAGGAGACGAGAGGCGGAGGAGAAGAGAGGCGGAGGTGAGGCGGAGGCAGATGCGGATGCGAGGCGACAGAGAGGTGAGGCGAAGCGCCGCGTGAGAAGAGGGAGAGGTGAGGGGAGGAGAAGGGCGTGAGTTGAGAGAGAAAGGTTGATCGAGATCTATAGAGATTTTCTGGAGAAAAAGAAAGAAAGAGAGGTTTAATTTCTGATCTAGTTTTGGAATAATAAAAAGGAGGCGTGCCAATCACGTGACTTGAGCTCACATGACAAAAACAGAAGGGGACGCTGGGTGATTGTTTGATTGTCTAGAGTCTTGATTACAGGAAGCAATTCCCTTTTGAAAATACTACTAAAATGATCAGAATTTTAAGAATATGTTTGCATATAAATAGTGAGAAAATTTTAAATAAATATAAATAATATTTAAAAATATTAAACATATTAAATTATAAATAATGATTATAAAAAATGAATTAAAATATAATCTATATAATACTTAAACATATTAAAATATTTATATTTTATACAAATTAATACATATTATTAAAATATCTATCAAAAAATTAATCAATTCGAATTAGCTCGACTTTACCTCATATACTGGTAAAATCGGAAGCTGTGTTGTGAATTAGTGATTGTAAATAACTGCCCGTTTCTTCAAGAAAGTTAAACTAGTACTCTGCCCCTGCAAATAAAACAGCTGTCGCATGTCGATTGGCTTGCGCATGCAGCTACTGAAACAACTAGTACTTGTTTGGACGCATCGTCCATTTTAAATCGACGATCATGTAAATCTGCGTAGAAATTACGCGTACCAAAACGAATCCGTTTATTCCCGCTTCCAAAGAAGGAAAATGCAATTCGGCGCCATGTTGTGACCGCTTAATTAGTTTTACTCCATGCCCGTTAAAATTCGTTATAGACAGACCCAATCGCTATTCGCACTTCATAAACTTTCATCTCCGTCTTCTTTCCATCCCTAGCATTAGCAAGGGTTGAAGAAGATGGATTTGGTGCCTTATTCTCCTCCGAAACCTTCTTCCTCAGCAAGAGAGCTTCAACGGAACTACCAGCTCTGGTTCTCGGCCGCTGATTCAGGTTTAGTTCCATCCATCTTTGATTTGGGGCAGATCTCATGGTGAGATTACGAGATTTTGGGAACAGAGAGATGTGAAGTGATGGCAAAAATAGGATTTGATGAGATCGAAAGTAGTCAATTCTTCGTGTAGTATCGTAAATTGATTGTATTTGCAATTATATATGTTGATATTGATGAATAAGGCATGGTTTATTAAATTTTATATTCTGAAGCTCGCATATAACTACAGTCAGGGTATATAGATTTCATATGTCGCATTGCCAAGGTTTATATGAAGTAGCTAAGAAGAAATTTACTCAATCTATATGAACCAGCCCCAAAAATTTATGTATAAGTGAAAAATGTTACCAGCATTTAATGATATGTTGCTTGACTTAACTCAGTTTAGCTGACTGGTGTTATATGCAAATAAACCCATAAATTTTTGGTTGTAATTGAGAATGGAGTAGTGACACAATTTATGTCAAAAAATGGTGTAGATAACAAATATGCTGCTACTGGTTTTTAAGTTTGGTTAAATTATGAATTAAATTATGTTGCTACAGATGGGGATGGCCGTATCACAGGAAATGATGCTATCAAGTTCTTCGCGATGTCTAATCTCTCTCGCTCTGATCTTAAACAGGTACCACATCGTTTTTAATATTTTTATCTTATTCCCTTTAGACAAAAAATTGAAACTATGTTGGAATAGCTTATTCATTACAATTGAATTTTTCGCATATGAAAGGTTTGGGCCCTTGCTGATTCAAAAAGACTAGGCTATCTTGGCCTCCACGAGTTCATCACTGCTATGCAGGTCCGTCTCACTATCACATCAATCAATGAAGTACTCAATTAAATTACATTCAATAAGCCAATTAAATCAAAGAAAACAATAAAATATGAGGTCACATGGTCTGGGAGAAGGAATATTTGGCTGGACAAAGAGAAGGGAAACTGGAAGCTCGTATATCCTTTCTGATTAGGAAAAAAACTCAGCAAGTGATGATCTAATTAAGATTCACTTGAAGAAAGTTCCTGTACCAAAATTGGCATTACTGAATAACCATGATTAATTATAAAGAAGATGCTTGCACACAAGGATCCATCACCGATATCAGATGGTTCATATTGTTTTGGTCTTTACACATAAGTTTCTCAAATTAATATCGAGTGGTTGATACTTCAATCTTTTTGCATGTGGTGCAGCTTATTTCTCTGTCTCAATCAGGAAGTGAAATTAACAAAGACACTCTTTCTAATTCAGGTAATAATATGAGTCATCACTTCTTTATTAGTTATTATTTGAAACTTTAAATTTCTAGTTTCCAAAAGTCGGAAAGAAAAAGACGTCTGAAATTGTTATATTTTAGATTTGGGGAACTTAAAGCCTCCAAGGATGGAAGGTTTAGATAAACTACTTTCTGTAAGTTCCCTATTTCTCTTTTCATGTCCATTTATCTTTACTATATGTTTTTAGAAATTAAGAGAAAAGGATACAGAAATTATTTTCTTTCTTGTCCAAAATGACAAATTCATTGAATGTAGGACTATTTATCAAGAAAAAAATAACATTAATCAAAATAATAAGTTTCTAATTATTCTAGGACACATTAATGTAATGAGGTGGACTGAAATTTCTGAATAAACATTATGAGAGGGTACATTTTTACAATTAGCTGATCCAATTCGAAAATCTTGGTCTTCTTTACAACCACAATATCTTTATTTTCTTAACTACAAATTGTACAGAAGAAGAAACTTTCATCAAGTGAACCTTACAGTCCCTCAATGGAATCACATCTCTCTGCCAAATGGTTCCTTTCTAAATCTTCAAAGAAGGTAGCTCATTTTGTAAATCTCTTTTTATATCATGTCTTGTTTTTAGAACTTTTTGTAGCATTCAGAATGCAAAAATCTTTTGTACTGTTTCTTTTTGTCATTTGCCTGTCTGACAATACTGAGACCTGAGGCCCAACACTTGGTAAAAAACCCTTGTGAACACATCTTTATGCAGTATGCACCAATATTTTTTCTACACAATAATGCTTGACAGTGGTCTGCATATAGATCCCTCTAAAGAGTGTGACATCAATAATCGATGGGCTGAAGAAACTGTACGTCGAAAAGCTCAGGCCTCTAGAAATGAGTTATAACTACAGAGATTTTGCCTCCCCGTTAATGGTACTTCAAGCACCTTCATTTTGATTGTGCTAATTTCAAATTGGAGTCTTCAACTCCTTTTCATTAGGAGGTTAATTCATACAGCTTCTAAACTTTTAATTTATTAAGCATTCTAATTTGCACAAGGGATTTAATTTTGTATCCAATTAAAGATGCTGGAGTTGGGTGCATGCTTGTTCTTCAGGTTTTGGTTGCAAAAATGATGACATGAACTTTTATATGTCGTACTGTAGACAAATAGTGATTTTGATGCAAAACCAATGGTAATGCTCTTAGGCCAATACTCTACTGGCAAAACCACATTTATCAAGCATTTGTTAGGCTCTGGCTATCCAGGTTAGTTTATACTTTGGGTATTTATCGACGCAACATACTGTCAATTTCTCCAATTTTCATACTTAAACAAGAACATGACCTTCACTGGCATATGCTAATTAACAGGTGCTCACATCGGTCCAGAACCTACAACTGACAGATTTGTTGTTGTCACGGTAATTTATCATTTTCCTTCTGGATGGAATTTTGTAATATTATTTTTCTATACTTTGTTGGAATTGTTGACAAGCCTATCAGGCTATCAATTCCATGTGTATGTTAATTTTGCTTTCTAATGTAGCATGGGTCAGATGAGAGAAGCATACCGGGAAATACTGTTGCAGTGCAAGCTGACATGCCTTTCAATGGCCTCACGGCTTTTGGTTCATCCTTCCTGTCCAAGTTCGAATGTGCTCAGATGCATCATCCTGTATTTATTTATTTTTCCCTTTCCTTTTCTTCATGACAAAAAAAAAGTGACGTTATTTATTTTGCATTTCATTCAATGTGGTTCCTCTGCAAGTCAAACATTCCTTTTGTTCTATTGAATCATTTCCATTGTGTATATCTTGGTTCTCCTTTTGTGTATTTTTTCAGTTTCATTTCATAAATGTTGCCACATCAGCAACCAAGCACTTACCCATCAATTGAATTTAAACAACTGACAATGAGTCTAAATGAGAGGGCCAATTGCCACATCTGTTCCTTTTTTTCTGAAAAAAAACAGAGAGAAAATCACAGGCCATTTTTTGGACATCCATCTTTTAACCCATCAATTTAGTTGTTATTAATGAGTTCGAAATTATCTCTAGCTACTGGAGCACATATCATTTGTGGACACGCCAGGCGTCTTATCTGGGGAGAAACAACGAACCCAGCGCAGCTATGATTTCACTGGGGTGACTTCATGGTTTGCATCCAAGTGCGACCTCATCCTTCTCCTGTTTGACCCCTACAAACTTGACATCAGTGATGAGTTCAAGCGTATCATCAGTGCTCTTCGAGGCCATGATGACAAAATTCGCGTTGTTCTAAACAAGGCTGACCAGGTTGACACCCAACAGGTACAGGATTTTGCATGCCATCATTCACCAATAATGACGTGTAGGTTAGAGAGGTGGAAGAGGTGGTAGTGAGTGGTACTGCTCCCAAATTTTGGTTTCTGTTGATTAGTGCATGTCATTATCATGTATGATCTGTTTTGACACATAATTAAAGAAAATGATTTTACGACAAATAAAATGCAGCTTATGAGGGTGTATGGAGCATTATTGTGGTCCCTTGGAAAGGTCTTAAATACCCCTGAAGTCATGCGGGTTTATATCGGGTATAATTGTTTAACTCCCTTTTTAAATCAGAAATATTTTTCCTTTAAAACTTTCTGTGCTCTTCCAAAGTTTCAACAGTGATCTCATACTTGATTTTTTCAATTGGGTGATGATGACGATTTTTTACTCATTTGACAGTTCATTTAATGACAAACCAGTAAATGAATCTGCAGTTGGACCCATTGGAAAGGAATTATTTGAAAAGGAGCAAGATGACCTTCTTTCTGATCTTAAAGAGATCCCTAAGAAGGCTTGTGACAGATATGTAAGTCAAATTCATTCTAAATTTTTTTTTCTGCCCGCTTGATGCTTAGTCTGTTACTTCTTAATCAGGCAAGTTTCCATTTTATTCTCTTAAAATTTCAGGATATCTTACATGTTCCTATAAAAGGGAGATGTATTTATATGTACCTGAAAGTTATTGATATGTCAGTGTACTTGCTCATTTTATGTATGGAACATCATTGACAAAGATAGAACTATAAAAGGGAAAGGTATAGCTGGCTTTTTTTTGTGCTGGGTGCATTTGTGTTACTTTCTATGTTTGTAGAGTACTTGGTATTTCTCATTTAAAGCATGTATGAACTTGCCCCAAAATGCTTATTACTGCCTTTCTCAACTTCTCTGTTTTGCTTTTGGTGACTTGATCAGGTGAATGAGTTTGTAAAGCGTGCAAGGGCTGTGAAAATACATGCATGCATAATAGGCCACTTGAAAAAGGAGATGCCTTCTCTAATTAGAAAGTCTAAGGCTCAGAAAAAGCTCATAGATAATCTAGAAGCTGAGTTCACAAAGGTGTATTATTTTTAAAGCTACTTACACAGTACTGGCAGGCTTTTGTGATACTGCATGTTCCAATTAATATGTACATCTTATTTACAACACAGATTAAACAAAAGCAAAAAAAAGGGAAAAAACTGAAGATTGCTAGTGCATAACTCCTGTTAATTTCCATGCTAAATTGGCTTTTCATGAACGGACTGGATAAAATTGGTTATGGTGTTGGTTTATAATCATATTGGTTTAATTTTGTATTGCTGCGAGCCCCATCAATATGATAAATATATTTTTTTTCACAAATGGTCTGACATCATTTCTCTAATTGCTAAGTACTGCAATTTTGCTCAATAAACAGGTTCAAAAGGAGTTCCACTTACCTCCGGGTGATTTACCCAGTGCGACCCATTACAGAGATGTTCTCAGTGATTACAACTTTGACAAACTTGAAAAACTGAGTAAAAAGATGGTACAATCAGTTGACAACATGTTAGCTTTTGACATACCTGAGCTGTTGAAGAGGTTCAGAAATCCTTATGGATGATGAAGAGGTAAAAAGGTAAATTCGGTGTGTTTCTTTTCATTGATAGCAATATAACATAATTTTTATGCTCTGTACCCATTTATTCTCAGCCGGGGTCAAGATAGGTGCGATATTGTTTTTTTTAGTGGCCGTAACTGAGGCAAAATGGAAAGTTTAACATAATGGGATGAATACTCTTGAATTTTCTACACTTGACCGGATAGGTTTGAATAAAGTCCTGTTTTCTCTCGTGTGATTACGTAGGTGGATCATCCAAGCTACTCAAATGTGAGGGAGAGAAGAATTAAAATTAGCTTGTCCCATTTACTCATACAAAGAAAAAGCAAACAATTATAGGGAAAAGAGCAGATATTGGTACAATGAATGTGAAAATTGATTCGGCTTATGTTGTTTCTGTTTTCAATATAGCATGCTCATGCGATGTGATTAGTTGTGGTGATTAGTTTTCTTTTCGTTTCTCCTCTCTTTATACAGGGTGCTGGTTCCAATTTTGGTCGGCAGCTAATGACGCCAGAAATATAAAATATCTATTGCTGAATTTTCAATTTTGTGAAGATGAAAGTATGAAATATGGAAAACTTCTCTCTCTTTTTGCGCTTAGGAAAGGATATTTCTTTGAGTTGACTATATGTCAAATCCCACGGTAAACTCCTATGCCCCAAGCTCAAAATCTGAACTGCCTTTTATTTCCTTTCATGGAACTTTGACGCGGTCCTGATGGAACCGTATGCGAGTGACAATTGACAAGTAGGGGTATATTAGTTTCCGTTCCGGTCCGTCTAAAGTGGAACATAAACGAAACGGTATATTAGTTTTGATTTCATAAACAGAACGGAAACAGAAATCTGTTTCAGGAAGACGGAAGGATAGGTTGAGAAATTTCGATGGAAAATTAACGCGAAAATAAAATTGGTATGTTCCGTTTCGTTTGTACACGTTTGACACCCTACTGACGAGCATTCATACATTTTGTCAAAAAAAAAAAAGTATTGCTGAACCAAGGGTCCGCCGATTGACTCATTGCAATATAATATCTATTTTTAATAAAGACCACCCCACAAATCAGGAATAAAAAGGGTTCCCCACATTATTTCCAAAAAGGAAATCACACGGATCTCTTACGTTCCCGATTTTCTGAGGCCTAAAACTTGTGGTATTCATACGGAACTAGAAATGCTTCCTTTTTATTTGCTTCAACTATTACTAAGAGGAGATTTTATGGGAAGTTGGGAACCACACCTATGTTAAGATTACTGCTATTTTTATTTTATTGTTACGTGACAGTTGGACACTTGTGGTTTATTGACCAGTTGCATGTTGTTCTACTAAGAAGCAGCTTTATAAAATCCATCTGAGGCTAGTTTTTACTTCATATTTTTTTTGTTCCCATAACCATAAGCACATGTAAGCAGGGCGGATCTAGAAAAATTTTTAGCGAGGCACAATTATAATATAATAAAATAAAATAATTAAAATAAATAAATTTAATTAACGAAGTCATTCAAAACATATATAATCGAAATATTACAAACTACATCATCTTTTTCATAAACCTAGTCATTTTTTTATGATCTTTGCTTCTCTATCGATCACCAAAAAAACATAAAAAAGTTAAAAAAACACATTATTTTGAGGCATGTCCAATATTTTCTGAATATTAACCCAGGCACTATGATTTTTTAAGTTCGGGCACCTATCAAATTCTACTATCCGAGTCCTTAATTTTCCAAAAACGAACCTAGGCAAGTGCCTAGGGTTCACTCAGATCCACTGCATGTATGATTTCTTAGTTCGTTTTTCTTAAAACTATCTTTGTATGTACATTAGTTATGCTTTAATTTTATTCCAATTTACTAATCCGATATAAATAAGAATAAAAAAAATATTTAATTGCCATATAATGATATAAATAAAAGAATATTTGGTACCCATTTACGTTATAGAGTTTTGTAAAGAATAAATTGTGCACTGAACGATAACAACTATACACTTCTCATAAAGTTAACTTAATGTTCCAAAATCCTCAATATAATAGCCTCAGAAATTATGACGCTGAGTCGTAATTAATGTTATAATTAAATAATAGGCACTCTTTTCCATTTTTCTTCTAAAAAATTTAATACTTTGTATTAAGAGTAACTAAATTTGTGTTCAATGGATGTGTGCAAGTCAAATCTAGGATGACTTTATATCATGTGTCATTAACTAACCAATTCCCATCAGTATTAATTTGTTCGAAATAATTGCAAAATAACAACGAAACTAGTAGAGTGCAAACTTGCTAGCTATGGACGTGGTCGTCTTTCTTAAAGCAACAATTATTCACAAGACCTTTCTGGATATTTCTGAAAGGAATATTCTGAAATTTTAGCACCATGTACTTATTTTCTGATGAAGACCGCGTAAGCAGTCTTCAATTCTAACCAATGACCACTACTTTTTCTTTATTAAAAAAACAAAAGAGAGGCGACCAAAGACCGCTCATTCGCTAAGCGCATACAACTCTTAAATCTCTCTCAAATTATCCCTGATTCCATTGTGGCATCGGAAAATTTGTTAAACATGAAGCTTGTTATGTGCCTGAGTGTAACGATTTAACATTTTTCAGCTTATTTTCCATGGTTAGTTCTATTGAACACCAATGCTTTATGGTACAAGCTTGACGTATGATAATTTTGTCAAATTTAAAACTTTAGAACCATTAACGTATTCTTTTTTCATAATTTAAATAACGTGGGTATTAAATTTGAACTAATTTGGAAGTTATTTAGCTTTTAGACAATATTCTTCTAAAAAATTTTCCACCAATCAAGAATTTTTTTTCCTATAAATTACCAACAATAATAATAATAATTTAAATTGACCTAAATTCTGTTCAAGTATTATCTAACTAATGGTAATTAAGAAATAAGAATACATACAATTTTAATTATTTAGGTTGAACAATATTATCAAAGGACTTAATATATGCAAATATGCTTGATTTCATCTTGTTTATCTTATCGAAATTTTATTTTGATATATAATATATCAAATAGGTATAATTAAATGACATAACAAAGGATATAATTAGGATACTTATCACCGTTATAATGTTGTATTTATGCAAGAAAGCGCTGGTACATGATTTGTTATATAGTTTGGTACCAATTTTTGTGTCACAAAAGAACCCTTGAACCCTGTTCTTTTCTCTGCTTTCATCGTTCAAACCGTCTCCTCTTATTTATTCTCTTTAATATAACCAAACCAGTTTACATGCTAGTTATTTGCAAAACTAAATTATACAACAACCGTCTTTCTCTCTCTATAACTATTAGAGAAATCCATCTTCTCTTCTTTCACCTACCTCTTCACGGCCTCTCTCACCAACCCCTCTCTTTACAAAATTCACAAACACCAAATCGTAACTAGATACCCCTAAAACAAACCAACCACCACCAACTCGAAGAAACAGAGAAAGAACCAATGGGAAAGCCCCGGCGTATCCACCCGACACCGGCACAAGTTTCACCAGCACTTCCCGTGGCAGTGGCAGCACTTGCGGTGGCACTATCACCGGAGGAGAAAGATGTACTCTTCTACCTCCTTTCTGTTGCGTCTGGACAGCCGACCAATCTCCGGAAATCGTCAGAGCACTCGCCTGATTTGGGTTGTGGCTGCTTCAGTTGTTACAAGGTAACGTATCATTTACTCCTTTTCCATTAAGCAAAAAACTAAAGGTTATTTATCTTCTTTTTTTTTTTTTTTGGGAATGGTTTTGGTTTCATATGCCAGTGAAGATTTTGTTGCATAGGTTGGAAGAATATGTAAATTCTGTGCAAATTAACATAATTAATTGTGAATTTATATTTTCTGAATGCAAATTATTTATAAGTTTAAAAATTTAAATATGCTTGACGTTTGTTAACAATGAGTTCGGTTCACACTGTTAGTTTTTTTTATGTATGAAAAACATATTTGCACTGATGATTTCTATGTGAAATATTAGCGATATTAGCAACCTCAAACTTATTTTTGTGATTACAAAAATAATTTTGTGTATCTATTTCCCCCTTTGAATTGAGAGTATTCCAAATTGAACTTTTAGATGAGCGCAGTTGAGTGTTTGACATGCAATCCGGAAATTGACCTGAATTGCTTATTTCATATATACTAGTATTTGTTACGTCTTGACAACTCAAAATTTTTTGAGGTTTCTAAAATAAAAGAAATTCTTACAAGTTCCCAGTCAAATGATGTATGTTGATTTTGAATGCATTAACGGATTTTATTTACTTACTAATGTATGATTCTTCATGGTATACGCTAAAAAAGCACTGTACATTTATTCTTGCAGTACAATTAACGGGTTGGAAATTTCAACTTAGATGAGAATAAAGAATTTTCACTTGAGCTTTTTTAATTAATTTATTTCATTAAATGGAACCCCATCCGATTTCCCAAACATTGATTTGATTTGAAGCACCAAGATATAAACCACCATAACGCATTTCATTGTTGGAGTTTTAACCTCTCGAAATCAGTATTTTACTCTGTTTTTTCACGAACCATATATATATCGTACTTTTGTAAATAAAATTTACCTAATTTCATGATTTAGACCTCTTAATATTGCATTCTGACCTGTAGGTGTTCTGGGAACGATGGGATTCTTCGCCAAATCGGCAAGTTATTCACGAGATAATAGAGAAAGTCGAAGCGAGTGAAGAAGGAAAGAGTCGCCGTAAGTCTCGCCGCATGAGAGGTAAAGACCGTAAAAAATCAGTTGAGTCAAATGAGGAGGAGATCAAAGAGGAGGGACTTGTTGGGGATGCAAATCATGATCCAGATGATTGTAATGTCAGTCATGATGATCATGATGATGGATGTAGTGTTCATGACAGTTGTAGTGATGGTGGTAATAATAAGAATAGTGTAGTTGGAAGATTTGTTAGATTTATTGGCGAAAAACTTCTTTGGGCTAACTGAAGGTTTAAAGTTGACCCTAAAAAAAAACTGAAGGTTTAAGGTTATTAATTTGTTAGTTTTTACCCTTTTTTTAATCCTACTTTATACGGGGCATCTGAAATTGTCATGCTTTACTGTAAAGTAGAGAACAAAATGAAGAAAAAAATAGAGCTGTACAATCTTTTTCTAGTTTTTCTTCTGACTGATGGATGATTAGGGTGTTAGTGTGTTACTAACAGTTTGAAATGTATATATTTTTCTGTTTGAAATTTACTTAAATTATTAAGAACAGATTTCTCAGTATCCTTATGTAAAAATTATATGTATTATTTTTTGCTCCGTTTGGATTCCATTTGGGAAGAAGGGAAGAAAGAATAAGAGAATAAATTTATTATAAACAATCTAAATTCTTCACAAAATTACACAATTCCCAATATTTATTCCCACTTCTTTTCTTCTTCCCACACCTTATCCAAACGGAGCCTTTGGTAGAAATTTTATTTGAGGGTTGTGTACTTGTGTTTGGATGTTATATGAAAATAAAATAAATAGTGAATAAAGATTTTTATTTCAATCACGTTCAAAGTTCAAACACGGTCCTTATTCGCAGATAGAAGCACTTCTTTATTTCAAACTCAATTCTCAGCGTTCTTGATTTCTATTCCTGTGTCTATTTTCATGCATCCAAACACACAAAATTATTGCCTTTGTTTGGATGGGGTTGGAAGAAGGAAGAAGGAAGAAGGAAGAAGGAAGAAGGCCAATAAAAAATTATAAACAATCCAAACTCTTCACAAATTACACACTTTCCAATACTTCTTTCCACTTCTTCCCTTCTTCCCTTTTTCCCACACCTATCCAAACGCACCCATTAAGAACTAATTTCCAACATCATACTACGTGGATAGACGACAATAATGGCACAGCTTACAACTAAAATTTAAGTTATTTTCGTGCTTAGTGTATCTATGGAAAAAATCATGCTTATTGGATTTTTTTAATTTATTTAATATTATTAGGATGGAAGCTCTGCTTCGAATGATTCAAAATATTTTAGTTTAAAAACTAGAATTAAAATTTGTTTCAGATCCAGATCTGCTTCAGCTAGTGCCAGTGCGTTACTTCAAGGCTTCAAGCTAGCAGCTGCAGTTCTTAGATTACTGGTGCGATTTTTTTTTTTTTTTTTGAGCTAAGAGCTCCCAAGCAGGGGAACCGAAATTTTTTATCAATTAAGTTTCAAGTTACAACCACATAAAAGCTGAAACATCTTTAAGAGATCATTTCAGATCTATCAAGTTTAAAATCACAACAAACATAAACCAGTTACAACAAACAGTCAGAAGCATCTAAAGATCTAGCTAACAGTCTGACAGAAAACAAGTGAAAGAGCATCTAAGTAGAAGGCGTATCACCAGTGGACGCATCACTTTTCTTTGCCCCCTCTTGTTTCTTTGCCAGGTCCAAGAAGCTTTTTTCCATATCTGTTGTCAAACCCGTCCAGTTAGTAAAGAGATTGAAAGTATTGAAATAGAGAGTAAAAAGAGAAGCCTTAGTTTTATCACTAAAAATTATACTGTTCCTCTCATTCCAAATGGTCAAGCACCAAGCAGCAAGTAAGGTTTTGGTAAAGCTTCTATTGTTTGAGTTCAAGCTATTTATGTTTGCCCATAAGGACTCTATACTAGTGCAGTCAAGACAAATGTTCTTGTGGTTAAACAGATTGAAGCCAGACCAAAAATCTTTTGCTAAGGGACAATTTAGGAAGATGTGTTCTACAGATTCACAATTTTTACAGAAGACACATTTGTTAGAACCTTGCCACCTCCTTTTTTGAAGGTTGTCAAAGGTTAAGTTTCTATTATTAAGGACTAGCCAGAGGTGTAGCTTAACTTTTAAAGGGGCTTTTATTGGCCAAACAGTGTTGTTCAAATCTGTCTTAACTCCTCCATTATTCAGAAAGGAATAAAAGGAGCTGACAGTGAACAGACCTTTGATGTCCAAATTCCATCTAGTTGAGTACCTTGTGTTATCTAGTGTTATATTTTCAACAAGGGCCAGAATGGCTTCTTTTTGAGGTTTTACTATTCTAGATAATCCTCTACTTAGTGTTAGTTTAGTTTGACCGTTATTAACTACTTGATTGATATAGGCTTGAGGTTTTCTAGTTTTTTCATATAATTCTGGATAAATTTTGCATAAGGGTAGGTTTTCATGTCAAATATCTTTCCAGAATCTAATGGAAGTCCCATTGCCTACTAATCTCTGAACTCCTATATTATAGATTGTAGTAATCTTTGCTAAAGATTTCCACATAAAGGAGGCATTCTCCTTTTCAAAGGAACCTTTATACTTTGTTAAGATAAGGTCCTTCCAAATGGTGCGCTATTATTTTTGTTGGCACAAAATGGCATAACATGTTAGCAAAATACATGTTAGTTTTTCGAGTCGACTAATGTAATTAAACCTATTAATATTAACGTTTCATAACATGTTTCGTTTCGATTTTTTCAAACAGAACGTTAAACAAAAAAGAAAACTAATTTCGTTTCTGAAAACAAAACGGAAACGGAATTGAAATTTGTAAACATAAGCGAAACGGAACACAGAGATAGGCTGAAATCAATAAAAAATAAAAAATGGAACGTTAAACGAAATGAAAATATGTTTCGTTTGACGAAACGAAACGAAAACGAAACAACAATTTCGTTCTGTCACCAAAACAGAACAAAAAACGGAAACATCTGTTTCCGCTTCCGTTGAAAACGTTTCATAGGTCTAAATGTAGGGATGGCAATGGGCCTAGCCCGCACGTATAATGCCAAGCCCATGCCTGGCCTGTTAATCCTAAATCTTGTACCTGCCTGCCTGAGCCCAACCAAATGGGCCGAAAAATTGACACCTGCCTGCCTGACGGGCCTCATTCTCAGGCCCAAGCCTGCCTGGATTTGCCTGCCAATTCATGTGGACTTACCTTGCCTGCCTGGGCCTGGCCTGACTGAAAAGTGCGGCTAGGTTTTCTCTAATTTATTCATAGTCACAAGCCGAAAAAATAGAAGGCCAGATTTTCAACCCAATATTGATTACAAAATATATCAGCCCATCGGGTAGCCCATGGGCTTCTTCTCAAGCCCAGGCCTGGCCTGGCCTGACAATAGGCCTGGCCCGATCTGGCCTGTTGCGCTCCGGGCCAGGCAGGCAGAGCTTTGGGCCGGGTAGGCTTAAGCGGGCTGTCGGGCTATTGGGCTATAGTGCCATCCCTATCTAAATGTAACGTACCTATGTAAGGGTCCCTACGAAATTAATGGGAACTTGTTCTGATATATACGATTGATACTTAAATTTGACAGACAGTCAACGCTTGTAATTAATAAATTTTATTTATAAAATATGCTTAAATAATTCAAGAATTGATATTTAAAGAGGAAACGCACTGCTTCAATTTTAATTGCCAGGTTTCTAACACGTTAATTAAAACAAAAACTGAAAAAAGATACGGTCGGTACGATTGAACGTGCTTGAAGTCTTGTTTTATGACTCTAATTTTCTACAATTATTTTATTCCTGCCTGCCCTAGATCCTGTCAATCACGTGTTGCACATGTAATTTTTTTTTAATAAAAACCCCGTTTTTTTGAATTAATTAGTAACGGGACCCTTACATAGGTACGTTACATTTAGACCATCACGCCACATGAATAGTGCTTAGAATTATTTATAATCATAAGATCATTGTTCTTATTTTTATTATAAAATTATTATGGCAGTGTGATGGTGGTGGTGCTGATGATACATAATTAAAATAAAATATGCAATAATAATTTCAATAATAATACTCGTGTTGATGCCAAATAAATAATATAAAATAATACCGAATGCTATCTCATTCGCTATAATTTTGTTGTTCGAATCATTTGTTAAATTAACAATTAGTTTTTTGTGGTACATTTGAAACCTTCTGATTACACTTAATACCTGTTTTCGTTTGAAATAGCGTGCAATTTTGCTAGTTTTTAATAATTGTCAAATGAGTTCTTTGAAATAAACGTCTTTTCTAAATTCTAAGTTTCTAAGTTCTAACTAGTGTTTTTCTTTTTTTCTACATTTTTTGGGCTTTTGGGCCAGGAGATGTAACAATATTATACGCAGAGGGATTGCTATTTGCTAGATATGTTGCGGAAATACTACTTCCATCCTCACTTTCTACCATCCTAGACATCCCACGGACCAACATAGCTGAAGGCCCATAAAATTTATGATCACGTGAGGTGCACGAGCCTAACTGTTATTTTCATATTTTTAATCGCCTCTCCGTCATAATCAACAAATTTATTTCTCTCTCTTCGATGGTGATTCCTTCTCTCTCTTCGATGGCGATCTCTCTCTCTCTTCGCTCGAATGGATCAAAAAAGTCGTACATCAGATCGAAGAGAAGCAATCTGAGGTTCGAATTCTCGCTAGCTTTCTTGGCTTCAGCATTTGTCGATCAGATTAGATCAAAATTTGTGTGAACCGTGCCTTCAAGGTATTGATCGTGCAATCTGAGTTTCGTTCACTGTTAGTTTATCGCTAAAAACTTTAATTCTTTTGGAATTTTCAATTCATCTGTTTGATTTGTGCTTTTGTTGTGTTCAACTCTCAAGCAGATCAGATTTGAAGTTTTTTTTTGGTGTCTAGCAGCAAATTTGTCATGAATTCTCTATTCTTCAAGGTACTGATTGAAAATTATGAATTATATTCGAGTTTGAATTGGAGATAAGTATTTGATTTTGTTTTTTCAAATTGTAAAGGTTGATTTACCATATTAGGATCAATAATTCCGATTAATTTTGGATAATTGACTAGGTAATTGTCTTTTATTAAACAAAGAGAATCAATCTTGACCTCTTTTTCTTGCTACCTGTCTTGCCTTCATCTTCTTTCAGTCAGATTAGATTGACATCGATTCTATACGTTTGTGTCGGCTTTATATTGGAAATTTGAGATCCAATACATCATTTTCTTTGGAAACTTTCAATCCAGCTGTTTGATTATTTGTTTTGTTGCGTTCAATTCTCTATCAGATCATAATTGAAGCTTTTTTTGGCATCTATGCGACGAATTTGACATCTATTTACGCTTTTTCAAGGTACTTATCTTGATTTCATTTTATTTGGTTTCAAATATTTTCGAGGTGTAAGTAAAATGTATTTGTTAATTATAAAATGTATTGAAGAAGTACAAAACATAGGATAAGAAAGTAAATAATATCTAACAAGGGAGTACATATCAAGAAGCTTTGTTGTTTGTTTGTTGTTCTAATACAGGCTTAAAGGAGTACAAAATATAGGATAAGGGAGTAAATAATATTTAATAAGGATGTACATATCAAGAACCTGGCTGGTGTGTTTGGTATATGTTAGCATAATCTTAAAGAAGTACAAAACATATGATAAGGGAGTAAATAATATCTAATAAGGGAGTACATATCAAGAAACTTTGTTGTTTGTTTGTTGCTCTAATATAGGCTTAAAGGAATACTAAATATAGTATAAGGGAGTAAATAATATCTAACAAATGAGTACATATCAAGAACATGACTGGTGTGTTTGGTATGTTAGCATAATCTTAAAGGAGTACAAAACATAGGATAAGGAAGTAAATAATATGTAACAAGGAAGTACATATCAAGAAGTTTTGTTGTTTGTTTGTTGTTCTAATATAGGCTTAAAGGAGTATCAAATATAGAATAAGGGAGTCAATAATATCTAACAAGAGAGTACATATTAAAAATCTGGCAGGTGTGTTTGGTATTTTAGCATAGGCTTAAAGGAGTACAAAACATATTATAAGGGAGTAAATAATATTTAACAAGGGAGTACATATCAAGAACTTGACAGGTGTGTTTGGTATTTTAGCATAATATTAAAGAAATACAAAATATAGTATAAGAAAGTAAATAATATCTAACAAGCGAGTACATATCAAGAACCTAGCATGTGCATTTGGTATTTTAGCATAGACTTAAAAGAGTACAAAATATAGTATAAGAGAGTAAATAATATCTAACAAGAGAGTACATATCAAGAACCTGACAGGTGCGTTTAGTATTTTAGCATAATCTTAAAGGAGTACAAAATATAGTATAAGAGAGTAAATAATATCTAACAAGGGAGTACATATCAAAAACCTGGCAGGTGTGTTTAGTATTTTAGCATAATCTTAAAGGAGTACTAAATATAGTATAAGGGAGTAAATAATATCTAACAAGAGAGTACATATCAAGAACCTGGTAGGCGTGTTTGGTATTTTAGCATAGGCTTAAAGGAGTACAAAACATAGGATAAGGGAGTAAATGATATTTAACAAGGGAGTACATATTAAGAAGCTTTGTTGTTTGTTTGCTGTTCTAATGTAGGCTTAAAGGAGTACAAAATATAGGATAAGAAAGTAAATAATATCTAAAAAGGGAGTACATATCAAGAACCTGACAGGTGTGTTTGATATTTTAACATAATCTTAAAGGAGTACAAAATATAGGATAATGGAGTAAATAATATCTAACAAGAGAGTACATATCAAGAACCTGGCATGTGTGTTTGGTATTTTAGCATAGGCTTAAAGGAGTACAAAACATATGATAAGGGAGTAAATAATATCTAACAACAGAGTACAAAACATATGATAAGAAAATATATATTCTAAAAATGTATATTTTTTCTTTTGCAAATTGATGTATGTGATGATGAGTGCGTGGTTGCTTACCGTTTGTTATTAAACCCTATAAATCAAGTGAAGTCTAAATTTCAGAATGTGAGCAAATATTTTCTCCTGGACTTTGACTAAGATGATTGATGGTTGTTGTTGCACTTTCTATTAAGTTTGTTAGCATGTTTGAATTTAGTTGTAATGATTTTATGGTTGATTAGACTGAATATTAAGCTGAACTTGATTTTATTGTTAGGATTGATATACAATTAAATTGGTAATGTTGGTGGCTTATTTGAATAATTTTGTTGCAATTTGTATCTTGAATGCTTATTTGAATCTCCTATGAAGAATTTTATACTCTCTTATTAAGAAGTATATACTCCTTTAAGTATATTGAATGCTTATTTGAAGAATCTTGACTGTTTTTTTTAATGCTTATTTGAAGTCCTTCCTTATGAAGAAGTATATAATTTTTTTATATTTTGAATGCTCATTTGAACAATTTTGGCTGTAATTTGTATCTTGAATATTTAATTCTCTTATAAAGAAGTATATGCTCCCTTACGGAGAAGTATATACTCCTTTAGTTAATATATTTGCCACCTAATAAACATTTAAACACTTTTTGAACACTAAATGTTGAAAAAATAAATACTGCGTTGTTATATATAATGAAATTCCTTATACACAAATATATACTCCTTTATATTTTCAACTGATAGGTCCAAATAGTGGAATTTAATTCATTATAAATGTTATTAAATTTGTTTAATTTTATTAAAAAACACATTTATATACTTCCTTCAACTTAAATACTCCCGGTGTCTAGCTAATGTCAGTGTGCAGCGCTATCATTACGCCCAAATTGCAGTGCATCGCTTTTGGGCCAGCCCATTTTTGACGCGTGTGAAATAGCAGGATGGCAAATGATCAAGATGCCTCATATCAGCTCCGGATATGTTGGCGTTGATTGATAGGCCGCTTTATTTATGTAAAATTTGCAAACTTTATATTATTTTAGTTAAATTCAGGCGGGTGCTGAATTGGCTATTCGATTATCGAGCCAAGCCCAGATAGTTGTTTTTGCTCATTGTGCACATTTTATTTTTCCCTTTTGAATATAGTCATTCATTGAACAATTAAATTGCAAACAGGCAAACGACACATTCACTTCCTATGCTAACATTCAATCCATTAGGTACAATTACATAAGAAAAATATGCATAACTATAGCTATTAAATTACATCTATTAGAGCAGCACTTTATTTCCCACTATATTATTCTTAGGAAAACCTTAAATTAATGAACTTTACAAAATAACGATTCAAACAACAAGTCTTTACCATATGTAGACCTCAATTAGTTGAGGCCTCTGGTATTGATCCCATCCAAGCCGGCGGCAGAATCCCGGTTTGATCCTGCACAGTCTTAAGCAAAGGTGGTAACATACGGTAAACCCCCGCCACCTCCTTCATCGCACCACCGTCACCACCACCTTCTCCGCCATTAGTCCAGACGCTAATTTTCGGTTGTAAACCCTTGACTCCATCAGCATTAATCCTGGCTATTTCTTGGTACATGCGCCCGTTAATCATGAGGTAATCACGCAGAGCATTGTAATCTCCACCCAGTGCTTGGAGCAGCGAGGTTAAGTACGTGTTTTGGGCCGATGCTAACACGACAAGCCCCTCAGCCTCCTTTTGCTTGGCATAGAGTAGTGCATCAGCTTCTTTTTGACGAGCAAAAAATTCTGCTTCAGCAGCTGCACGGCGTCCCTCAGCAGCTCTCTCTTGTTCGTAAAGTGAGGTTTCGGCAGCCTTTTGCCGCCTGTAGACCTCTGTATTTGCTTCTTGCACCTATACATGAAGTAATAACTCGTTGAGATAATACACATGTCAATTTCAAAATCATTGGCATCATAAATTCTATAATCAGTTTAATTCTTTAATTTGTGACGGATTTAGTTCTCTCTGTTACTGTTTTATTTTCTCTCTTTGCTTTTTTTTTTTCTGTGGCGACGTTTGACCTCAAATTGTATTTTTTCTTGATTATTGAATGAATCAATCAAATTCATATGAAGCTCATACAAAATGCCATGTCTAGCAGTTAAAAATTTAAAATTAATTTAATTATCATATTAAAGGCACAAAAGTCCAATTTTGGAGTCATAATAGAGTATTAGTGTATACTGGTAACTCACGTGATGCTGGTAAAAACCTCACTGGAGTCTCTTGTGATACTGGTAAACCTCAGAGCGTTGAAGACACAGTAAAAAGGAGAAGCTGTAACTAATTTTCTGTTAGACAGCAATAGGCGCTCTTTAATTAAGTTGTAGCTTTCTTGATCTTAAGCTATTGTACGTTGGCTATAAATATATGTGTACCCAGTATCTCAATGAACCATTCTATCAATACAACTTCATTTTCTCATGCTGTCATCTTTTACCTCTCTCTCTCTCTCTGATTGTGCATCTCTTTATAGAGTAATTTTTACATAATAATGGGGTTCAAAAAGAAATATTTTGTAATAATTTACTTAAATAACATATAAAATTGCATATTATTAAGTCTAATTCATTGACAAATGGGGGTCAATTGCACCCATTTAAATCACTTGGCTCTTCCAAATCTCTAGGGGTAACAATCTTTTTTGAAGGTTAGTTGCCGAGAGCCAACCAACCTCTAGGGGTAACAATTGTTTTTCCTTGATATATATTATATTATCTATGTACGTAGCTGGTAATCTCTATTAAGACTTCTTTTATTAAAAAAATTACTAACTGAAATTCCCATGATGATTTCAAGAATTTTTCAAAAGAAAATAATTTAAAAAAGAAAAGAATTAAATAATAAAAAAATGGTACCTTCATTTCATATTCGACCATGGCCTGGCTAAGAAGCTCAGCTTTGAGCTTCTCAGTCTGTCGCACGGCATTCCTTCGCTCAACCTCCATTTGCAACTCGGCATCCCTTATCGCCACTGCCTTGGCTGCCTCGACCTGGGCCAACTTTGCCTGTTTCTCCCAGCTGGCCTTTTTCATTGCCAGCTCAGTGTTTGCTTGTGCCACCTCGGCCTCCCTTTGGTTTTCATATATCTTCACCTCAGATGTCACCTTCACCTCTTGTTTCATCGCTTCTCCCTTTCTCTGCTTCTCATATATTGCTGTCTCAGCATCGACCTTCGCCGCATTCTGCTTTGTTTCCCCCTCCCTCACTTTAGCCCCAATTTCTCCCTTCATTTTCGCCTCTGCCACATCGACCTTCGCCTGGTTTGCTGCCTCCTGCTGCGTCTTTTGACCGAGAAACGAGAAATACTCGCTTCCTCGGACATCCACCAACTGCTTCACATTGGCATTGTATATAATCAGCCCAAATTGGTTGAGCTCCAATTGCACACTCTCAAACACGGCCTGCTTGAATTCCTTGGCACCTTTAAAAATGCCCTCCATTGTCATCGAAGCAGCGAGGACACGAGTTTCACCCTCGATCACCCCTTGAACAAGATCTTTGACATGGTTGGAGAGCTTGTCGTGTGGTGAAATGAGCTTGGCATACTTCATGAGAGCCTCCATGTCCTCAGTCCGTGGCCCAATGGTGAAGACAGCTGGCAAAATAAACGGGAGTTTCTCGGAACTCATCGCTTGCACCTCGAAGGTATAGTTGACAGGTGAGATGTCGAAGCGACTGCATACCTGGCCCGGCAGGATCCAGGCCTTTTTCACAAGCTTGATGTCCTTGATACGGAAACCAGTGATGGCTAGGTACTCTGAGGCACCAGCTACACGGAAATATGCCATTTGTATATTTACAAATTATACAGCAGAAAACTATACTAACTGTACAATGAAGGTGTGAATATGAGAAGATTGACTTAAACTATAAGAATGAATGGATTTGAACAAGGAGATATCGCTACTTATATAGTGGCCCACCTGATGTTTGAGTAGACTTTGCTACGAAATTTGTAGATTTGACCTGTAGAGAGTTATCCTCAACGAGTGTTATATAACCAAGATTTATACCAGCGTCCAGATAACAAAAAACAAAAAAAAAAAGGGGGGGGGGGGGGGGGGAGGACTTTAAGTAGAGCCATTATTTTCTTAATTTTTTTTTTGTCTACAGTCACGCTTCTTAATTTTCGACCCATATTCATCTTTAATATTTTCGATGATTTATCCTAAGATTGTTAACAAAATATTCTGTTGTAAAATTTTATTAGTATAAATACATATTGTGATCATAGTATAAATACCGAGTGTAAAAGCATAAGTATTTGGGACAGTTACAAAATAGCATGTTTGCTAGCATTACTCTTAACTGTCGACTTTTGAATCATGTTGGAAGTCCTATATATTTGATTCTAGCATTAATTAATATTAGTTTTAAGCATATAATATATAATATATATGTTTCACTAGTACATATATATACACCTGCATACTTTTTATATTTTTAAAGTTTTCTTATTAAAACTTGCGCAGTCAATATGTGTTGGGTAAAGATATGCACATCACAGTATGTAAGTATCGATATCTAGTATATATTATATATATGTAAACACCTTGCATAGCACGTATAAACACTATTTTATATCGACAATTGGTATTGGCACGTCTTTTATAATTTTTTTTAATATCGAAGACCACAATTTATTACTCTGTATACGGTAGCAAAACTCTGTATACGGTAGCAAAACTAGGGGACGGATTTAGGAAATTTGAGTTTGTCCCAAAATTAGGGGGCATATTCAGTAGATTTGACTTTGGATAATACAATTAACCAATTCCAAAAAAACTTGTGACAATTACCAACTTATCATTGGTTCAATGGTTCAGTAAGTTGTAATTATTTAAAATAGCAATCGCAATCATAGTATTATTGTATACATATACATTTACCACGATATACGACAAGACTTAAAAGTGACTTAAAACAGGGACAAGCCAGAAAAATAACTTGAGTGGATCAAATATATAAATTTTATTTTTTTGAAGGGGTCATTCTGCATATGTACTCATATTTTTACTAAATTTAACTTATAAATGTTAGTCAAATAAAAAAATGTGCAGAGGCCAAGCCCATCAAGACCCCACCTTGGCTTCGCCCCTGCTTAAAACATTCCCTTTTCTCATTACATTTGCAAGGTTTATTATTGAAAGAAGTATAGCTAATTATATTAAAATTTTTAACTATTATTCTTGTTGTATCGTATGATCAAAGTCAAATTTGAATATTATGTAGTAAATCTGGTGCCTGGTGGGGTGCCTAATTGTGTTTTGTGTACGTAAACTGCGTGGACATTGCTCAATGCCTCTATGGGTGCGTTTGGATTGTTGGAAGAAAGAAGAAGAAGAAGAAGAAAAAAAATTATAAACAATCTAAATTCTTTACAAAGTTACACACTTTCCAATACTTCTTCCCATTTTTTCTCTTCTTCCCTTCTTTTCACACCTATCCAAACGCACCCTATGGCAATCAACGTGCGAACCGGATTTGTACAAAGGAAAGTAGGCCTTGGAGAAGCAACTTGCTCCATGTCCCTGTCTGCTCTAGTACACAGAAAAAGTAGAGGCTCTTTCTTTCCCCTCCAAAATACAAGTCCAAGTCACCCTTAGCACATCGAAATAATTCTTACCGTGGATTTCTTAGCAATACACAAACTTCAGTCTGACGTGGCTGGAAGGAAGTTGTCGGATTACTTAATTGTATCCGTAAACGACCTTTCGTTCAGATGAACCTAGGTCAACAGATCAACGTGTCTTCTGACGAGAAAAATATATATAACACACAATACTTTTAATTGAAGTCTTCTCAGTTTTTTCTGAAAAAAAAAATGAAATGTTCTAACATTTATATGTTCTAAACATACTCAGGGAAAGGATCACTTGACAGTTGACATAGTCATCTTACTAATTTTATCAATTTTGAAATTAATTACAAATAAACTTATTGGAATTGTTGTATATACTATAATGAACAAGGGGGTTTGTTTCATACATAATAGGTTGCATAAGAGCCAAGAGGTTATGCAACATTTATGGAACTAAACACCCGTTACATAAGGTTGCATAGGGTGCATAACTTATGCACCGGATTTTTTTCATCTCATTTGACATTTGTACTCTTCAATTAATTCTCAATGTCTAGTACTAATTAATGCAATTCATAATAATAATAATAATAATAATAATAATAATAATAATAATAATAATAATAATAATTATTATTATTATTATTATTATTATCACTGCTACTACTTATTCGAAAGAAGGAATATAATTTGTTTTATTAGAATAAGAATATTGTAACAAAAACTATAATAAAATCATTAATTATTTTATTATTATTATAATATTATAATATTATGATATTATTTGTTTTTATTAATTATTTTATTATTCAAATTATTAGTATTACATAATAATAATTACTTTTTATATTATTATAATATTAATAATTTTTATAATATCATTACTTATTTTATTATTCCTATTATTAGTACTAATAATAATAATAATTAGGTCAAATTTCAATCGTTTGATCTGAAATAGATGGTCAAAGTATGTATTGCATACTAAATAGACATTGTTCTTTAATAAATCAAATAACTCAAATTCAAAAACATTTTAGTCTTTTGACATGAATATATGCATGCATTAAGTTACTCTTCCTTACTACACAACCAAATATCCATTACATAACTCTACACAAATATCTATGCATACTAAACTTATGCAACTCCTTACTACACCAAACGCCTCCAAGGTTCTAGTGCCTACTATAATATGCTTTAAAGTTGACAATTTCATATTAATGTTAGTTCATAATGCCTACAATTCTAAAACTAATTTGAAATTTCAACTGAAGAATTTTCATGGGAACATTTCTCAATCAAATTTCAAAATATGTTAATTATAAATTAAACCATAAAAATGTATATACTTTTTTGTTGTTTTGTCATATAAGCATGCTCAAGCAGATATGTTAATAAGACATGTTTGATGAGTTTTTGTTTTTTTAGAAACCTTGGCAGTGGCAAGAAAAAGATGGTTGTTAGTCGAACCAAGGAACTCATCAAACAGAATTACCTGCTTTCTCGGTTTTAATTAGCAAACTTGGAACCGTATTCCTATTTCGGTATCTCCTTATACGGAAAGGATCATTGGTGAAATGGTGGGCCTTATGATAACGAGCCCATTATATCTCACGCGTAATACAAAAGAACAGTCAAAATCATACAGCCCATGGGCCCAGCATTGACCTGAAACTCATATCTTACGCGGTTAGGCGTAGGCAATCCGCAATTGGTGTGTACCATCCTATATTTTTTCCATCCAACCATTCAAATATGAGCAGAATATAAAATCAGGCGCATCTCTTTCTCTTCATTTTCACTCCAACAGACGCCTCTCTTCCTTTAGGTCATATTTGGTAAAGAAGTAAACTGTAGAGTAGCTTAAAGAGAAGTAAATAGTTAATTTATTTTACTCTTCTAATTTTAAATTATGTTTGGTATGAAAAAATGGAGTAAATAGAGAATAAGAGTAAATAAAAATGAAAACCATCTCTTAATCCTATGAAGTAACTTTACTCCACCTAAAATGGTGGAGTAATTTTCTCCTCCTTACTCCACACTACTCCACCAAATTTAAATTATGTTTCGAGGAGTAAAAGTTAGGGCTGTCAATGAAACCCGTTTACCCGACCCGTACCGTATTCGATAAGACGGGTACGGGTAAAGTTTTATTTTCGTTAAGTAAACGGGTACGGGTAAGAAAATTTTTTCGTTAATTTAACGGGTACGGGTAAAAGCTATTTCGTACCCGTTTTCATAACAGGTAATTGCCACAATTAAAAAGATACAATTACATGATACATATGGCATCTTATATTGCATAATTGATAAAAGATATTGCTAGATTTTATTTAAAATGTTCTATAATTCTTTCCAATATTCAGTTACGAACAAACAAAAAATAAAAACCTAAACTATTCGCCCGCCGTCGCATCCTTGCAAAAGCGGAGAAGCAATTCCCGAATTCCGTGAGTAAAACTGAAAACATGTTTTCTTTTTTGCTTCTTCATTTCACATGACTGTTCATATATCTTATACTAATTTTATATTATTTTTTTATCAGCATCCATTAATTAATCCAGAGTGCTTACAACATCTACGTTCCAGGCCACATGTCTAATTCAAAAAATCCAGAGCATATTAACACAGATAGCGAATCATACAACAGCATTGATCACGACGATGAGTAAGTATTGACTTCTTCTATTTGAACTTTCATTTGATATTTTGTATCATTAATTAATTAATTAAATTCAATTTGTTTGTTTAGGATGCCTTTAGAATTAGATGGAGAGTCACGTGAGCAAATAGAACAAACACAAAATAATGCTAATGCTACTGATCCGAATCCACCTCCTAATCCTTCTAAAGCCAAATCATCAAGAAAATTAAGGTCTCAAGTATGGATTGATTTTGAGAGAGTGGATTTACCAGATGGGTCTTATAATGCTAAATATAAGCATTGTAAAATGATATTGTCAGCTGGTGGTAGTAAGGGTACTAGCCATTTGAAATATCATTTGAACCACAGCTGTCTGCCATATAAAAAAGCAATTCGCCAGAAAGATGATGTGCATCAGAAACTATTGAAAGTTAGTGAGTTTTAGGGAAATAACACGGTAAGGTAAAAATTTATTGTTATCCAGAGTGTAAAAATTTTATTGTTATTATCCATTTTCTATCGTTACCGTATTCGTACCGTTAATTCTTAACGGGTACGGATAAGGTACGGGTAAAGTTATTTTTAACGGGTACGGGTAAGGTACGGGTAAAAAAAATTTTAACGGGTACGGTAATGAAAATAACTTCTACCGTACCGTACCGTACCCGTTGACAGCCCTAGTAAAAGTGGATTAAATGAGTTACTCCACTTTTAATTCTCCGCCAAACATGACCTTAGATAAGATTGCTCCAACGGCGCCTCTCTTCCTCCTCTCTCTTCTCTCTCCTCCTGTGTCACTCCAAATTGCTTTTGAGGCTCCGACCAGATCGTCATGACTTCTTCTCTCCATCCATTGCTTCTCTTTTCCATGACTTCTTCCGATCTAGATCGTCTCCTCTCCTCTCCCGCCTCCGTCGCCACCAACCAGATGAGATATGTCGTCTCCTCTTCGTCACTCCAGATCGGTTCTCACCCAAGCGAACCACCAAAACTAGAGTTTAGAGGTTCAACATCGATTCAACGAGAGAGAAAACCATGGGGAAAGTGGCGTACAAAAAGCTGAACGGGAGCAAGAACCTGAGGCAGCGCCTGGTTCTGGCCACGCTGGTGGCGGTGGAGGAGATACGCTCAGGAGGAGACCTCGTCTAGCCACAGGCCATATGAAGTCTATCTTCTCTGCCTTCTCGAATCCATCTCTGACGATTGCCTTGTTGAAATTAATGAGACTGAGTATGTTCTGCATTGTAAAAATCAACTTCAATCCTCTTGGGTTTATACTGCTTTTGTGGATTGCACGGTTGCACCCCTACATTCTGCTTTTATTTGTAACTGATCCTAACATGTGGGTTAATGTATATCGAAAAACATCTGGGTATCCTAAACTTCAAAATCAAATTCTCTGAAATAAATTATCATCACATTTTTATCGTTCTTCAATTTCAACATTTTGAATTTTTTTTTTGAAGCTGGTCTAGATATACAAATTAATTGTTTAGTTTCCTTAATGAATTAGGTAGTCATGACATGTAATAAGTTAGTATTCATTTTATTTTATTATGTATTTTTTTTAAAATTTCACATGACCTAAAAGGATTAATTAAATCTTATTAGAACACTTAATTACTAATTGATATTAATTGTATTTTGTTTTATTTGTGTAGAAATTATATGACATGGTGAGAAAAGTTGTGCGGAAGGAATCGAAAAAGGAGTTGATGAATTGTGTTAGATTGTAGTTGTGAGAAAACTGTGTAGGATTTGTGTTATTATTAATTGATGTTATTATTAATAGAATTGTTCAGCTTGTTGAAATAATGGATATTATTATTCTTAATAAATGAACAATGTTCACTTCATTGCATCTAACTGAACACATAAATAATTTAATTGATCCCTTAATTAATTTAATTGAACACAAAAACTACGAAATCAAATTTTAGCTGCAACTAACCGAACACATAATCGCTTTAAATTCATCCCTATAGATGTTTAAATGAACACAAAAATACAAAAATTCAATTTTGAGATTCATCTAATTGAACACATAATTTATCTAATTAATCCTTTAACTCATCCCTTAACATATCTAACTGAACAAAAAAAATCCATCCATATGATAACGTAAGCGTAAAAAAAAATTTAGAAAATTTTTTTTCAAAAAAATTTTGATGACATCATCACACGAAAATGATGACGTCAGAGAGCGAAAATTTGGGCCTGAGCATCTAGAAGCTCATTAAAAAGTCATTGGATGAGAGATGGATAGTTGGATGATTTTTCATTGGATGGTTTATATCATTTCCGCTCTCTCTAACCGTTGATCATTTCATTTTGTTCCTTCGAAACGGTTAACAAAATTATTTTTTTTTCATTTGTTAAACAAAAAGGTTAACGAAACTGGACCTCTTTTGTTTCATTTATTTTCGTTTAATCGTTTTATATCATTTTTATGTAAAAGGGACTACATTTATACGCAGTGCACATCTAATGTGTGGGCAGACCACATGTTTACATGTGCTTCCAAATTGTGCTATCATTACTCATTACAGTTTGACATGTGCTTTCAACTTGTGCTATCATTACTCATTACAGTTTGACATGTGCTTCCAAATTGTGCTATCTCCACATGTTTACACAACAAATTTATTAACTATTAATTCTTATGCTAAATCATTTGATTTTGTTCTTTTGCTAATATAATTTCTGCTCGACTTTGTCTCACAATTGATAGGATAGGATGATGATTTTGATGAATCAAGTCAAGTTTCAGGTTCTTTTTTCTTTTTAAATTTATTAAGTACTGGTTCAATTTTCTGGTTCCCCTTTCTACTTCTCCCACGTATCCAGATAAATCTGGCAAATTGAAACCAATAAGAAATCTTTCAAGAAAACTGTGGCCCAAGGATCAGAGTTTTCCATTTATGATTGTTATATGTGAGCAATTACTTCATAGTTCTTTTTACATGGATCATGTTATCTCATATTTATATTGCTATTTTGACCAGACTTTACATCGAAATTGTTACTAAAACTTTGATTTATTTGCTGTTTTTCTGTTTGTTTGGCAAGATTGGATACTGCCGTGGAATTTGACTTGTCTTGCAGAAATTTGGTGAATCTCGCTAATCATTGCATAAAATGGTAGATTTAAGAGAATCAAATGGCTAAATGGAAGCAATAGCATTGTGGAGCTCATTGTAAGCTTTCCGTCGATCTTTGAATCACCTCAATCGGAGCCCGGATGAAGAAATTATGCTCAAAATACGATTGGTGCGCAATGCTGGCACAAGAATTCGGACCGAATTAGCATCAATTCGGACCGAATTGCGTCACAGAAAATTACAGAGAAGCTAATTCGGACCGAATTGTCTGGAATTCGGTCCGAATTGCTATACACGGAAATGTTTCTGGCTGCGTCCTGAAGGCATTTTCTCCATTAGGAAGGCTATTTTTCCGCCCAAAATGAAGGAAAATCACGTCCCAGCTGTCCAGGAGAGGGGAGAGGAGTAATATAAGCATATTCCATCTTTGGAAGAGCTATCTTTCATTCCATTTTTCCACCTTTCTCTCTCAGCCAGATCCAGAGCTGGTTTGGGGACAATTCTTCTCCTCTTTTGCAACTTGGACAGAGGTGGGAGGCCGGATTAGAGCTGTTCCTTGCTGCTACAACGAGTTCCGAAGGTCTCAAGGTGTTCTCTAGTGCGACGGCAACAGTGGACAACCTTAGAAACTTGGCTATTTGTTGTATCGAACCAATTCTTTCTCTATTTTCTGGATTTATGGCTTGTTTAAACTTATATATTGTTATTTGCATGATTTCTATTAGCATGTTAGGCTAAAAACTTGTTGCTTTAGGGATAGATGTAGCTTAGATTTTGGTTTTGCTTGGTTTACTTATTTTGTTGATGGACGAAGCTAATTACCCTTGGGGGTTTTATTGAAATTGCTTGTGTTTGGACCCGTTATTACTTGTATCGCTCGACTTTTGTACACGTGCAATTGTTGGGAACTTCTTTACATTATATTAATCGAGTCCTGTATGAGTATTTCGAGGTAGGTCAAAGGCGAAAGTCGACCAATTAATAACCAAAAGTGAACGTTTCTAGTTAGGCGAAAATCTAACTAGATACCTCGTAGAAAACCATTGGTAAACTCGAGTAAGTCCACCGAACAACGAAAGTTGGGGGTGCAATACACTCGATGAAGGTTATTCAACACTAGATCCCATTCCAAATACCGTACCCAATAGGCGAAAGCGGAGGGTTAGGGAGTTAGGTTTGGCTAGATGGACCTTTGTCTTGAATAAATCAACAAAAGAGTAAACCACAGCATTTACACGGTGGAATTCGGTCCGGAATTCGGACCGAATTAGCAAGGCCGAATACGACAGTGCTAGGTCTTGCGACTCTGTGGCCAGTTCTAACTGAAATCGAACCCTAAGGCACATTTATTATCTTATTTCAAACCATTAGAAAACCCCAAAAATATTTATCTCAATTATTTTGCATAATCTTTATTACTTGCGATTGCATTCCTTTGTTTTCCTTTAATTTGTTCTATTCGTGACTTCAATTCTCTTCTCGATTTTTATCGTCTAGCTTTAACGAAATAATAAGAATAATATTCATATCCATCTCTGTGGGTTCGACACCTTTACTCTACTACGAACGACTAGTCGAGTACAAGATTTATTTGTTTGACCTTGGTTCACACCCTCGATCAAAATGGCGCCGTTGCCGGGGATGGCGTTATGATATTATTTCTTATTAAAGTAATTAGAGACTAGACTCATTCTTTTATTCTTTTTACTCATTCGGTACATTTGTTGTTGTATCTCTTGTGTGTAGGTTAACGCTGGCTAGAGGATCAAGAAACACCCAACCCCAAATTCCACACGATTACAACCTCAGGGGTAAGGGAGACAACCCTCACGAAGCCTCTAGCTCGAGCACAACGCAAGCCGCTGCTCGCAAGGGGAAGAAGCAACAACAACCTGCACCGAATCCGGACCGAATTCCAACCAATTCGGACCGAATTCCTGCAGAACCTGCACACGGGCGAAGGAACAAGCGTTCCGATGGCTGATCGCACTGATGAAGCTAGGCAACTTAAGGCTTTACGCCTTGAGTTAGAGGCCACCCAACAAAGGGTTCTCCAAGACCAACTCGCACTCGAGCAAGAGCGACTCGTCTTCGAGGAAGAGCGCAACGCAAATTTTAACGATGGCGGCAGCATTCATGGAGCACCATTGAATCCCTACAGAGCTCAGGGGTCCAACAAGTCTCTCCGCGAGCATTCTGCCCCTCGAGTCCAAGACGTGGATGGACCAGTCGTGATTAGGGGAATTGCTGCCAACAACATGCAAATCAATCCCGCACACGTTGCACTCGTGCAACAAAACCTATTCTATGGGGCTGAACGGGAGGATCCACACGCACATTTACAAACCTTTCTAGATTGCACCAAATTGTTGAGATTCAACGGGGTCACCCCGGATTCGATTAAGCTTCTTTTGTTTCACTTCTCTCTTAGGGATAAGGCTAAGAAATGGTACAACACATTAAAAAGAGGGTCAATTGATAGTTGGGGAGCTATGGCAAGGATTTTCCTTGAACGGTACTTTCCAGCAAAAAGAGCCTTTGAAATTAGGAGGGAAATCACAAATTTCAAACAAAGGGGTGATGAATCATATAGGGAAGCTTGGGAACGGTTTAGAGATTTGGAGAACTCTTGTCCTAACCATGGAATTCAGGATTGGTTGACCATTCACTCATTTTATAATGGTCTTTATGATAATATTAAAGTGAATGTTGATGCTCTTTCAGGTGGAAGCTTCACACAACTCGATGCGGAGCAAGCACGTGATGCCATTGAGAGATGCGCCCTACAATACAATTGGCCGGCGCCCAACCCAACAAGAAACTATCCACCTAGGCATGAAGTCAAGGAGATCAAAGACACATGAGACAGGATTGCTCGTTTGGAAGCCGAGCTCGCGAAGATGCAGTCAATCGGTGGCACACGCCCACCATACAAAGAATGTGGAGTGTGTGGAGAAGAAGGACACATGTCCTCTAATTGCCCTCTCCAATATGGGGATAGAGAACCCGAAGAAGTTATGTCTTTTGAATATGTTCGCAATCGGTACCAAGGTGCAATGGAGGATGACGAAGAGGGTGGTTGCCAAGGCAACTATCAAAACCACACTTTTGTCCCAAGAAAAATGCACACCAACAAAACTGGTAACCAACCCCAACCGAATCAAAACCGAGGTGCCCCATTCAACTATGACCAAGGGCAAAACTTTCAAGAGAAGACCTATATTGCACCTCGAGTTGAGCAATTCATGGAGACTCAAAAAGTCCTAAATGAGACAATTCTTGAGGGAATGGCTAAACTTCAAAAAGAATCTGGAGCCGCTTTGCGGGTGGAAAAGATGATCGAAGTGTTCTTGGCATCTCAAAACACTCGCCCAAGTCAACCCGAGCCAAACCCTCGTGCGAAAATCAAAGCGGTGCACACACTCAGCAGTGGCACTCAATACAAGGACCCACCTATGCCCAAGGAAGTTCAACCAAAAGACACATCCGCAGCTGAACCTGAGCCGAATTCGGACCGAATTCCTACTAATTCGGACCGAATTCCGTCGCGACAAAATCCAGAGGCACCAATTCGGTCCGAATTCCACCCAATTCGGACCGAATTCAAAGGAGTTAAGCACACATCTGCTCCAAACCCGCTGCTAAAGGCACCTGATCAGCACATAAGGGTCTTTTATCTTAGTAAGATGGACGATCCAGGCAAATTCACCATACCATGCACCATTGGTGGGACAATAATAAAAAAGGCCCTATGTGACAACGGAGCAAGCGTGAGTCTCATGCCAAAGTCTGTGTTCGATCGAATTGGCATTGGAATTTTAAAGCCGTCCAACGGGACCCTGAAACTTGCAGACTCGTCAGTTCGACGGCCTATTGGTGAAATTAAGGACATTCCAGTCAGGCTTGGGAAATTTTTTATCCCAGGCGATTTTGTGGTAATAGACATGGAGGAAGATGAAGACGTTCCCATCATTTTGGGGCGTCCCTTCCTTAGAACCGCAGGTATTCTAATGGACATGAAAGATGGAACTATTTTGGTGAGGGTCGGTGGAGAACAATGGAAATACTCGATCAATCAAGCTATGAAGTGCTCAAACCAGCTTGAATATTGTTATCGAACCGACATGGAAGAGGTCCCGGTCGAGAGACCACTCGAAGAACAATACTCAGGCTCTCTCTGGAGCTATCACGAGCCATGTTGTGGAATACAGGAGGCAATTGCTGTAGAGGAATCCATCCAAGAGGTCACAGACAAGACAGAACCTGAAAACACAAGCAATTCGGACCGAATTCCACCCAATTCGGACCGAATTGAGGTCTCTGGAACTTCTGAAATTTTCTCATGTAGCAATTCGGACCGAATTCCACCCAATTCGGACCGAATTGAGGTCTCTGGAAATTCTGAAATTTTCTCATGTAGCAATTCGGACCGAATTCCACCTAATTCGGACCGAATTCACCCCTCTGGAACTGACAGGGCAATTTCTCAGCCTAGAATTCGGTCCGAATTCCAACCAATTCGGTCCGAATTCCAGGCACCTTGGTACGCAGACCTGACAAACTACTTGGCAAGCGGCGCGTTGCCTCCCGAGATGACTTACCAACAAAGAAAGAAGCTCAAATTAGACGCCAAGTACTACTTTTGGGAGGAGCCTTACTTGTTCAAGCTTGGCGTTGATGATGTTTATCGGTGATGCATTCCGTATGAGAAAGTTCGACCCGTTCTCGCTCACTGTCATTCCTCAGCTTACGGCGGCCATGCATCCTTCTTCAAAACGGCCGCTAAGGTACTGCAATCCGGTCTTTACTGGCCTACTTTATTTAAAGACGCCCGTTCTTTTGTTTTGTCTTGTGACCAGTGTCAAAGGGCGGGGAACATATCCAAGCGGAGCGAGATGCCTCTCAACCCGATTCTTGAAGTGGAGATCTTTGATGACATTTGCGACAAGAATTCTCAGCCCTTCATTGTCAACGGGCAGCGCCTAAAGCACTACATCGCCAATCATGAAGTAGGAGAAGCAATGGTTGTTTCGCTTCTCGATCCACCGCCCGCGACATGAGTCAAATGAGGGTTAAGCTCACGACCTAAAACAAGCGCTTCTTGGGAGGCAACCCAAGAATTCTTCTCTCTTTTATTTCATTTTATTTTATTATATTTTGCTTTATTCTATTTCATATTATTTGTTATTTAATGTTCCAAAAGATCCTCGAAAATCACAAAAAAATTATAAAACAATAAAAAAAATAATTTAATTAAGACTTTAAATTTTTCATAGGATTTTCGATTTAAGCATTATTTTTCTTGATGTGTGTAGCAAAGAGACATGGTTGATTCGTGCTAGAGCACCAAAAGGGACGCGAAAATTGGCATCACGCGCCCACGCACGACCTCATGCGAATCAACCATCATGTGCAGTCAAGCAACGCTTGGGGCAAATGGCAATGGATGCAAAGAGTCAAGAAAAGCCGAAACAACAAACTGCAACACAAAAGGCAAAAAGCCCACTCTCCAATGACGAGCCCGCACAACTTCTCCATACCTTGATCTGATTAGTTTTCTTTTTCCTCCTCTTTATTTTTCTCTGTGTTGCATTGAGGACAATGTTGTGCTTTAAGTTTGGGGGGAGGGAAAGGAAAAACGAAACAAGCCTTATTTTCTTGAAAATTCCTCAAAAAAGCTCGTTTTCTGAAAATTTTTTGCAAAACAGACCCTGCAATTCGGTCCGAATTCAACCGAATTCGGTCCAAATTCTTCCCTATTTCTTAAACTGATTTTGATGGTTGGAAACTTGATTTTAAGCATAGCTAAGCTCTTCTTGATATTGATTCATTGCAAAAACTTGGTGTTTGACTTCTTTTCTCAAATCTTAACTTGGATTTCGAAAACTCTCGTTGTTGAGACGTTTTGGGTTTGTTCAAGTACCAATGGGCCGAGGGATTTCAAAACTAAGGGTATTTGGGTCCAAAACTTGGTTGCTTAAGAATCATTTGAACACGAGTTAGTCAAAACTGAATTGTTTCGCCGAGTGAACGGACTTGTGAAACCGCTTGATTTTGAAAAAAAGACCTTGTTATCCTTAGAAATTGTAAAGTGAACCCTGTCTTGTGTATGAAATTGTTTTAAGGCTTGAATCACCAACAAGCAACCTCAAATTGGACAATTTAAAATAGTTGTGAAAACGAGGAGTGTTGAGACTTCTTTACACCAACTTAACCACAAACTATGGGGGCGGAGCTAGTAGCAAAAATTGTGTAAAAACCGGACCGACCTCCCTGGCGCGACATGTGCCAGTAGCTAAGCTTGGAGGGTGGGGCTAGTTGCGGGCTGTCAGGAATCGATACCTCAAAGCTCTCGAGGACGATTGGGTAGTCCCTGCTAGTCTCATAGTGGACCGTAACAAATAAATTGCAAAAGAAACTAGACCAAACCCACTGGTGCCACATGTGCCAGTAGCTCACTCGAAGTCAATGATTCGCGCTTAATCCTCTAGGGTGCAAAGCCCCACGACTCGACTTGCAGAATCAAAAAAATTGGTGAAAGATCGAAAACTGCTTTGAGAAGGGGGTCACTATAAGATTTCTAATTTGAACAAGAATTCTTTTGCAAAACCTTTCGGGTCATGGGAATGAACGGGTGAATAAGCTCGGGTTTGCATTGTGATTAAATGAATAGAAGCTAGGACCCTTAGCTCTCGGTCAAGGTTTCCTTAGGACCAAGAGTTGCCTGAACAGAATCAAAACAACTTAACCCTAGTTTGAGAATCCCAATTGAGCATTTCTCGAAAAGCGTGAATCGAAATCAAACTGAACTGTGCACTAAATCAACTTCCAAACTCCAAATGTCAATTTCGATCGTAAGCCTAGGTCTTGTCATTTCTTCTAAGTTTAGAGTTTTGCTTGGGGACAAGCAAGATTTAAGTTTGGGGGGATTTGTTATCTCATATTTATATTGCTATTTTGACCAGACTTTACATCGAAATTGTTACTAAAACTTTGATTTATTTGCTGTTTTTCTGTTTGTTTGGCAAGATTGGATACTGCCGTGGAATTTGACTTGTCTTGCAGAAATTTGGTGAATCTCGCTAATCATTGCATAAAATGGTAGATTTAAGAGAATCAAATGGCTAAATGGAAGCAATAGCATTGTGGAGCTCATTATAAGCTTTCCGTCGATCTTTGAATCACCTCAATCGGAGCCCGGATGAAGAAATTATGCTCAAAATACGATTGGTGCGCAATGCTGGCACAAGAATTCGGACCGAATTAGCATCAATTCGGACCGAATTGCGTCACAGAAAATTACAGAGAAGCTAATTCGGACCGAATTGTCTGGAATTCGGTCCGAATTGCTATACACGGAAATGTTTCTGGCTGCATCCTGAAGGCATTTTCTCCATTAGGAAGGCTATTTTTCCACCCAAAATGAAGGAAAATCACGTCCCAGCTGTCCAGGAGAGGGGAGAGGAGTAATATAAGCATATTCCATCTTTGGAAGAGCTATCTTTCATTCCATTTTTCCACCTTTCTCTCTCAGCCAGATCCAGAGCTGGTTTGGGGACAATTCTTCTCCTCTTTTGCAACTTGGACAGAGGTGGGAGGCCGGATTAGAGCTGTTCCTTGCTGCTACAACGAGTTCCGAAGGTCTCAAGGTGTTCTCTAGTGCGACGGCAACAGTGGACAACCTTAGAAACTTGGCTATTTGTTGTATCGAACCAATTCTTTCTCTATTTTCTGGATTTATGGCTTGTTTAAACTTATATACTGTTATTTGCATGATTTCTATTAGCATGTTAGGCTAAAAACTTGTTGCTTTAGGGATAGATGTAGCTTAGATTTTGGTTTTGCTTGGTTTACTTATTTTGTTGATGGACGAAGCTAATTACCCTTGGGGGTTTTATTGAAATTGCTTGTGTTTGGACCCGTTATTACTTGTATCGCTCGACTTTTGTACACGTGCAATTGTTGGGAACTTCTTTACATTATATTAATCGAGTCCTGTATGAGTATTTCGAGGTAGGTCAAAGGCGAAAGTCGACCAATTAATAACCAAAAGTGAACGTTTCTAGTTAGGCGAAAATCTAACTAGATACCTCGTAGAAAACCATTGGTAAACTCGAGTAAGTCCACCGAACAACGAAAGTTGGGGGTGCAATACACTCGATGAAGGTTATTCAACACTAGATCCCATTCCAAATACCGTACCCAATAGGCGAAAGCGGAGGGTTAGGGAGTTAGGTTTGGCTAGATGGACCTTTGGCTTGAATAAATCAACAAAAGAGTAAACCACAGCATTTACACGGTGGAATTCGGTCCGGAATTCGGACCGAATTAGCAAGGCCGAATACGACAGTGCTAGGTCTTGCGACTCTGTGGCCAGTTCTAACTGAAATCGAACCCTAAGGCACATTTATTATCTTATTTCAAACCATTAGAAAACCCCAAAAATATTTATCTCAATTATTTTGCATAATCTTTATTACTTGCGATTGCATTCCTTTGTTTTCCTTTAATTTGTTCTATTCGTGACTTCAATTCTCTTCTCGATTTTTATCGTCTAGCTTTAACGAAATAATAAGAATAATATTCATATCCATCTCTGTGGGTTCGACACCTTTACTCTACTACGAACGACTAGTCGAGTACAAGGTTTATTTGTTTGACCTTGGTTCACACCCTCGATCAGATCAGACAGAGCAATTACCGATTGCAGAAATACTCAAATAATCTTAGAAATGAAAGAAAAATGACGACTTCGCATTGTGAAACTTCTTTCATTGAGTGAAAAGTTATTTTTTATATGATACTGTTTTTAACTTTCAACCTTTGTGGATTGGATGGCGAAAGAGAAAGAAGCATGCTTCCAACTGAACACAAAACTAGCTGTTTCTTGGAAATATTAAAGAGCATGAGGTTTGCAAATTCAACTTATATGTGAAGTTGCATTGAATAAAGGAAAATGTTTACTTGTTCAACTAGCATTTTATAATGAATTCAGGTCTCTCTTCAGGTGATTAGTGAAGTAAAGGGTTTATATTTTTAGTATCTTTGGTTTTATTCAAGACCAATACTATGCTTAAAAAACAAACTTGCTATTGGTACATATCAAGCTTTTAAAAAATTCCGTTTTTTCTGTTTTATCGCCGTTTTATCTTAATTTTGGTTCATACCGCACTACCGTTTTATCCGTTTTATCACCGCATAAACCGTTTTATCACCGATAAACGCTAAATCAGAACCCAACCGTCACCGCATAAATCGCATTTTAAAACCTTGGTACATATTATACCCAATAAAGATGAGATATTGGCTAAAATAGCAAGGAAAGACATGGTCAAAACATCACCTATGAGATTGGTGCTCTCTTCTATTGTGCCTAGCTTTTGGTTAAATAGCAGTGAAATAGCCTTTATTTACACAATATGGTCACTGCATTTACTGTGCAGCTATGCTGGTTGCATTTATCGTTTATTCCTTTTACCATTCATAGACTAAATTTTTGGTGATCTTTGTTAGATTGAAGAATGTCTCGAGAGGGAGGAGAAAGTTGGTCACTACATGCACTCTAGCAGTGAAAATAAGCTGTTGGAGGTCTCTTCTATAGTTCTATGTATCCTTGCATCTATTCACCTGAGTGTTATTTTGGATTTATTGCATGATCAAAGAGAAATTTCATTTTGATAATGATACTATTTCGCACCATCATATTATGAGTTATTATTTTAGCAACGAATTTGGTCCTTTCATTTGTTTATAACATGGTTTTAGAAAAAGAAAATGAGATGCAGAATTGTTTTCCTTTTCATATGAAATAATTCATATAAACTAATTGGAACATATTTTGTCTATTTTTTAGGAAGCATGGGCAGCACAGATTGTAGTTCGAATTCAAGGAAGTGCATCTGCTGATAGTTGGGAGCCAGGAGCTTTAGATTTTTTTTTTTTTTTTTTGCTTTTTAGTGTTTTAAATGCAATATGATGATGTTCACACTTCATGGTGATGTATGCGTCTAGATTGAATTTCTATATCCAAAGTATAACAATATTTTTTCAAATAAAAAATCTGCCCACACATTGGTGGGCGTGTCTGCTAGTCATTAATAAATCAATAGTTCCATCGTCATATAGTTGGTAAATAAACTGTAGAGTTTAATTTGGTACTGAAACCTCGCAGTGTTTTTGAAGTCTTCATCGACAAAATTTTAAATCACAATCATCTGATTATTTGGTAGATTGGATGGACTCTACTTCGTCAGATAAAACCCCAATGTAGATTTGAGGTTTATCATAAGTCAATTATAGGAACAAATATAAAAAAATATATAATTATTATCGTTTAAGGCAATTACAAAGAGAGTTGCAACGCCCACCATTTAAGTTCACCAAACATCTCCAAAATTATTTTTGTTACTTTTTTTTCAAAATTTTAATTTCAAATGTTAAATCAAAAAAATGGAAATTGATTACTGTCATCTGCAGTTTTGCCATCCCTGTCATCGCTAAATATAAAGTGAACATATACAACAAACAAAATGAACATATAGACTATCTAAGTGAACACATACAAACAAATAAGTTCAATGAAAATAAGTTGAATTGCATGTAAAATTCTGAACAAATGATGACAACACTTATTTGTTTGTAAGTATTCACTTAGATCGTTTATATGTTCACCTTATTTGGTGTATATATTCACTTTATATTTAGCGATGACAGGGATGATAAAACTGTAGATGACAGTTATTATTCCTGCAAAAATATTGTTGATATTTAACGAGCAATGTACTTTTATATAATTTTTTTAAATTGAAAAGTTCATTTGATACTCGACCAAAAGACAAAAACATGAATGTCTATCATAGTTAATGTATGTATTTATTATACGCAATCTTATCTTGATCGAGCATCAAATGAATTTCAAAATTTTACATAATTTGTGTGAAAACCCATCACTCGTTTAAGTGAACAAGTCAATAATTTTAATTCAACGTTTGAAATTTAAATTTTAAGAAATACAACAAAAAAAAAGAATTTTGGGACACCAAGTGAGGGACACGGACACGCGCCACACTGTAACCCTCACATTTTGGATGTTCGATGACAAGCACATCTCACACGAACAGAAACATATAGACTGAGGTTCATGAAAGTTTGCCTTCTCTTAAATATGGATCTAATATAGACTAGTTACCAGTGTTTGAAATAAAAATAAAATAAAGTTAAGTGTTGCAGTAATTTGCCAAGAAACATGTGCATACTAAAGTACAAGAGTGTTTTCTAATCAGATACGTGCATTTCAGAATTCAGAGCACTTCAAGAGGAGCTTTTCAGTCGACTCTTGATCCATGATTTAAGCGAATTTATTTCATCACCTGTAATTGTATGACCAAGACCTGGGTATGCCTGTAAATTTGTTGTGTAATCAGTTTTCAACACTTCCGTTCATCAGAAAGAAACAACATATTTTTGTGTAACACCAGCCTATTATACTTGAAAATTAAAACTAAGTTCCTTTCACATTCTTTTTTATCATTTTTACTCGTCGTTGTTTAATTTTGTTTTGCTTACTTTTTTTTTTAATTGGGTGACACAACATAGGCAGTGTTTTTCATTGGCTTAGTACTTCTACCACAAATATTATTCTTATGATTGATTCACAATTAAACTGGCATTCCATCAAAGAACTGTATTGATCACCAGATTTCTGGAAGCATTAGACCAGAGCAAAGGATGTCCTCAATGTTAGCATAAATTATAAGCCTCAATACCAAAACAAATGAATTTTATTGTACCTTTTGGGTTATATATGTGTATATTTGGATCTTTTTGTTGGTGTCAGCCAGTTGTAAAAGAATGGACTTGTTTTCGTTGTACCAAAATAACAAACTGAAACAGTGGGCTCTCTTATCCACAAATAAATTACCTTGAACTCACAACTCATCCCAGCCTGCTGTAAAAATGGTGGGCCTGCTTGGCCAGCTTCAAATAAAACAGTTTGATCAGCCATGCCATGGGACCACAAAATCGGAGTCTGAAAACAAATTAAGTCAACTATTAGCCTTCGTTATTGTTGTCCCTAAAATTAGGCCTAGAGGGGGGTGAATAGGCACAAAAACGAATTTCTAAACCGGTATGGTCAATATTTGGTTCAATTCAAACTTGGTCTAATACAAAACAATCAAAGCACAAGCAATTCAAGTAGCAAGATAATAAAGAGAGAAAGAGAGAGAGAAATTGAACACGCGATGTATTACGGAGTTCCGACCCGCTAGGAAGAGCTAGCCTTAGTCGTACGTCTCCGGGAGTTTCGCAATCTCGAAATGGGCGCGCTCCGTTCAATTCCACACGAACGGGACTACAACTTCGAACCAAATCACCTTGTTACAATCACTCTCAAGGTGGATTGGCCTAACTCAATTAAACAAGCTCAAACACTACAAAGGATTGAGGCTCTAACCAAATCACTTAACAAATCTAGCAATTAACACTAGTGGATTGGTTTAGCACACTCTAATCTCAATGATTTTGCTAAATAATGCTCAAACACAAGAGAGAGTAATGTCTAACTGGTTGGAGCTCAAAAGGGAGGAGTTTCAAGGGTTTCAAAAGTGTATGAACAGTTCCAAGAGGCCCCATATTTATAGAGGGCGCCAACAGCTCCAAAGACCAGTCAAAACAGACTCGGGCGTTATACAACGCTATATGCCGTTGTACAACGCCCAAATAGCCGTTGAAAAATCAAACGGTCACAGACAATAACGTTGTGAGTTGTCAGAGCGTTGTGTAACGCTGTATAGCGTTGCACAACGCTTCAGCAAAAGTCCAAAGCAAAAGCTCGACAGTTCCGTTGGAACTTGTCAGAGCGTTGTGTAACGCTTGCTAGCGTTGCACAACGAAGTCAAGAAAACGAATAAGGCAGAACTGACAAACTCAAACAACATTGTCAGAACGTCATACGACGCTGACTGGCGTCACACAACGTCGCCGTTGCACAACGCTATTCAGCGTTGCTCTACGCGACCAGGGCGAAAAAGCGAAGTCTGAGCGAAGTTTAGCGCGTTACACAACGCTACAATGCATGGAACATGGCAGCATGCATGCAGCATCGATGCAGATCGATGTCTGAACAATGCAGAGTCGCCTGTTTCATACTGCGTTGTACAACGCTGGGTAGCGTTACACAACATAGGAGTGAAAACGTTGTGTAACGTTACTTAGCGTTGCATAACGTTCTGACAAGGGGAAATAGTGGATTTAACTGGTTTAAAAACAAATGAACTAGCGTTGCACAACGCTACTGACCGTTGTGTAACGCTGTTCCAACCTTGTCAGAGATTTTGCAATTTAAAATCGAATTAACTCAGCGTTGTGTAACGGCAACTGGCGTTGTATGACGCTGGACAGAAAAACTGAGCATTTTACCAGCAAATTGATTGAGATTAGTTTAGAGTTTAATTAAACCTTAATTACTGACTCTAACTAGACCAAAGCAATCTCTTGAAGCTCCAAACTAAGTGCCACACTTGCTTTAATCCATTCTTCAATAAATTTAGCTATAAAACACTAAAGAGAGATGTTAGTTTAAAGGTTTCGGTGTTGTTTTGCAAATCGGCAAATCGAGAGAAAATGTTTAACCAACAGTTATTAAGGCAAATATACAAAAAGTCACATAAAATTTTCATGTTTACCTCAGAAAAATGAGAAACGTCATGCATATTCCACAAACCATATAAAATGTGAAATTTATCAAGACAAATTTTCTCCTTGTTTTGTTGTGTGCAAACTAGCACTCCATCATATATCTCTCCATGGACAAGGAGGGTAGTGGTACATCAATGAGGCTTTTACTTTACTAAGGCGTTAATGAAATTGCAGATTTATTAAAGGGAATGGCATCAGATGACCAATATAAAAAGAACTAAAATGAAGGAGAACTACCACACCTTTTTTGCTTCTGGAGAGATTTTTTCAATAATTGAGGAATTAAAAGGTACCCAACCACTAAAAACAGCACCGCCACCTAAAGTCTTGGGATAGAGCAATACACTAGCCAAGGTCAATGCACCTGACATGCCATGTTAATAACCAATAATATTGAGTGTTTGCTAAAATTTCGATTTTCACGAGCACAAAATATTACTTGCCAGCTAGAATGATCCATTATAAAATATATTCTCTTATAAACTGTAGATTCTACGATTAAAATAAGGGCCGATACTGTTGTACAATTACCACTACTGTGCCAAGAGCTACATTACCAGAATCTTTCCATCCAATCTAATCAACAAAATTGATTAAGCATTAATCCATCTGCTGTAAATAAAAGAGGAAACAACTGTATTTAATGCAAATATGTACTAGAAACACACAAACAGTACCTCCTTGACTAAATCCACAAACAAAAACATTTTCAGGACTTATTCCATTTTCCACCTCCTTGTCTATCATTGCATGCACCTTTTGCACAGCCTCAATCACTTCCTTCTCATTTTTTGGGGAAGCCTACGAAAAAGTATCCACACAATAAGTAGACATAATATTACCTCAAGAGTACATGACAAATCCTTTATAGCAGATAAAAACAGAAACAAGAATGGGTCCCAAAATCAGAGATTGCTAGCCAAAGGTGACATATCAACCTATAATTGTTATCTTGCAAATTAAACAGTCTGAAAAAAAGAAAAAGGGAGAGAAAAGTTGACACTTGACACTTACTGAGGAAATAGGTATCTCATGAATGTCAAACCAAGAAGGCATTATAGAACCATCTGCATTGGAAAACAAAGAAAAATAAGATGCTAAATGTATAGGAAATATTGCATTGGTTTATTTCTAAAATGTAAAACTATCAGAAATATTGCTAGAGGCTCAAGAGCAAATGCTGTGCATATCATTGGCAATTCTAAACACATTACGCTACAAGGGAACATAAGCTTAAATATATATATATATATATATATATATATATATATATATATATATATATATATATATATATGAAATAAAATAAGCGTTTGGATGCGTCCCAAATTCCGGGAATAAGCAATTCCGGGCATAAATTTTAATATAAACAATCCAAACTCTTCAAAAAGTTACACACTTTCCAATAAATTTATACCTAGGAATAGCAAATTCCCCAAATTCCTAAGCGATCCAAACGCCCCCAAAAGTTAGAATGGCCAAATTGTAAAGGTGCATTGCTCACAGTTGCAAGAGACAGGTTGATTAGGCGCAGAAGGGAAAGCCCATTTGGTGAGATTAAAAACAGAGTCTGAGAAGAAGCTTCTGATTGGTTCGTTGGCTGGGCCCGAGTCGCCGAGCCCATGAAGCCAGAGAACAAAGCTGCGCGCTGGGCCAGCCATTGGATGGGGATGAGGTCAATCCGACTCTGCTGTTGCGCGACACAGCGTGTCGCGTACTACGAGCCGTCTGATCTTGATCGGATGGTTCACTTTTTACGGGCCTATCAATCTAGGTTACATGCACGGGGCTCCCTTGTCCATTGGATCTTAATCAGACGGCCAGCATACCGCGCGACACGCAGTGTCGCGCAGCAGCAGATCTCATTTCGGGATGAGGTGGCTGATCCGAAGGTGCAGATCGGCCGAGGAGTAAGGCGATGAGGTAGGCGCAAAGCACCGCGCCGAAAAGGAGAGAGAGGGTTTGGTTTTGGAGAATGGTGCGGAACCTTGTTAGGTGGCTTCTCATGTGATGTGAGAACTGAGAAGAGAAATTGAAGTCTGACGAAGGGTTTTGAGGTTAATTTTTTTTAATTAATTTTTCTTTTCTTTTTGCCTTCAATTTTTTGGTCCTTTTACATTTTTATTTTGGGGTTTTTTGGACTTCGGAGTTGGGAACTTGGGAAGTCACATCACTATTGTTAGAGTTTTAGGTAGATTAGGTAATGAAGGATTGGTTATGTCCTCATCTCTCAAATCATTTTTAATTATCTTTTACTATTTTTTTTATAAAAAAAATTGTCAAGTATGCACTATGCAATAATTTACTAATTATGTACTTTCTAATAATTAAATATGCACTTGTGATAATTTAATTATTCGTAGTTTGAAAGAAAGTGGGTAAATCAAAATTGCAAATATGTAACTATCCATTAATAGAAAGTTTGGATTGGAAAATGAGTCAAAATAATTTGCAATAAAACAAAAAGAGTAAAAAATTAAAGCAACTGTATCAATTATGAGAATTGCTAGTGTCCTATATATAGGACGGATGAGTCCGTCCAATATGATCGTTTTCACATTTTTAAATTTCAAATGACCGATCCGAACCGTTCAATATGTTCTCCATATTGAAAACTTACAAGAAACCAATTTTTACATTATTTTCGAATTTTTTTACTATTTTTTTAGTATTTTTGAAAATTCATGATATAAATATTATGGATCGTCCAATAACAATGATTTTCTAAAATACCAAAAAAATAGTAAAAAATTTCGAAAAAATGTAAAAATTGGTTTCTTATAAGTTTTCAATAAGGAGACCATATTGAACGGTTCGAATCAGTTATTTGAAATTTAAAAATGTAAAAACGATCGTATTGGACGGAGTCCATCCGTCCAATATATTGGACTCTAGCATTTCTCATCAATTATTAGAATGCAAAAATTAATATGAGAATTAAATGTTATGATATATGACGTAGGTAGAGTTGAAGTCTTGGATCAGTCATGTAAGCCGGTTACTTAAGTTCAACATAGAGTTGCGGCACATTTAGTCTGGTTTAGATGTATTGATTTCTTAGGTTTTTAAAAGATAAATTCAAATGTAGGACAAACACCACTTGACCTTTTACGAAATTATTGTTAAGATACACACATACAAAAACTCCAACAAAAAAATTAAGAACAGAATTTGTTGAAGAGGCCACAAGCAGAGAAATGCGATTTTTTGCTGGATCTACCCAGTTGATGTTTGAGCCATTCCTGGAAGTATTCCAGCTCCATTTCATCCAATGAATGGCCAAGGCCATCATATGCCTGAAATTTTAAACCCAGTAGAGAAAAGGAAAGATTAAAAATGGTATTAATTTATTTTACCAATGGTAACTATTTTCTTAAATCATTATAATGCTGGGTACCTTGAATTCACAATTCATGCCAAGTTTCTGCAAGAATTCTTTCCCATCTTCCCCAGCTTCAAACGGCACAAGCGTATCAAGCATACCATGGCACCACAAAATTGGCGTCTATACAAGATTTAAATTTGTCAGATATTGCACACTTACACAGTTGTTCTTTCTTCTTTGGTTCTGAAGGTTGTTAATGGGCAAATTATCTATTTGGACTTTTTGGAGGACAGTGTGGTCCAGCCGTCCAGGTGTTATTATTAATTTTTTTCCCTTTCTTTTTTTTTGGGTATTTATTTTATGTAATGTCCGCTTTATTTAATTTGTACATGTTTCAATAATTGAAAAACTTATCCTACTACTTATAAAAAATACCAATTCAAAAATAGAGACAATTAAATAAAAAATGTAAACATTTAGATCATTATATACATTCTAGACCATTGATTGTTTAAATTTTATATGTTTACCCACTATTCATTTTAAATAGAAAGAAAATCATTATTTGTTGGTATGCACTAACTATTTTATACTAAAATTTAATTCTTTTTCACCAATCATAATAAATATGACAATATCACAGAAAGAATAATAAGGAGCACAAATTCCAATTTACACAATATTTTTGAGCAATTAAAATGAAGGAGTAGATCAAACGAATAAACATGAAAGTGATACGCCTTTTATGTCAGGAATACATGCGCGCACATTGACTTTTAATTTATTGTAAACCCAAAATCATTATTCATTAATAAGGAAACTTATAGGGCCGTTTGGATCGCTTAGGAAGTTGGGGAATTTGGGAAAGTTGCAATTCATAGGAATAAATTTATTGGGAAGTGTGTAATTTTGTGAAGAGTTTGGATTGTTTATAATAAATTTATCGTAGGAAGATGAAATTCCCCAAAATCCCATGGGGATCCAAACGGCCCCATAGTAGGGATATTCGAAAAAAAAAACATAAATAATAATAGTCACATAGAATTTGCATATTTTATTGGTTAAATTAAAATTTTATTTTTTTAATTCCTACTTAGTAATTATATAATCACTGGTTAGATTAAGATACCAAAAAAGAAATGCATCTTAATATAATATTTATGTGAATCTAAATAAAAAAATAATTTTCACACATAGATGGACTGCCAGAATACCTTCTTTGCTTGAGGAAAGATGCGATCTTCAACTGGGGAATTGAAGGGAAGGAAACCACTGAATACAGCACCTCCTCCTAGTGTGTTTGGATACAGCAAAACACTTCCTATGGCCATGGCACCTATCATTGCTTATTTTAATTCTTGTAAATGAGGAATTAAAAGATAAATGGATCATGCGAAGAAAATAACATTTCCAAAAAAAAAAAAATTGAAATTATGCAGTGGTATGGACATTAAGTTGTGTTTAGAAATTAAATTTAGGACTAAAAAAAATAGTAGAATGATACCTCCTTGGCTAAGCCCAGCGATGAAAATGTTTCCAGGGTCAGTTCCATCTGATATTTCCTTGTCAATAATTGCATGCACTTTTTGCACTGATTCTAGCACATCATCCAAGCCTCTAACAGATTTCTGGTAAAAGTCAAATTCCTTTTGCATTTTAGAACAAAAACCAATTACCAGTTCATTTCACAGGTTTTACCATACCCTTTAATATATAGTATAGAATTAATCGGGACTCATGTCTTTTGTCGACATGTATCACCTTATTCCCAAAATCACAGTAAGATCAGTAACAGGCCGTGGCATGTATGATACCCATAAATGGCTAATAGTGGAAGTCTAGAAATAAATTTATACGATTTACCCAAGTAAATTTACTTCAGGCATAAGTAAAACAGAATCAAATTAATCTGTCTCACCGAGGTGATTGGTGCATTACAGATGTCAAACCAAGAATTCATGATGGCACCATCTGAAAAAAAAATAAAATAAAAATTGAACAAGAGTTTATACCATAAAGATGAGATTGTTGTATTACTGTACCTGACTGTACTGTTTCATGTCCTAACCAGAAATATACCAAGCATTGCATTAACTTCTAATTCAAGTGTCAATTCTTACACTTAAATTTTAGCCAGAGCGTTTACATTTTGGATATTACAACAGTAGTACAGATATGATATATGATATTGTGTGTTTGTTACACATTGGAATAGAATAGAATAAGAAATTGAATAAGGATTCTCTCTCCTCTTATTCCGAATAAGAGTCTAATTCCACCATATAGGTGGTATTAGAATAAGGGGTTGAATAAGCCCTTATTCGGAATAAGGATTATTCAAAATACGTTTGGTTTCACCCACAAACAAACACACCTATAGAAATAGAATATAATTAAGCATCTTCATCCTTCTGGTACTTTTTGTTTTTTATTATATTTTAGCTTAATTATTGTGCCTGTAACAATCAGACAGTCTGACAGCATTATATATCCAAGCTTATGGAGTGTTAAACATATGTCATAGAGGCCTATAATGGAGAAGACGGGAAAGAGAAAAATTAAGTACCATTGCAAGTGACAGGGGCAGAAGGGGCGGTAGGAAACGCCCACTTGGTACCAGCCAACTCTGGTACCGTAAACCGGTCTTTGAGATACATCTTGTTGGCCCGACCAGAGTCCCCAAGGCCATGCAGCCAAAGCACAAAGCTTCTTTCATTAGATGCCATAGACTGATTTGAAGAGAAATGAGTATGAATTTGATATAATAAACAGTTGAATTGGAAGAGATGAAGAGACTTGGTTTGGGCAACGTTGACTCTGGAAATCTGAATAGCGCTGGTCAACTGAAGTGACACATGAAAAGCCGCAAAGGTAGTTGATTTTATAAATCCAAATGCAAAACTTTTGACTTCTATTACGTTGAGAAAATGCTTAGAAGGAGAACGCCACATTATAAAGTTATAAATAATTCTAATCTTTTAATTTCTGCTATTATAAGCCCATTTCCTTATTTTCAATTTAGATCCTCGGCCCGCTAGATCCATTTTGTTAATAGAAAATCCTTTTCATGAATCATGAGTAACCCCCATAGGGCCCGTCCAATACAGAGATTATGCCATTATAGTAAACATTTAAGATGAGAGCACCGAATGACCGAAATGATCAATTTTCGAAAAGAAATGAATAGCAAAAGCCAAACGGTCGTTTTGAGGCTCACAAGTACGGGCTAACCTACAAACCCACTACATGGCAGCACAAAAATTAAAAATAGGTGTCTCAATGGTACAATACAATTTTTAACAAGTCACACTGAGAACAGCAAGAATCGAATTTTTACTCGTCAGTTTGTCCTGCAACTCCCATTACATTAAGGGTACAGCGGTAACAGAGCATTGTGTTTCGCTCTAAATTCCCAAAAGTATTCGTCGAACTGCAAAATCAGGATTACAGAGCTTTGCAGATTTATTACAATTCAGCTCTCGAATTAGACAGCAGAATATTGCTAGCTTTATTGAACACTTCTCTCCTTGATTGCTGTAATAACTTGGCCAATGGTATCAAATTTCTGCCTTTCCTTGAGCAATAGCTTACCAAAATTGACGGCCCTCCGTTCGCAAATTGCTCGCCTCGACTCATCTTTAATTGACTCGAAATCCTCGACATGTGCTATCCCAACTATTCTCCTGTTCAGACAATTTCAAATCAAGCTCAAAAATATTTAAATTCGTTCAAATTGAATACATCCCTAATTGAATTCCCTACCATTTCAAAACAATATATATATATATAGAGATTGGCTAAAGTATACTCCAGCATACCGATAGTCCGTATGCTGGAGTCGTTTCTGAAAATCTAAAATACATACAGTCGTTCCGAACCTTTCAAATTGTTCTCCATATTGAAATCTCCTAGGAAACCAAAATTTAAATTTTTTCGAATTTGTTTACTATATATTATGCTATTTTAAAGAAACATTGTAAAGGAGTTGTAAAGGAGTATTTCTGACCCTTCAATTTGAAAATAGCATAATATATAGCAAAAAAATTCGAAAAAATGTAAAATTTGGTCTCCAAGGATATTTTTATATGGAGAACAACTTGAACGGTTTGGATCGACTGTTTGAATTTTAGATCTTGAGAAACGACTCCAGCATACGGGTTTAATCCGTATGCTGGAGTATACTTTAGCCAATCTCTATATATATATATATATATATATATATATATATATATATATATATATAGAGATTGGCTAAAGTATACTCCAGCATATAAATAGCATGTATGCTGGAGTCGTTTCTCACAATCTAAAGTGCATACAGTCGATCCGAAGCTTTCAAATTGTTCTCCATATTAAAATCTCCAAGGAAACTAAAATTTATATTTTTTCGAATTTTTTACTATATATTATGCTATTTTAAAAAAACATTGTAAAGGAGTTGTAAAGAAATATTTATGGCCCTTCAATTTGAAAATAGCATAATATATAGCAAAAAAAATTGAAAAAATGTAAAATTTGGTCTTGAAGGATATTTTTACATGGAGAACAACTTGAACGGTTTGGATCGACTGTTTGAATTTTAGATTTTCAGAAACGACTCTAGCATACGGGTTTGATCCGTAGAATTCGCATCCTCTGGATGGCCATCCAGTGGATGGTTCGATCTCAGCCGTCTGATTTAATCTCAATGGCTATAAATACCCCGTGCATGATACTAAGACTGATAGGCCCGAAAAAATCTAACCGTTTAGATTAAATCAGACGGCTCGTATCGAAAGACGTTCACTGGATGGTTGAATAACAACCATCCAGAGGATACGCTCCCTTGATCCGTATGCTGGAGTATACTTTAGCCAATATATATATATATATATATATATATATATATATATATATATATATATATATATAGAGGATGACTAATGTGCCATAGATGACACAGAGGGTCCCGTGCCATAGAGTCGTTTTTCGAGATCCAAAATTCAAATGCTCAATTTAAACCATACAAGTTATTCACCACATTAAAATATACTTGGAGACCAAATTTTACATTTTTTCGATTTTTTTTGCTATTTATTATGATATTTTTAAAAAACGTTATAATTGGAGTATTTCAGACCCTCCAATTTGAACATATCAAAATAAATACCAAAAAAATTCAAAAAAATGTAAAATTTGGTCTCCAATGGTATTTCAATATGTTGATCAATTTGAACGGTTTGGATTGACCGATTGAATTTCGGATCTTCAAAAAATGACTCAAAAAAGACATCTATGGCATTGCCATCTATGGCACTTTATCACACCTCTATATATATATATATATATATATATATATATATATATATAGAGAGAGAGAGAGAGAGAGAGAGAGATTGGCTAAAGTATACTCCAACATACAGATAGTCCGTATGCTGTAGTCATTTCTCAAAATCTAAAATGCATACAGTCGATCCGAACCTTTCAAATTGTTCTCCATATTGAAATCTCCTAGGAAACCAAATTTTACATTTTTTTTAATTTTTTTGCTATATATTATGCTATTTTTAAAAAACACTATAAAGGAGTTGTAAAGGAGTATTTCTGACCCTTCAATTTGAAAATAGCATAATATATAGCAAAAAAATTTTAAAAAAATGTAAAATTTGGTCTTCAAGGATATTTTTACATGGAAAACAACTTGAACGGTTTGGATCGACTGTTTGAATTTTAGATTTTGAGAAACGACTCTAGCATACGGGTTTGATCCGTATGCTGGAGTATACTTTAGCCAATCTATATATATATATATATATATATATATATATAGAGGGGTGATAAAATACACTCTGGTGTACGGATCGTCCTCGTACACCAGAGTCGTTTTTGAAATCCAAAAATCAAACGGTCGATCCGAACCGTTCAACTTGTTCTCCATATTGTAAAACTCTCGGAGACCAAATTTTACCATTTTTCGAATTTTTGTGCTATATATTATGATATTTTCAAATTAGAGGGCCTGAAATACTCCAATTGTAGTGTTTTTTGAAAATATCATAATATATAGCAAAAAAAATTCGAAAAATGGTAAAATTTGGTCTCCGAGAGTTTTTCAATATGGAGAATAACTTGAACGGTTCGGATCGGCTATTTGATTTTTGGATTTCATAAACGACTCTGGTGTACGGGAGACGATCCATACACCAGAGTGTATTTTATCAATCCACTATATATATATATGTATATCCTCGACCTCACCTCACTTTAGAAATTTAGAAGGGCCATCTGATCATTATGTCACATGAAATTTTTATTTCTCATTTTCTAGAGCTGCTAATACAACTAATCTAAAGTATAGGTATAGTTCCTACTCTTTAGGGTTGGGAGATCAGTTGAAGAATACCTATTCACTCACTGTATAGGCATATTTTCAGATTTTAATATTAATATAAGGATACATGAAATTAACAAACTACCTAATCATTTTCGCAGCACCAAATCCAAGTGAATCATGAAACAAATTGTTCATGTACTTCTTCTGTGCCATATGCAAAACCTCTGGATTGTTATATATGTCTGGGAGATATGCCTCTCCATTTCCATTTTTGTGTAGATCCCAAAGAGAGAGAAACTTTTTCTCAAACTGACTCCAAGTTTCTTCTATTGTGTTTAAGATCCAGTCTTTGTAAGCCTGAAAAGTATCTTTCACTGTTTAAAAATTACAAAGTTTTATTGTCTGTTACTGAGGTATATCAGGTAGGTTACAGACCTGATATTAACAATTGTTCCTTTTTTACCCACCATCTGGCTTGGCCTACGTGAAAATCCTATTATACAGCAAAATCTAGAAACCATCCATTCAGATTTTTAAATTAGCATGTTACTTGATATACATGTATGACAGTACTGAACCCAACTGCCAAGATCAACCCAGTAAGAGCAGTCTTCTAAAGTAGCCCAGGTTATGAAATCAAAATACATGTATCATGTAAGAAGTCAGAGCTACGAGTAGTCGAATACTATAGCGCCATTAGTAAAATCAGTGTATGTACCTGAAACCAATTTAAACATACATATACCTTACGATCATTTGTTTCAGTGGCATGGCCCTCTTGTGAGAAATAGGACAAGACCAAGTTTCCCAAAAATGCTCCTATATCAAAACCCATTGGGGCATAAAAACCAAATTCAGGATCTATGACTTGGGTTGAGTCAGTCGTCACCATCACTGATCCTGTATGTAGATCGCCATGTATCAAAGCCTGTGCTCTCTCACAGAACCTGTACATAAAAATAAAATACTATAGCTCAGTTTCTTATGCAGATTACCATTCAGTTTAATATCACTACTTCATGATATCCACTTCAACCAAATGTTAGCTCCTTGTTGTTCCCTCCATTTAGTTATTATTTTTATTTCCTTTTTTTATTTTATTATTTCATATCCTGCTTGGTATGCGATTAGACAATTAATCACAAATTGAAGATAACTCAAGTGTTGCCGAGGCAACTGAATAACGTTAAGATTTCTATTGTGAGGAATCCAATATACAATATCTGATACTCAAATGTACTAAGTTCCCCTCAGTATCAAACCAAGCTTAGCAAAAAAAGAAAGAAAATTTTCAAATGTTACTTTGCTGTCGAAATTAACCTTACATGGACTTAAGCTCTGCAATTTGGACTTTTAATTCATCATCTTCTCTGACTGACTTAGCATCCTGATCCAGGTATGGTGAGGTCCAACGGTTGATGTTGGAAATCCTGTATGGGTCCGAGAAAACCACTTGCTCAGTAAGTCTACACATCTCCACATTTCCACAAAACTCCGCAACTGCACTACCAAAAAAATATACTATATGAGAAGTAATTATTAATCCATTTTCACTTCCTCAGTTGAGACATTTAGTTCTAATGCTTTTAAAAAGTAAAAAATAAATAATTAAATCAGAAATTCAACTCCAACAGTCAAAATAGGCTCGCTACCAAGTGCATCTGGTAATGTACTGGTCCTATCAGTACCAATACAATCCAACACCAAGGTGATGGTATTTCCTGGTGCTAACCAGGAGCTACAAATTGAAACTTACAAAGCTGACATAAGAATATTTTCTTTATATATACCGGCTTTCTTGTGATCAGCAGTGCTATGGTAAAGAAGAGAAGTGAAGAAGAGAGTCTTGGCCATGTAATCCGACATGTGTTGTGCTAGCAGTGGATACTCAATTCCAGCTATCAGCCCTTTCCTTAAAATAATATGAGGCGGTTCCAGATATCGCATGCCAATCATAGACATTGACCGATCAAAGTGGTAAACCTCTGGTGTATGCTCTGGGCAGAGGCGGCCATGCTCTTTTAGAATTAGCGCCTCAAAATGTGCACGATCTCTTGTCATTGGCCATGAGTCACCAACGCATCTTACGTATGGCAGAGCCTGCAATTGCATAGAAAAAGGGAAGTAAAGAAAAAAATAATACTATATACTTGGTACAGGACCCAAGTAGCAATGCTATAGTGGTCTAGTATTGATTAATAGTAAACATTTCTAAAGCACTGGCTGGCATAAATGAAAATAAACAAATCCCAAGACTGAGACGTTTGGATAATTACACTTGGTACAAACCCGTGTCAGGCTATGACTTTTGAAATTGACTTGGTATTGGAAACTCCAGATCAGAAATTATTTGATAATTTTTCTTATTTTTTTGCTTAATCTGTATTATCATTCTTGCTAAACAGACCTCAAATAGGTTCTACCAAAGAACTGTTAACACAATGGTACAGTAACAGAAGCTTCTGAAGAAAGAAAGGGAGAAATTAAAAACACCTGTTTGGCCACGAAGGATCCTTTGGGGGAGGTGACGATGTAGACGAAATTGAGGTTGCCATCGCCGACCTCTTTAATGGTGAGGCGATCGAGCTCCGCCTCGCCTCCGAGGCGAGCGACGAGAACAGGCGTCGATTTGATGTACTCCACGAGAGATTTCTCGTCTAGCGGGTGGAAAGCTCCGTTGTCGCCTGATTCCATGGATCAGGTTTTGGAAAGAGACAGAGTTTGAGAGAGACTGAGAGGGAAGAGACGAAGGTTTATGGTGGTAGGGTTTAAAGAGAGGTCGTGTGATGGTAATCGCGTGGAGAGAAAGCGAATGCAGTGGCTTTTGCTTGGTTGGTTCGTCGAACCTGGACCGGTTACTGTTGGTTGAAAGTTGAAACTTAAAAGGTGGAATGAGATGATGCAGGAAAGAGTTATTTTTATTCCTGGTGTGGATTGGAACAAGATAAAACTATTTTATTAGTGCAACACATGTGATTAGATGCTCCGCAGCGCGAAAATTTATGGCTGCGGGCTGCCTATGTTAGTCGTTATTATTAGTCGGTGATGTTTCGTGCTTACATTACTTTTTTATTTTCGTCTGTATCTGTATTTATATCTATATACTATTTACAAAGCATCCATATTAAAAAAAATAAATTTGTCATATTTATTTTCGTGATATCTATATACTACTTACAAAGCACCCATATTAAAAAAATAAATTTGTCATATAAAAAGAGTAAACTTGTCAGATAAAAAGGTGTAAATAATTCTTATATCAATTATGGACGATTGATCGATCTGTGTAATTTAATTTGATCAGTGGTCTAGATCAATGTTACACTTTTCTTAAAAAAAAATTAAGTTACTACCAAATTAGCTATTTATTTAAAAAAAAGACTAAATTATTGATTTTTACCATATCTTTATTGTCTAACATGTAACATTTATATATATAATAAAAAAATAATATCAATTTTATTTTTATTTGCGTATTGAGGGTATCTTTTTCTAGTAATTTTTAATGGATGTAATAAACAATTTAACTTTTTCCAATTTTTCATATTGCCTTTTTCCGAAAAAAAAAAAACAGTGCGATTCATGCTGCCGATTGAATTGAATCTGACGCGCAACACACCAAAAATAATTAAATAAATAGTGTCTGGAAAGCTACCTCAGGATGGACGAATATTCTCTCTCCACAAGGCCACAATTTAGATGGCAGATGTGCATTTAGGATTTAGGAGTCAAGTGATTACTTCAAATGATGATATACTAGTTTTAGATTCACGCTTCGCGCGATGAGGGGAGTTTTAAAACTAACTTATAATTTTTATAAGGGCTAGAATTAGGATTGTAAATATTTGAATAAATATCAAATTATCTTACAATTGATCTTTTGATTGTAATTAATTGCATAGTTTTGTATGTGTGCCATTTATAATATATTTATCATTTATATCGGAACTATTATTTTTGGAGATTTTTAATTTCAAGAGACCTTAAATGTCTCTATCATTTTTAATATATAGAAAGTGAAGGGTGACATGTAATCATCAAATATTTTTGTTAAAAAGTGTTAGAATTATGAGAACAAAACCTACTGTGTTTTTCTTGGACAAAACCAACTATCTTAAAATTTTTCTAAGTTTTACCAATTTGATCAATTTTTATTTTTTTTATTGATAATCAATAATTGAATACCAATAAAATTAAATACTATCTTACAAATAATTTAAATTACTTAGGAACAATGGATTTCTCATAATTACTATTCATATAAAACTTGATGAAAAATTTAATTTTAAAAAATCGCCAAATATTTTAAAAGTTATTGCAGTCCTATAGAATTTGTAAAATTTTAAAAAGATGAAAATTGCTAAAAATTGTATGATCATGTTAAAAAGGTTATGTAGCATGATTGGATTTGTTATAATTTTGCTATTATTTATATAGAATTTTATGCACAAATAAAATTATAAATTTCTTTGAATAATTAAAAATCTAATGATATTTATGAAATTGTGGAGATTCAATATTTATTAGATTAAAAAAATTATTTAAAATATTTATAAATCTATAATTATAAAATTTTACATAATTAAAATTTTCATATATCTGTGAGTAATTAAATAAATTTTGATAGTCAAATGATTTTTTAAAGGACTCCAAACAATTTTAAAACGAAAACTTTATGCAGATTAAATTTTATGAGATTCAGAAAATTATTTAAAATATTTTATAACTCTATAAATTAAACATTTTACATTCATGAATTCTTTATATTTTCGTGAGCACACATATAAATTTTCATAACCAAATGAATTTTTAAAGACACCTAAACAATTTAAAAACTAAACTATATTTAATCTGAAATTATGAAATGGAGGTGTCCATTGTCTTATAGAATGGAGAAAATATCGTGTTGACATCACCCTTGCACGGTAGAAAATATCCCTAAAATTGGAGTATTTATTATATAGATAGATTGGAATAAATTGTGCCATGTAATATCAATTTTGTAGCGGTACAAATCACTGCACTCTAATTTTTAATAGGAAATATTTAATGAAAATATTTTTGTATTAGATGTAATATTGTTTGCGTTAATTTATCTTTTCATTGTTATTTTGAATTATTTGTTATAGCTAATTATATCTAATAAAAATTGCCGACAGACAAAGATGCAATTAAGCTTCTATAGAGAAAACAAATTCAACTACAATAGGTACACCAAGTTCCTGTATCGAAGAGGGCAACCGATACCATAACCAAGACCCTGAACCGTAGAGTAGAGCCCAGTGGTTGTTACCCAAATCACATACCGTAAGGAAGCCTAACTAAAAAAAAAAACACCAGTACAACCAATAACTATGCAAAGGAAAAAGAGAAACTTGGAACCAGTATCACTTAGCATTTTTACCAAAGAAAAAAAATTTAAAGAAAGATATTGGAACCAGTACACCCTTCTAAACCCGCAAGAACCAAAACTAATATGAAGACCATGCTTTCTCGAGCATGTCACATATCCCTGTCAACATCCCAAGATCTTGCCGTCCCAAAACCGACTTCAAAAGACCATCAAGCTACTCAGAAATCACCCAATCTCTCTTATAGTCTAATGTTGACCCTGTCATCAGCACTTTGAGCCATACCAGTACCCCTTGAAGACTGACTCGCTGCCTGATCTCCTGCTGGAAGAACCATCTAGAATAGTAACAAAGGAAAAATTGCAGTGATAGAAATTTCTATATAAAGATCAAAATCAAGCATGGAATAAAGAATTTTTTAGGACATATCTATCTAGATTACTATCTAAATTTGTAACAACTATGATAAGAAATTTCATTTACCCAAACAATATAATAAATTTTTTCTCAATCAATGACTTACTTTATTTGGTCGTCTATTTATACACAAAAAGGAGTTTCACTTGACAACAACACAGCAAGGTATTTTTTATGGCATTAATCTTGACAAATTGTCATTATAAATAAGAAAAACTTAAGAAAATTTCTAACAGATTATCATGCATAGCCAAATATTTCTCAATCCACTGCAAAAGATATCATACAACTTAAATTTTTATAGCAACTATCACTAAGACATTCTGATATACAATCATTTGAAGAATAAGGTTCCACGAAAAAATTTATTGCTACATGCATCAGTACCTTTGAGCAATGAAGATCAGAAATACAGGGGCAAACTACAATGGAGAATTGTTGCTCATCTCCACAGCTTCCCCTTTTCTTCTCCTCTCCTGGTCGATCATTTGGAATAGTATTCGCTAGGGATGGCGAAAAGGGGTCTGTATCTGATGCTTCTTCCATTGGCAAAAGTCTCAACTGCTGACTACATGCTGATGCCGATGCTTCTTCCATTGTCTGTATCCATTCACTGTCATTTTCCAATAACCCTCGTTCTTGACACGCCTCTTTAAAAGACGGATAAATTTGTCCATCAAATGAACGAACATCTTCAAAACTCCATGATCCATGAACAATGTGCAGTAGAATTCAAAGATAATAAAGTTCACCTAAAATTTTAAAGATTGTATTTTTATTATAATATTTATAATATGGCAGAAGCTATGAACAATGTTATAAGAAAATAAAATTTTATAAAAGAGAAAACATACTTTGGGATGAACAAAGTGCAACCTGCTCAAGTGATTTCATTTTTCTCTTTCTTTCCATCTTTTTTTCGTTCTCCACCCAAGTGAATTGGGTTGTTACCTGCAGTACATGATTAGCAAAGTAAGTAAAAATAATTTATTTTTCCGATGGCACTAATTAGTAAAGGGAGTCTTTATAAATTATTTTTTTGTAAACCAAAAGAAGGAGATGCATTATTCAATATCTCTATTATCACGTTGACTTTTTTATGTTGGTGGTTAATTTTGTTGCATATCCTTATGGAATTTAATGGAAAGTGCTAGTGCTAGCTGGATAAACTGTATTAATCTTACGAAATATAAGATAATGGGTAAATTCGAAAATGTCAGAGATATATTTTTAAACTGTTGTTGCTAACCGGATTAAATACCAAAGAGAGGTAAATATGTGATATATTTTAATAAAATTTTTTCAACACTGATGTTATTGCTAATTCGGACCCAAAAAAAAAGAGTGATATAGGCAAATGTATACAGTACCTTATCAAAAGGATGAATCATGGGATAAGTACAAAGAGGAAACCGATGTGGTGATTTACTCATTTTTTTTTTGTATCTCCCTATTATCTTCTTCTCTATTATGTTGGTTTATCTAATCAGAAATGGCTTGAGCGGTAACTTGGGTTAGGAGATCGGCGAGATGAAGGAGTACCGATTGAGATTAAGAGGAGAAGAATCCTTTATCTAGAAAAAAATAAATATAAAACTATTGCAGTAAACTGGTAAAGGAAGTATTGAGACTCGATTAAGAGCTTACCGATTTCTAGGATTTCGTTGTTGAGGCTCGTTGCGGCACGAGAAGGACCAAGAGAAGGAGGGAGAAACGGCGGAATGGGGGCACCGCTGTTATAAATCTCACTGCGAATGGGTGGTGGCCGTGGTGCTCGAGTGAAAGAAGAAGGAGACGGTGAGGTCGAGAGAGGTGGGGCTCTCGGCGGACTCGAAGGAAAGAGGGGGAAAAAGAAGAAAAAAGAGGGGTCGCTGACTCGCTGATGAAGACAGGAGCGACGGAAAGCTCGAAGCAGACGACAGACAGATCGATAATTTTAATCCAACGATTCAGATCGCTTCACTGGGCAACGATGACATCATCATGATATCAGCAAATGCACCGTAGAAAAGGACCCTGGATTTGGAGTATTTTTTTATGATTACGTCAGTCGTCACTCGTCAGAGAAGGTGATTATATTTTTATCAGGTGCAGGACTCTTAGCCTGATAAAAATATCTACCATAAAAAATGGTAGATATTTTTTTGATGATATGGGGCTGTTTGGATTATGGTAGGAATTTGGGGAATTTCATCTTCCTACCATAAATTTATTATAAACAATCTAAACTCTTCACAAAGTTACACACTTCCCAATAAATTTATTCCTAGGAATTTCAACTTCCCCAAATTCTCCAAATTCCTAAGCGATCCAAACGGCCCCACAGCGAAAAAATTATGAGGGAGGAATTAATCTCGGCTCCACAGCGAAAAAATTATCTTCTAGACAGCTGATGCCCTATCTACTATTCTTTGGGTTTCAGCAATGAAAAATAGTGTGTAGAACGAACTTTTGATGTTAGGATTGTATTATACTACTCTGTTATTTTTATATAAAAAAATCGTCTTTGTGTGGAAACTTGACATGTTGAATGATGTTTAAACTGAGCCGAACTGCTTTAGTGATGAAAAAAAAACTTTTATAATTAGTTAGAGCTATTAATCGACCGTGTTCATGTTTATTTTGTTTTAAAAAAGTAGGGATTAATTTAGTAAATGGTTACAAATATGACACCTGATCAAATAGTTATGAAAAAAAATAAAATCATATAAATAGATATTTACAAATCAATTAATCATCTATCAGGCAACTTGATAAATTTACCGGTTTAGTTTTATTTGCTTTGATTGACGACTAAATAAATAACAAATTCACCAAATTTAGTTTTACTAGATGAAGTTATAACTTTTCTATTTGGTTTTGACGTAAATATGATTACCATCATATTCCTTCAGTACTAATAATAAATCAAAATTAACTTGTTAAAATTTTCTTAGCGGTTTAGGGTAAAAAATAAATTTAGTACGGATTTAAACAGATCGAATAGCCTGACACGTTCTGATCTATCCAAAGGAAACGGAAGCTAAAAGTGGCCCAGCGGCCGAGCCTTCTTAATCTTATACTTGTACAACCGAAAAATTTATAAATAGTATTAAATTAATATAATATATTAAAAATAATATCAATATAACAATATTTTTTTAAATAGTATCACGAGATCGGAATCCCAGATTCCAAATGCAAGATCGGAATCCAGGATTCCTAACAGGGCAGAAACTGGTTTTTTATCGTTTTTAATAATTTTAATATAGTTCTATATTATAAATATTAATTTAAAATTTAAAAAAATTGATATTATAAATATTAGTTTGGCATTTTGAATAAATTTTGACATTTTGGATTTTTGACATTATAAATATTAATTTACTATTTAAAATTTGTGATATTATAAATATTTAAATATTAGTTTGGCATTTTGGATTTTTGGCATTTTGAATAATTTTAATATAATTTTATGTTAGCCTCTATATATAATCAAATATTATATAATATGTCAATAATTATAATATGAATTTTGTAATTAAATATAATATTTATTTAATTAATTTAATTTAATTCAGAATATAAAAATACACACAATTGGAAGAAGAATTGAATTTTATAACCATAATATAAATTAGCACAGTAAAATAAACAAAAAGGCAAAAGTACATAAAAAACCATAATATAAATTAGCACACTCTACTTAAAAATAAAGTACCTAAAAAATACATATATTTTTAAAAGTAATAAATACTTAGAGATCTTGACCATCTACATGTTGCAGAATTTCATCCCACCATGGTTGATCTTCTTCCGCATTTATCTCATGTTGATTACTGGCACCATGGTTGTCGGCGAATTGAGCAGCCTCATTCCAGAAAGCGGCATCAGGTTGTTGTTCGTTACTGGCACCGTGGTTTTTAGCGAGTTGAGCGGTTTCGTTCCAAAAAGCCTCATCATGTTCTTGTTGATTACTCGCACCAGGGTTGTCAGCGAATTGAGCGGCTTCATTCCAGAAAGCTGCCTCGGCTTCTTGTTGCTCAATCTTAGCCATTCTAGCTACTGCAATTTTTCGTTGTTCATCTCTCTTCTTGATCTTTATTAGGCTCTCCTTAATTTTTTTTCCAATTTTCTCTTGTTGCAACCTCCGGCTCTCTTCGGCAGCCTTTTCTTCCATTCTTCTCCTTTCGAACCATTGTTCTTTCACTGTGAATCTCTTTATAATTTCATCCCTCTCTTCTTGTCTTTTGTGTTCATCGTAGTGGTCACGCAAAATGGTATCTTTGAAATTGAAAACCTGACCACACTTCGTACAGCTCACTGTGTGGTCTCTACGAAAATCGTATATGCTTTCCTAAACAATCATCGGTGTCGAAGGTGATTTCCACGGTTTAAGTTCTGGCATCGGTTTAGGCTCTGTGTAGTGCTTTTTATACAGTTCACAGTTGCTCGACTCAGGTTTAGTCAGGTAATGTCGCAATCTCTCCCTGCAGTCTCTTTCTGGGCCACCATGAATATGCCACTGATAGTGGGTGTATAATGGCCACTCGCCACCATTTCGTGTATAGATATTGTAGTCGAAATTGCGATAACATTTATTACATATCGCATGATAATCTCCTTTTTCGATCTCATTTGGATTGGCAAGGGAATGTTCGTAATTCGGCCAGTACTCATGTCGAGTAGCTAGCCATTCCGGCACTTCATTGTTGGAGGTATTTCCTTTCTCCATGGTAGTGAATGTTTAAGAAAGAAGGATTTAGTGAGTGTGACATATTTTGGCTGAGAAAGGATACTTTTATAGATCATTTTAGACTTACATAAAATTAAATTAATTTTTAACTTAATAAATATAATGTGATATCTTTTCAGACTTTATCAGAATACTGTCTCGCACTTTTTCAGTCCAACCACGGAAGATCAGATAGTCCTCTATGGGGCGAAGAAAATGCGGATCAGATACCCCTTGAGTCCCCTAGAATTCGAACACCACTACCCGTTTTACGAACGAAAGATAGCAATGCAACCCTAGGGACCTCAAGAGTTGATTGTTTGTGTGTAGGTCCTTTCCTTCCAGCAGGCGCAAGCCCCTGCTGTTAATTACCTCCGGTCTGAGTCCGAGTTGGGAATCAGACAAGAGCACCTCTAGATCGGGAATAATCAAATGATTAGGCATTAAAAGCAATCGGAGTCAGTTTTTATTTTATTTTGATGACTAGTGTTTAGTGGGGTTTAAATGAAGGTGATATCTCTTATTTATATATATATTTTAACCATACTTGGCACCAAAATACTACAGAGAAGAAGTTCATTAGGGCGCCAATCCGCCAAGTTCCTACAAAACAATTTGATGAAGGTTATGAAACCTAGGATATAATGCAATATCAATGAGAGGATGCTTTTTAGTAATATTTTGCATTAATTCCACGGCAGTGTCCAATCTTGCAAAATATTGCATTAATTCTACCGCTGTCGCGTCCAGAATCGCTCCAAAGTTGCTGCCATGGACGTGCTCCGCTGCGAGAGGTGGAATCCCACGCCTTTCGGCGTGAGAACGGTGGTGAAAAAGGTGGAAATTATTGTATGGAAGGTGGCCTGCGTCTCTGGTCGAAATTCGTGCTTAAAAACGCATAGGGAAAGACCAGGAGGCGGCTAGGGCAAGAGGAGATCCTTCCTTCTTTGAAAATTACCAAAAATCACTTTCCATAAAAGCAATTTCGGACCGAAATCTGGAAATTTCGGTCCGAAATGTATAAATTTCGGACCAATTTCGGACCGAAATTCCAGAATCGAGCACTGATAGTATTTTGACCATAATTTCTTCATCCGGACTCCGATTGAGGTGATTCAAAGATCGTTGGAAAGCTTAGGATGAGCTCTACAATGCTATGGACTCCTTTCAGTCATTTTCTTCTTCAAAATCCACCATTTTATGCATTTATTGTGTCCAATCCACCAAGTTCCTACAAAACAAGTCAAATTCCACGGCAGTGTCCAATCTTGCAAAATATAATGCAAAAGTGCAGTGAATATCATTGGTTTGGGTAATATTTTGGTGCCAAGTATGGTTAAAATATATATATAAATAAGAGATACAAACCCCACTAAAATATTAGTTATTGATATACTCAATTTGATGAAGGTCTTTTGTATTAAATTAATGCAATCTTGCAGAATATTAGTTTTGTAGGAATAGGAGGATGAAAAGTTGGACTTATTGAAAAAATTTGTGATAATTCGTCTCTGTTTCATGAGATTTTTAAACAATTTTCTCCTTTTTCGGTCCGAAATGTGACTATTTCGGTCCGAAATTTGTCCTTGGAATGTTGAATTTTGAGAAAACTTTGTTTGAAAATTTTGAAATTAATTTTTGATGCATGCTTGATCTTTGTCTTGGTTGAATTCATGAAATTACTCACTATTTCACACTGTTTGAATTTTAAAAAGCATTTTGAAAATTTTTCTCAAGGACTTTTGATGTTTAAATTTCTTTAAATTGATTTGTGCACCAATAGACCGAGTTGGAAATTAGTTTTAGAGTTAAGAATCTGAATTTGGATGCTTGAAAATTGTCAAAATGATCTAAGTCAAATCTCACAAGTTTTTGTCGAGTGAACGATTTCGTGTCTTGCAAACTTTTGTTTAAAAAGAGATTTTATGAACTTTGAAAATTATAAGATGAATCTGGATGTGTGTTTGAATGCTTGAATCACCAACGAGCGAATTTCTAAATTGACAAAAATTTAAATAGTTGTGAAACCGAGGATGCACCGAGGCCTTATTCCACCAACTTAGCCACAAATTGGAGGGTATTGGGGTTAATTATAAGTGTTCAGGAATTATAACTCAAAGATCTCGAGGTATAATTGGGTAGTTTATAATTAATTTCTATCGGACCTGGTGCGAAAACATTGGTAAAGGAGTTGTTGAGTATTATGGCCCAAGTGTACCGTGGCCATAGTCGAGCAACACCCGTCCAACCTCCCTAGCGCGACATGTGCTAGTAGCAAACTTAAGGCCAATGACACCGCATTATATCCTCTAGGGTGTAAAGCCCCACAACTCGACTTGCACAAATTAAATTGGTGAAATTAAATTTCTTTTAAGAAGGATTCGTTATTAAATTTTCGACTTTGATAAAATTTCTTTACAAATTTTTGCGAGACATGGAAAAGAACGGACAAATGAAATTGAGTTTGCAATTATTTTGACAAAGAGAAGCTAGGATTCTTGACTTGAAAAATGAAATTCATTAGGGCTAAGAAATGCACAAATTTAATTTGAAAGAAAACTAAACCCACGTCCTTGAAATAAATTTTTGAGCTTGCTTTAATTTATTGTGTGAAACTTTTGAGTAAACTTGAATGATCAATTTTTCATGGCATTGTTTGGTTTGAGATAATTTGATTGTAAGTCTAAGTATAGTCAATTCCTTTCAACTTAGGATATTGTTTGAGGACAAACAAAGGTTTAAGTTTGGGGGAATTTGATATCTCTTATTTATATATATATTTTAACCATACTTGGCACCAAAATACTACCTAAACCAATGATATTCACTGCACTTTTGCATTATATTTTGCAAGATTGGACACTGCCGTGGAATTTGACTTGTTTTGTAGGAACTTGGTGGATTGGACACAATAATTGCATAAAATGGTGGATTTTGAAGAAGAAAATGACTGAAAGGAGTCCATAGCATTGTAGAGCTCATCCGAAGCTTTCCAACGATCTTTGAATCACCTCAATCGGAGTCCGGATGAAGAAATTATGGTCAAAATACTATCAGTGCTCGATTCTGGAATTTCGGTCCGAAATGTACGGATTTCGGTCCGAAATCCATGTATGGAAAGTGAAATTTGGCAAGTTTCGGAGAAGGAAAGGAGATCTCTTGCCCTAGCCGCCTCCTAGACTTTCCCTTGATGTATTTAAGCACGAATTTCGACCAGAGAAAGGATGCCACCTTCCATACAATAATTTCCACCTTTTCCACCACCGTTCTCACGCCGAAAGGCGTGGGATTCCACCTCTCGCAGCGGAGCACGTCCATGGCAGCAACTTTGGAGCGATTCTGGACGCGACAGCGGTAGAACCGATCCAACCACGACTTCGGACGATCGATATCTCGAGTTAGAAGCGATATTTGGTTTATTCGTTCCTTTTCTCTTGATATTTTGATTTGATGGAGTTTGTGTCTTATTTTTCTTGCATGTTAGGATAATTAATGATGTCTTAGTAGTAGTTAGTAGATTAGTTTAGTATTTTGTGATGACTTGATTGATTTATATTATGATATGTGATATGTTTTGTTGAGAATTATATCTTGCTTGGTTAATTTAATTGTTTGTTTGATTGTTTACCTATTGATGAACTGCAGCACCATTAGGACATTAAACTAGAACAAATAATTAGTTATTTAAGCACTTGAGGTAAGCCAATCGCTCGAAAGAGGAGGTTAGTTCACGACCGAGAGGTGTAACTTTTACTGATCCGACAGGACTTTAAATACCTCTAGAAATCCAACTAAACATACTTAAATAGCTAAATCAGAACGAAAGTATAGGTTTAGTTGTTTATGTGGCAAAAACCGAGTTCCAAGTCAAGTCAGAACCGAAATCGCGACAGCTGAGGTTAGGACTTAGGTCTGGTCGTCCAGTAGCCTTCACATAACATTGTGTAAAGATATCAAGTTGAAACAAGAGGTCTAAAGTAAGTTTTGGACAGAAACAGTATGGATTTCGGTCCGAAATCCATACATTTCGGTCCGAAATATGCCTATGTCTCGGTGAAAATTGTAGACAAAGGTGCTTTGGAGCTAAACTAATTGAACACGAAACCCTAGGACATCCTTGCATTTATTTAGAGTCCAGAAAATACCAAAAATAATTTATTTAATTGCACTTTAGATAATTGTCTTTTTAAATCATAAAACTCCAAAAATTAATTGTCTAGCTTTCGTGAGGAAGTAAAGTCTAGTAATCAGTTGTACCGTCCCTTGGGTTCGACCCTAAAGCTTAACTAAAACGACTAGTGAGGTTAGCTCTAGGTTATAAATTTATTTGATATCCTAGGTACAAAAGACCTTCATCAAATTGGCGCCGTTGCCGGGGACGGTGTTGATATTAGAATTTATTTTAGTAACGAGAGACTAGATATTGTATCTTTCATATTATTATTATTATTATTATTATTATTATTATTATTATTATTATTATTATTATTATTATTATTATTATTATTATTGTTATTATTATTATAAAAAAAAAGAAAAAAAAACTGATGGTTGGTTTGGATTTTATTGTTGAAAATACAGGTTTTGACTGATTGTGGATGTCCTACTTGCAACTCGCGCTAGAGCACCACGGGTCAAGCAACAAAAAGCCACACGACCCACGCACGACCTCATGTGAGTTGCATGCCACAAGAAAACTTGTCCCGTTGCTACCTCTGAACTCCTACATTGCTGCTACGATTTACTCACGCTGAAGCGCTGCTGCCCCACACCAAATAGAGACGAATTCATATGGAAATTCATGCCTTGATTCGGTTAGTTTCTCTTTTCCTCCTTTTTAATTTTGATATCTGTGATTGCATTGAGGACAATGCTTGATTTAAGTTTGGGGGGGAATAGGAGGATGAAAAGTTGGACTTATTGAAAAAATTTGTGATAATTCGTCTCTGTTTCATGAGATTTTTAAACAATTTTCTCCTTTTTCGGTCCGAAATGTGACTATTTCGGTCCGAAATTTGTCTTTGGAATGTTGAATTTTGAGAAAACTTTGTTTGAAAATTCTGAAAATTAATTTTTGATGCATGCTTGATCTTTGTCTTGGTTGAATTCATGAAATTACTCACTATTTCACACTGTTTGAATTTTAAAAAGCATTTTGAAAATTTTTCTCAAGGACTTTTGATGTTTAAATTTCTTTAAATTGATTTGTGCACCAATAGACCGAGTTGGAAATTAGTTTTAGAGTTAAGAATCTGAATTTGGATGCTTGAAAATTGTCAAAATGATCTAAGTCAAATCTCACAAGTTTTTGTCGAGTGAACGATTTCGTGTCTTGCAAACTTTTGTTTAAAAAGAGATTTTATGAACTTTGAAAATTATAAGATGAATCTGGATGTGTGTTTGAATGCTTGAATCACCAACGAGCGAATTTCTAAATTGACAAAAATTTAAATAGTTGTGAAACCGAGGATGCACCGAGGCCTTATTCCACCAACTTAGCCACAAATTGGAGGGTATTGGGGTTAATTATAAGTGTTCAGGAATTATAACTCAAAGATCTCGAGGTATAATTGGGTAGTTTATAATTAATTTCTATCGGACCTGGTGCGAAAACATTGGTAAAGGAGTTGTTGAGTATTATGGCCCAAGTGTACCGTGGCCATAGTCGAGCAACACCCGTCCAACCTCCCTAGCGCGACATGTGCTAGTAGCAAACTTAAGGCCAATGACACCGCATTATATCCTCTAGGGTGTAAAGCCCCACAACTCGACTTGCACAAATTAAATTGGTGAAATTAAATTTCTTTTAAGAAGGATTCGTTATTAAATTTTCGACTTTGATAAAATTTCTTTACAAATTTTTGCGAGACATGGAAAAGAACGGACAAATGAAATTGAGTTTGCAATTATTTTGACAAAGAGAAGCTAGGATTCTTGACTTGAAAAATGAAATTCATTAGGGCTAAGAAATGCACAAATTTAATTTGAAAGAAAACTAAACCCACGTCCTTGAAATAAATTTTTGAGCTTGCTTTAATTTATTGTGTGAAACTTTTGAGTAAACTTGAATGATCAATTTTTCATGGCATTGTTTGGTTTGAGATAATTTGATTGTAAGTCTAAGTATAGTCAATTCCTTTCAACTTAGGATATTGTTTGAGGACAAACAAAGGTTTAAGTTTGGGGGAATTTGATATCTCTTATTTATATATATATTTTAACCATACTTGGCACCAAAATACTACCTAAACCAATGATATTCACTGCACTTTTGCATTATATTTTGCAAGATTGGACACTGCCGTGGAATTTGACTTGTTTTGTAGGAACTTGGTGGATTGGACACAATAATTGCATAAAATGGTGGATTTTGAAGAAGAAAATGACTGAAAGGAGTCCATAGCATTGTAGAGCTCATCCGAAGCTTTCCAACGATCTTTGAATCACCTCAATCGGAGTCCGGATGAAGAAATTATGGTCAAAATACTATCAGTGCTCGATTCTGGAATTTCGGTCCGAAATGTACGGATTTCGGTCCGAAATCCATGTATGGAAAGTGAAATTTGGCAAGTTTCGGAGAAGGAAAGGAGATCTCTTGCCCTAGCCGCCTCCTAGACTTTCCCTTGATGTATTTAAGCACGAATTTCGACCAGAGAAAGGATGCCACCTTCCATACAATAATTTCCACCTTTTCCACCACCGTTCTCACGCCGAAAGGCGTGGGATTCCACCTCTCGCAGCGGAGCACGTCCATGGCAGCAACTTTGGAGCGATTCTGGACGCGACAGCGGTAGAACCGATCCAACCACGACTTCGGACGATCGATATCTCGAGTTAGAAGCGATATTTGGTTTATTCGTTCCTTTTCTCTTGATATTTTGATTTGATGGAGTTTGTATCTTATTTTTCTTGCATGTTAGGATAATTAATGATGTCTTAGTAGTAGTTAGTAGATTAGTTTAGTATTTTGTGATGACTTGATTGATTTATATTATGATATGTGATATGTTTTGTTGAGAATTATATCTTGCTTGGTTAATTTAATTGTTTGTTTGATTGTTTACCTATTGATGAACTGCAGCACCATTAGGACATTAAACTAGAACAAATAATTAGTTATTTAAGCACTTGAGGTAAGCCAATCGCTCGAAAGAGGAGGTTAGTTCACGACCGAGAGGTGTAACTTTTACTGATCCGACAGGACTTTAAATACCTCTAGAAATCCAACTAAACATACTTAAATAGCTAAATCAGAACGAAAGTATAGGTTTAGTTGTTTATGTGGCAAAAACCGAGTTCCAAGTCAAGTCAGAACCGAAATCGCGACAGCTGAGGTTAGGACTTAGGTCTGGTCGTCCAGTAGCCTTCACATAACATTGTGTAAAGATATCAAGTTGAAACAAGAGGTCTAAAGTAAGTTTTGGACAGAAACAGTATGGATTTCGGTCCGAAATACATACATTTCGGTCCGAAATATGCCTCTGTCTCGTTGAAAATTGTAGACAAAGGTACTTTGGAGCTAAACTAATTGAACACAAATTCCTAGGACATTATTTGCATTTATTTTTAGTTTAGAGAATACCAAAAATAATTTATTTAATTGCACTTTAGATAATTGTATTTCTAAATCATAAAACTCCAAAAATTAATTGTCTAGCTTTCGTGAGGAAGTAAAGTCTAGTAATCAGTTGTACCGTCCCTTGGGTTCGACTCTAAAGCTTAACTAAAACGACTAGTGAGGTTAGCTCTAGGTTATAAATTTATTTGATATCCTAGGTTTAAAAATACCTTCATCAAATTGGCGCCGTTGCCGGGGACGGTGTTGATATTAGAATTTATTTTAGTAACGAGAGACTAGATATTGTATCTTTCATTTATTATTATTATTATTATTATTATTATTATTATTATTATTGTTATTATTATTATAAAAAAAAAGAAAAAAAAACTGATGGTTGGTTTGGATTTTATTGTTGAAAATACAGGTTTTGACTGATTGTGGATGTCCTACTTGCAACTCGCGCTAGAGCACCACGGGTCAAGCAACAAAAAGCCACACGACCCACGCACGACCTCATGTGAGTTGCATGCCACAAGAAAACTTGTCCCGTTGCTACCTCTGAACTCCTACATTGCTGCTACGATTTACTCACGCTGAAGCGCTGCTGCCCCACACCAAATAGAGACGAATTCATATGGAAATTCATGCCTTGATTCGGTTAGTTTCTCTTTTCCTCCTTTTTAATTTTGATATCTGTGATTGCATTGAGGACAATGCTTGATTTAAGTTTGGGGGGGGAATAGGAGGATGAAAAGTTGGACTTATTGAAAAAATTTGTGATAATTCGTCTCTGTTTCATGAGATTTTTAAACAATTTTCTCCTTTTTCGGTCCGAAATGTGACTATTTCGGTCCGAAATTTGTCTTTGGAATGTTGAATTTTGAGAAAACTTTGTTTGAAAATTCTGAAAATTAATTTTTGATGCATGCTTGATCTTTGTCTTGGTTGAATTCATGAAATTACTCACTATTTCACACTGTTTGAATTTTAAAAAGCATTTTGAAAATTTTTCTCAAGGACTTTTGATGTTTAAATTTCTTTAAATTGATTTGTGCACCAATAGACCGAGTTGGAAATTAGTTTTAGAGTTAAGAATCTGAATTTGGATGCTTGAAAATTGTCAAAATGATCTAAGTCAAATCTCACAAGTTTTTGTCGAGTGAACGATTTCGTGTCTTGCAAACTTTTGTTTAAAAAGAGATTTTATGAACTTTGAAAATTATAAGATGAATCTGGATGTGTGTTTGAATGCTTGAATCACCAACGAGCGAATTTCTAAATTGACAAAAATTTAAATAGTTGTGAAACCGAGGATGCACCGAGGCCTTATTCCACCAACTTAGCCACAAATTGGAGGGTATTGGGGTTAATTATAAGTGTTCAGGAATTATAACTCAAAGATCTCGAGGTATAATTGGGTAGTTTATAATTAATTTCTATCGGACCTGGTGCGAAAACATTGGTAAAGGAGTTGTTGAGTATTATGGCCCAAGTGTACCGTGGCCATAGTCGAGCAACACCCGTCCAACCTCCCTAGCGCGACATGTGCTAGTAGCAAACTTAAGGCCAATGACACCGCATTATATCCTCTAGGGTGTAAAGCCCCACAACTCGACTTGCACAAATTAAATTGGTGAAATTAAATTTCTTTTAAGAAGGATTCGTTATTAAATTTTCGACTTTGATAAAATTTCTTTACAAATTTTTGCGAGACATGGAAAAGAACGGACAAATGAAATTGAGTTTGCAATTATTTTGACAAAGAGAAGCTAGGATTTTTGACTTGAAAAATGAAATTCATTAGGGCTAAGAAATGCACAAATTTAATTTGAAAGAAAACTAAACCCACGTCCTTGAAATAAATTTTTGAGCTTGCTTTAATTCATCGTGTGAAACTTTTGAGTAAACTTGAATGATCAATTTTTCATGGCATTGTTTGGTTTGAGATAATTTGATTGTAAGTCTAAGTATAGTCAATTCCTTTCAACTTAGGATATTGTTTGAGGACAAACAAAGGTTTAAGTTTGGGGGAATTTGATATCTCTTATTTATATATATATTTTAACCATACTTGGCACCAAAATACTACCCAAACCAATGATATTCACTGCACTTTTGCATTATATTTTGCAAGATTGGACACTGCCGTGGAATTTGACTTGTTTTGTAGGAACTTGGTGGATTGGACACAATAATTGCATAAAACGGTGGATTTTGAAGAAGAAAACGACTGAAAGGAGTCCATAGCATTGTAGAGCTCATCCTAAGCTTTCCAACGATCTTTGAATCACCTCAATCGGAGTCCGGATGAAGAAATTATGGTCAAAATACTATCAGTGCTCGATTCTGGAATTTCGGTCCGAAATGTACGGATTTCGGTCCGAAATCCATGTATGGAAAGTGAAATTTGGCAAGTTTCGGAGAAGGAAAGGAGATCTCTTGCCCTAGCCGCCTCCTAGACTTTCCCTTGATGTATTTAAGCACGAATTTCGACCAGAGAAAGGAGGCCACCTTCCATACAATAATTTCCACCTTTTCCACCACCGTTCTCACGCCGAAAGGCGTGGGATTCCACCTCTCGCAGCGGAGCACGTCCATGGCAGCAACTTTGGAGCGATTCTGGACGCGACAGCGGTAGAACCGATCCAACCACGACTTCGGACGATCGATATCTTGAGTTAGAAGCGATATTTGGTTTATTCGTTCCTTTTCTCTTGATATTTTGATTTGATGGAGTTTGTATCTTATTTTTCTTGCATGTTAGGATAATTAATGATGTCTTAGTAGTAGTTAGTATATTAGTTTAGTATTTTGTGATGACTTGATTGATTTATATTATGATACGTGATATGTTTTGTTGAGAATTATATCTTGCTTGGTTAATTTAATTGTTTGTTTGATTGTTTACCTATTGATGAACTGCAGCACCATTAGGACATTAAACTAGAACAAATAATTAGTTATTTAAGCACTTGAGGTAAGCCAATCGCTCGAAAGAGGAGGTTAGTTCACGACCGAGAGGTGTAACTTTTACTGATCCGACAGGACTTTAAATACCTCTAGAAATCCAACTAAACATACTTAAATAGCTAAATCAGAACGAAAGTATAGGTTTAGTTGTTTATGTGGCAAAAACCGAGTTCCAAGTCAAGTCAGAACCGAAATCGCGACAGCTGAGGTTAGGACTTAGGTCTGGTCGTCCAGTAGCCTTCACATAACATTGTGTAAAGATATCAAGTTGAAACAAGAGGTCTAAAGTAAGTTTTGGACAGAAACAGTATGGATTTCGGTCCGAAATCCATACATTTCGGTCCGAAATATGCCTATGTCTCGGTGAAAATTGTAGACAAAGGTGCTTTGGAGCTAAACTAATTGAACACGAAATCCTAGGACATCCTTGCATTTATTTAGAGTCCAGAAAATACCAAAAATAATTTATTTAATTGCACTTTAGATAATTGTCTTTTTAAATCATAAAACTCCAAAAATTAATTGTCTAGCTTTCGTGAGGAAGTAAAGTCTAGTAATCAGTTGTACCGTCCCTTGGGTTCGACCCTAAAGCTTAACTAAAACGACTAGTGAGGTTAGCTCTAGGTTATAAATTTATTTGATATCCTAGGTACAAAAGACCTTCATCAAATTGGCGCCGTTGCCGGGGACGGTGTTGATATTAGAATTTATTTTAGTAACGAGAGACTAGATATTGTATCTTTCATTTATTATTATTATTATTATTATTATTATTATTATTATTATTATTATTATTATTATTATTATTGTTATTATTATTATAAAAAAAAAGAAAAAAAAACTGATGGTTGGTTTGGATTTTATTGTTGAAAATACAGGTTTTGACTGATTGTGGATGTCCTACTTGCAACTCGCGCTAGAGCACCACGGGTCAAGCAACAAAAAGCCACACGACCCACGCACGACCTCATGTGAGTTGCATGCCACAAGAAAACTTGTCCCGTTGCTACCTCTGAACTCCTACATTGCTGCTACGATTTACTCACGCTGAAGCGCTGCTGCCCCACACCAAATAGAGACGAATTCATATGGAAATTCATGCCTTGATTCGGTTAGTTTCTCTTTTCCTCCTTTTTAATTTTGATATCTGTGATTGCATTGAGGACAATGCTTGATTTAAGTTTGGGGGGGAATAGGAGGATGAAAAGTTGGACTTATTGAAAAAATTTGTGATAATTCGTCTCTGTTTCATGAGATTTTTAAACAATTTTCTCCTTTTTCGGTCCGAAATGTGACTATTTCGGTCCGAAATTTGTCTTTGGAATGTTGAATTTTGAGAAAACTTTGTTTGAAAATTCTGAAAATTAATTTTTGATGCATGCTTGATCTTTGTCTTGGTTGAATTCATGAAATTACTCACTATTTCACACTGTTTGAATTTTAAAAAGCATTTTGAAAATTTTTCTCAAGGACTTTTGATGTTTAAATTTCTTTAAATTGATTTGTGCACCAATAGACCGAGTTGGAAATTAGTTTTAGAGTTAAGAATCTGAATTTGGATGCTTGAAAATTGTCAAAATGATCTAAGTCAAATCTCACAAGTTTTTGTCGAGTGAACGATTTCGTGTCTTGCAAACTTTTGTTTAAAAAGAGATTTTATGAACTTTGAAAATTATAAGATGAATCTGGATGTGTGTTTGAATGCTTGAATCACCAACGAGCGAATTTCTAAATTGACAAAAATTTAAATAGTTGTGAAACCGAGGATGCACCGAGGCCTTATTCCACCAACTTAGCCACAAATTGGAGGGTATTGGGGTTAATTATAAGTGTTCAGGAATTATAACTCAAAGATCTCGAGGTATAATTGGGTAGTTTATAATTAATTTCTATCGGACCTGGTGCGAAAACATTGGTAAAGGAGTTGTTGAGTATTATGGCCCAAGTGTACCGTGGCCATAGTCGAGCAACACCCGTCCAACCTCCCTAGCGCGACATGTGCTAGTAGCAAACTTAAGGCCAATGACACCGCATTATATCCTCTAGGGTGTAAAGCCCCACAACTCGACTTGCACAAATTAAATTGGTGAAATTAAATTTCTTTTAAGAAGGATTCGTTATTAAATTTTCGACTTTGATAAAATTTCTTTACAAATTTTTGCGAGACATGGAAAAGAACGGACAAATGAAATTGAGTTTGCAATTATTTTGACAAAGAGAAGCTAGGATTCTTGACTTGAAAAATGAAATTCATTAGGGCTAAGAAATGCACAAATTTAATTTGAAAGAAAACTAAACCCACGTCCTTGAAATAAATTTTTGAGCTTGCTTTAATTTATTGTGTGAAACTTTTGAGTAAACTTGAATGATCAATTTTTCATGGCATTGTTTGGTTTGAGATAATTTGATTGTAAGTCTAAGTATAGTCAATTCCTTTCAACTTAGGATATTGTTTGAGGACAAACAAAGGTTTAAGTTTGGGGGAATTTGATATCTCTTATTTATATATATATTTTAACCATACTTGGCACCAAAATACTACCTAAACCAATGATATTCACTGCACTTTTGCATTATATTTTGCAAGATTGGACACTGCCGTGGAATTTGACTTGTTTTGTAGGAACTTGGTGGATTGGACACAATAATTGCATAAAATGGTGGATTTTGAAGAAGAAAATGACTGAAAGGAGTCCATAGCATTGTAGAGCTCATCCGAAGCTTTCCAACGATCTTTGAATCACCTCAATCGGAGTCCGGATGAAGAAATTATGGTCAAAATACTATCAGTGCTCGATTCTGGAATTTCGGTCCGAAATGTACGGATTTCGGTCCGAAATCCATGTATGGAAAGCGAAATTTGGCAAGTTTCGGAGAAGGAAAGGAGATCTCTTGCCCTAGCCGCCTCCTAGACTTTCCCTTGATGTATTTAAGCACGAATTTCGACCAGAGAAAGGATGCCACCTTCCATACAATAATTTCCACCTTTTCCACCACCGTTCTCACGCCGAAAGGCGTGGGATTCCACCTCTCGCAGCGGAGCACGTCCATGGCAGCAACTTTGGAGCGATTCTGGACGCGACAGCGGTAGAACCGATCCAACCACGACTTCGGACGATCGATATCTCGAGTTAGAAGCGATATTTGGTTTATTCGTTCCTTTTCTCTTGATATTTTGATTTGATGGAGTTTGTGTCTTATTTTTCTTGCATGTTAGGATAATTAATGATGTCTTAGTAGTAGTTAGTAGATTAGTTTAGTATTTTGTGATGACTTGATTGATTTATATTATGATATGTGATATGTTTTGTTGAGAATTATATCTTGCTTGGTTAATTTAATTGTTTGTTTGATTGTTTACCTATTGATGAACTGCAGCACCATTAGGACATTAAACTAGAACAAATAATTAGTTATTTAAGCACTTGAGGTAAGCCAATCGCTCGAAAGAGGAGGTTAGTTCACGACCGAGAGGTGTAACTTTTACTGATCCGACAGGACTTTAAATACCTCTAGAAATCCAACTAAACATACTTAAATAGCTAAATCAGAACGAAAGTATAGGTTTAGTTGTTTATGTGGCAAAAACCGAGTTCCAAGTCAAGTCAGAACCGAAATCGCGACAGCTGAGGTTAGGACTTAGGTCTGGTCGTCCAGTAGCCTTCACATAACATTGTGTAAAGATATCAAGTTGAAACAAGAGGTCTAAAGTAAGTTTTGGACAGAAACAGTATGGATTTCGGTCCGAAATACATACATTTCGGTCCGAAATATGCCTCTGTCTCGTTGAAAATTGTAGACAAAGGTACTTTGGAGCTAAACTAATTGAACACAAATTCCTAGGACATTATTTGCATTTATTTTTAGTTTAGAGAATACCAAAAATAATTTATTTAATTGCACTTTAGATAATTGTATTTCTAAATCATAAAACTCCAAAAATTAATTGTCTAGCTTTCGTGAGGAAGTAAAGCCTAGTAATCAGTTGTACCGTCCCTTGGGTTCGACCCTAAAGCTTAACTAAAACGACTAGTGAGGTTAGCTCTAGGTTATAAATTTATTTGATATCCTAGATTTAAAAATACCTTCATCAAATTGGCGCCGTTGCCGGGGACGGTGTTGATATTAGAATTTATTTTAGTAACGAGAGACTAGATATTGTATCTTTCATTTATTATTATTATTATTATTATTATTATTATTATTATTATTATTATTATTATTATTATTATTGTTATTATTATTATAAAAAAAAAGAAAAAAAAAACTGATGGTTGGTTTGGATTTTATTGTTGAAAATACAGGTTTTGACTGATTGTGGATGTCCTACTTGCAACTCGCGCTAGAGCACCACGGGTCAAGCAACAAAAAGCCACACGACCCACGCACGACCTCATGTGAGTTGCATGCCACAAGAAAACTTGTCCCGTTGCTACCTCTGAACTCCTACATTGCTGCTACGATTTACTCACGCTGAAGCGCTGCTGCCCCACACCAAATAGAGACGAATTCATATGGAAATTCATGCCTTGATTCGGTTAGTTTCTCTTTTCCTCCTTTTTAATTTTGATATCTGTGATTGCATTGAGGACAATGCTTGATTTAAGTTTGGGGGGGGAATAGGAGGATGAAAAGTTGGACTTATTGAAAAAATTTGTGATAATTCGTCTCTGTTTCATGAGATTTTTAAACAATTTTCTCCTTTTTCGGTCCGAAATGTGACTATTTCGGTCTGAAATTTGTCTTTGGAATGTTGAATTTTGAGAAAACTTTGTTTGAAAATTCTGAAAATTAATTTTTGATGCATGCTTGATCTTTGTCTTGGTTGAATTCATGAAATTACTCACTATTTCACACTGTTTGAATTTTAAAAAGCATTTTGAAAATTTTTCTCAAGGACTTTTGATGTTTAAATTTCTTTAAATTGATTTGTGCACCAATAGACCGAGTTGGAAATTAGTTTTAGAGTTAAGAATCTGAATTTGGATGCTTGAAAATTGTCAAAATGATCTAAGTCAAATCTCACAAGTTTTTGTCGAGTGAACGATTTCGTGTCTTGCAAACTTTTGTTTAAAAAGAGATTTTATGAACTTTGAAAATTATAAGATGAATCTGGATGTGTGTTTGAATGCTTGAATCACCAACGAGCGAATTTCTAAATTGACAAAAATTTAAATAGTTGTGAAACCGAGGATGCACCGAGGCCTTATTCCACCAACTTAGCCACAAATTGGAGGGTATTGGGGTTAATTATAAGTGTTCAGGAATTATAACTCAAAGATCTCGAGGTATAATTGGGTAGTTTATAATTAATTTCTATCGGACCTGGTGCGAAAACATTGGTAAAGGAGTTGTTGAGTATTATGGCCCAAGTGTACCGTGGCCATAGTCGAGCAACACCCGTCCAACCTCCCTAGCGCGACATGTGCTAGTAGCAAACTTAAGGCCAATGACACCGCATTATATCCTCTAGGGTGTAAAGCCCCACAACTCGACTTGCACAAATTAAATTGGTGAAATTAAATTTCTTTTAAGAAGGATTCGTTATTAAATTTTCGACTTTGATAAAATTTCTTTACAAATTTTTGCGAGACATGGAAAAGAACGGACAAATGAAATTGAGTTTGCAATTATTTTGACAAAGAGAAGCTAGGATTTTTGACTTGAAAAATGAAATTCATTAGGGCTAAGAAATGCACAAATTTAATTTGAAAGAAAACTAAACCCACGTCCTTGAAATAAATTTTTGAGCTTGCTTTAATTCATCGTGTGAAACTTTTGAGTAAACTTGAATGATCAATTTTTCATGGCATTGTTTGGTTTGAGATAATTTGATTGTAAGTCTAAGTATAGTCAATTCCTTTCAACTTAGGATATTGTTTGAGGACAAACAAAGGTTTAAGTTTGGGGGAATTTGATATCTCTTATTTATATATATATTTTAACCATACTTGGCACCAAAATACTACCCAAACCAATGATATTCACTGCACTTTTGCATTATATTTTGCAAGATTGGACACTGCCGTGGAATTTGACTTGTTTTGTAGGAACTTGGTGGATTGGACACAATAATTGCATAAAACGGTGGATTTTGAAGAAGAAAACGACTGAAAGGAGTCCATAGCATTGTAGAGCTCATCCTAAGCTTTCCAACGATCTTTGAATCACCTCAATCGGAGTCCGGATGAAGAAATTATGGTCAAAATACTATCAGTGCTCGATTCTGGAATTTCGGTCCGAAATGTACGGATTTCGGTCCGAAATCCATGTATGGAAAGTGAAATTTGGCAAGTTTCGGAGAAGGAAAGGAGATCTCTTGCCCTAGCCGCCTCCTAGACTTTCCCTTGATGTATTTAAGCACGAATTTCGACCAGAGAAAGGAGGCCACCTTCCATACAATAATTTCCACCTTTTCCACCACCGTTCTCACGCCGAAAGGCGTGGGATTCCACCTCTCGCAGCGGAGCACGTCCATGGCAGCAACTTTGGAGCGATTCTGGACGCGACAGCGGTAGAACCGATCCAACCACGACTTCGGACGATCGATATCTTGAGTTAGAAGCGATATTTGGTTTATTCGTTCCTTTTCTCTTGATATTTTGATTTGATGGAGTTTGTATCTTATTTTTCTTGCATGTTAGGATAATTAATGATGTCTTAGTAGTAGTTAGTATATTAGTTTAGTATTTTGTGATGACTTGATTGATTTATATTATGATACGTTATATGTTTTGTTGAGAATTATATCTTGCTTGGTTAATTTAATTGTTTGTTTGATTGTTTACCTATTGATGAACTGCAGCACCATTAGGACATTAAACTAGAACAAATAATTAGTTATTTAAGCACTTGAGGTAAGCCAATCGCTCGAAAGAGGAGGTTAGTTCACGACCGAGAGGTGTAACTTTTACTGATCCGACAGGACTTTAAATACCTCTAGAAATCCAACTAAACATACTTAAATAGCTAAATCAGAACGAAAGTATAGGTTTAGTTGTTTATGTGGCAAAAACCGAGTTCCAAGTCAAGTCAGAACCGAAATCGCGACAGCTGAGGTTAGGACTTAGGTCTGGTCGTCCAGTAGCCTTCACATAACATTGTGTAAAGATATCAAGTTGAAACAAGAGGTCTAAAGTAAGTTTTGGACGCAAACAGTATGGATTTCGGTCCGAAATCCATACATTTCGGTCCGAAATATGCCTATGTCTCGGTGAAAATTGTAGACAAAGGTGCTTTGGAGCTAAACTAATTGAACACGAAACCCTAGGACATCCTTGCATTTATTTAGAGTCCAGAAAATACCAAAAATAATTTATTTAATTGCACTTTAGATAATTGTCTTTTTAAATCATAAAACTCCAAAAATTAATTGTCTAGCTTTCGTGAGGAAGTAAAGTCTAGTAATCAGTTGTACCGTCCCTTGGGTTCGACCCTAAAGCTGTACTCCAAAAGACTAGTGAGGTTAGCTCTAGGTTATAAATTTATTTGATATCCTAGGTTTCATAACTTCATCAAATTGGCGCCGTTGCCGGGGACGGTGTTGATATTAGAATTTACTTTAGTAACGAGAGACTAGATATTGTATCTTTCATTTATTTATTACTTATTATTATTATTATTATTATTATTATTATTATTATTATTATTATTATTATTATTTTTAAAAATAAAAAAAAACTCATGGTTGGTTTGGATTTTATTTTTGGATGTACAGGTTTTGATTGATTGTGGATGTCCTACTTCCAACTCGCGCTAGAGCACCACGGGTCAGGCAACAAAAAGCCACACGACCCACGCACGACCTCATGTGAGTTGTGTGCCACAAGAAAACCTGTCTCGTTGCTACCTCTGAACTCCTACATTGCTGCCACGATTTACTCACGCTGAAGCGCTGCTGCCCCACACCAAATAGAGACGAATTCATATGGAAATTCATGCCTTGATTCGGTTAGTTTCTCTTTTCCTCCTTTTTAATTTTGATATCTGTGATTGCATTGAGGACAATGCTTGATTTAAGTTTGGGGGGAATAGGAGGATGAAAAGTTGGACTTATTGAAAAAATTTGTGATAATTCGTCTCTGTTTCATGAGATTTTTAAACAATTTTCTCCTTTTTCGGTCCGAAATGTGACTATTTCGGTCCGAAATTTGTCTTTGGAATGTTGAATTTTGAGAAAACTTTGTTTGAAAATTCTGAAAATTAATTTTTGATGCATGCTTGATCTTTGTCTTGGTTGAATTCATGAAATTACTCACTATTTCACACTGTTTGAATTTTAAAAAGCCTTTTGAAAATTTTTCTCAAGGACTTTTGATGTTTAAATTTCTTTAAATTGATTTGTGCACCAATAGACCGAGTTGGAAATTAGTTTCAGAGTTAAGAATCTGAATTTGGATGCTTGAAAATTGTCAAAATGATCTAAGTCAAATCTCACAAGTTTTTGTCGAGTGAACGATTTCGTGTCTTGCAAACTTTTGTTTAAAAAGAGATTTTATGAACTTTGAAAATTATAAGATGAATCTGGATGTGTGTTTGAATGCTTGAATCACCAACGAGCGAATTTCTAAATTGACAAAAATTTAAATAGTTGTGAAACCGAGGATGCACCGAGGCCTTATTCCACCAACTTAGCCACAAATTGGAGGGTATTGGGGTTAATTATAAGTGTTCAGGAATTATAACTCAAAGATCTCGAGGTATAATTGGGTAGTTTATAATTAATTTCTATCGGACCTGGTGCGAAAACATTGGTAAAGGAGTTGTTGAGTATTATGGCCCAAGTGTACCGTGGCCATAGTCGAGCAACACCCGTCCAACCTCCCTAGCGCGACATGTGCTAGTAGCAAACTTAAGGCCAATGACACCGCATTATATCCTCTAGGGTGTAAAGCCCCACAACTCGACTTGCACAAATTAAATTGGTGAAATTAAATTTCTTTTAAGAAGGATTCGTTATTAAATTTTCGACTTTGATAAAATTTCTTTACAAATTTTTGCGAGACATGGAAAAGAACGGACAAATGAAATTGAGTTTGCAATTATTTTGACAAAGAGAAGCTAGGATTCTTGACTTGAAAAATGAAATTCATTAGGGCTAAGAAATGCACAAATTTAATTTGAAAGAAAACTAAACCCACGTCCTTGAAATAAATTTTTGAGCTTGCTTTAATTTATTGTGTGAAACTTTTGAGTAAACTTGAATGATCAATTTTTCATGGCATTGTTTGGTTTGAGATAATTTGATTGTAAGTCTAAGTATGGTCAATTCCTTTAAACTTAGGATATTGTTTGAGGACAAACAAAGGTTTAAGTTTGGGGGGATTTGATATCTCTTATTTATATATATATTTTAACCATACTTGGCACCAAAATATTACCCAAACCAATGATATTCACTGCACTTTTGCATTATATTTTGCAAGATTGGACACTGCCGTGGAATTTGACTTGTTTTGTAGGAACTTGGCGGATTGGACACAATAAATGAATAAAATGGTGGATTTTGAAGAAGAAAATGACTGAAAGGAGTCCATAGCATTGTAGAGCTCATCCTAAGCTTTCCAACGATCTTTGAATCACCTCAATCGGAGTCCGGATGAAGAAATTATGGTCAAAATACTATCAGTGCTCGATTCTGGAATTTCGGTCCGAAATGTACGGATTTCGGTCCGAAATCCATGTATGGAAAGTGAAATTTGGCAAGTTTCGGAGAAGGAAAGGAGATCTCTTGCCCTAGCCGCCTCCTAGACTTTCACTTGATGTATTTAAGCACGAATTTCGACCAGAGAAGGGAGACCACCTACCATAGCATATTCTCCACCTTTCCACCACCGTTTTCACGCCGATCTCGCGCCGAAAGGCGTGGGATTCCACCTCTCGCAGCGGAGCACGTCCATGGCAGCAACTTTGGAGCGATTCTGGACGCGACAGCGGTGGAACCGATCCAACCACGACTTCGGACGATCGATATCTTGAGTTAGAAGTGATATTTGGTTTATTCGTTCCTTTTCTCTTGATATTTTGATTTGATGGAGTTTGTATCTTATTTTTCTTGCATGTTAGGATAATTAATGATGTCTTAGTAGTAGTTAGTATATTAGTTTAGTATTTTGTGATGACTTGATTGATTTATATTATGATACGTGATATGTTTTGTTGAGAATTATATCTTGCTTGGTTAATTTAATTGTTTGTTTGATTGTTTACCTATTGATGAACTGCAGCACCATTAGGACATTAAACTAGAACAAATAATTAGTTATTTAAGCACTTGAGGTAAGCCAATCGCTCGAAAGAGGAGGTTAGTTCACGACCGAGAGGTGTAACTTTTACTGATCCGACAGGACTTTAAATACCTCTAGAAATCCAACTAAACATACTTAAATAGCTAAATCAGAACGAAAGTATAGGTTTAGTTGTTTATGTGGAAAAAACCGAGTTCCAAGTCAAGTCAGAACCGAAATCGCGACAGCTGAGGTTAGGACTTAGGTCTGGTCGTCCAGTAGCCTTCACATAACATTGTGTAAAGATATCAAGTTGAAACAAGAGGTCTAAAGTAAGTTTTGGACAGAAACAGTATGGATTTCGGTCCGAAATACATACATTTCGGTCCGAAATATGCCTCTGTCTCGATGAAAATTGTAGGCAAAGGTGCTTTGGAGCTAAACTAATTGAACACAAATTCCTAGGATATTATTTGCATTTATTTAGAGTCCAGAAAATACCAAAAATAATTTATTTAATTGCACTTTAGATAATTGTTTTTTTTTAAAATCATAAAACTCCAAAAATTAATTGTCTAGATTTCGTGAGGAAATAAAGTCTAGTAATCAGTTGTACCGTCCCTTGGGTTCGACCCTAAAGCTGTACTCCAAAAGACTAGTGAGGTTAGCTCTAGGTTATAAATTTATTTGATATCCTAGGTTTCATAACCTTCATCAAATTGGCGCCGTTGCCGGGGACGGTGTTGATATTAGAATTTACTTTAGTAACAAGAGACTAGATATTGTATCTTTCATTTATTTATTACTTATTATTATTATTATTATTATTATTATTATTATTATTATTATTATTATTATTATTATTATTTTTAAAAATAAAAAAAAACTCATGGTTGGTTTGGATTTTATTTTTGGATGTACAGGTTTTGATTGATTGTGGATGTCCTACTTGCAACTCGCGCTAGAGCACCACGGGTCAGGCAACAAAAAGCCACACGACCCACGCACGACCTCATGTGAGTTGTATGCCACAAGAAAACCTGTCTCGTTGCTACCTCTGAACTCCTACATTGCTGCCACGATTTACTCACGCTGAAGCGCTGCTGCCCCACGCCAAATAGAGACGAATTCATATGGAAATTCATGCCTTGATTCGGTTAGTTTCTCTTTTCCTCTTTTTTAATTTTGATCTCTGTGATTGCATTGAGGACAATGCTTGATTTAAGTTTGGGGGGGAATAGGAGGATGAAAAGTTGGACTTATTGAAAAAATTTGTGATAATTCGTCTCTGTTACATGAGATTTTTAAACAATTTTCTCCTTTTTCGGTCCGAAATGTGACAATTTCGGTCCGAAATTTGTCTTTGGAATGTTGAATTTTGAGAAAACTTTGTTTGGAAATTTAGAAATTAATTTTTGATGCATGCTTGATCTCTGTTTTGTTTCAATTGATAAAAATTACTCACTGTTTCACATTGTTTGAATTTTAAAAAGCATTTTGAAAATTTTTCTCAAGGATTTTTGATGTTTAAAAAGTTTTAAATTGATTTGTGCACCAATAGACCGAGTTGGAAATTAGTTTTAGAGTTAAGAATCTGAATTTGGATGCTTGAAAATTGTCAAAATGATCTAAGTCAAATCTCACAAGTTTTTGTCGAGTGAACGATTTCGTATCTTACAAACTTTTGTTTAAAAAGAAATTTTATGAACTTTGAAAATTATAAAATGAATCTGGATGTGTGTTTGAATGCTTGAATCACCAACGAGCAAAACTTAAACTGACAAAAATTTAAATAGTTGTGAAAACGAGGATGCACCGAGGCCTTCTTCCACCAACTTAGCCACAAATTGGAGGGTATTGGAGTTAATTATAAGTTGTCAGGAATTATAACTCAAAGATCTCGAGGTATAATTGGGTAGTTTATAATTAATTTCTATCGGACCTGGTGCGAAAGCATTGGTAAAGGAGTTGTTGAGTATTATGGCCCAAGTGTACCGTGGCCATAGTCGAGCAACACCCGTCCAACCTCCCTAGCGCGACATGTGCTAGTAGCAAACTTAAGGCCAATGACACCGCATTATATCCTCTAGGGTGTAAAGCCCCACGACTTGACTTGCACAAATTAAATTGGTGAAATTAAATTGCTTTGAGAAGGATTCATTATGAAATTTTCGACTTTGATAAAATTTCTTTACAAATTTTTGCGAGACATGGAAAAGAACGGGCAAATAAAATTGAGTTTGCAATTGTTTTGACAAAGAGAAGCTAGGATTCTTGACTTGAAAAATGAAATTCATTAGGGCTAAGAAATGCACAAATTTAATTTGAAAGAAAACTAAACCCACGTCCTTGAAATAAATTTTTGAGATTGCTTTAATTTATTGTGTGAAACTTTTGAGTAAACTTGAATGATCAATTTTTCATGGCATTGTTTGGTTTGAGATAATTTGATCGTAAGTCTAAGTATGGTCAATTCCTTTAAACTTAGGATATTGTTTGAGGACAAACAAAGGTTTAAGTTTGGGGGGATTTGATATCTCTTATTTATATATATATTTTAACCATACTTGGCACCAAAATATTACCCAAACCAATGATATTCACTGCACTTTTGCATTATATTTTGCAAGATTGGACACTGCCGTGGAATTTGACTTGTTTTGTAGGAACTTGGTGGATTGGACACAATAAATGCATAAAATGGTGGATTTTGAAGAAGAAAATGACTGAAAGGAGTCCATAGCATTGTAGAGCTCATCCTAAGCTTTCCAACGATCTTTGAATCACCTCCATCGGAGTCCGGATGAAGAAATTATGGGCAAAATACTATAAGTGCTCGATTCTGGAATTTCGGTCCGAAATGTACGGATTTCGGTCCGAAATCCATGTATGGAAAGTGAAATTTGGCAAGTTTCGGAGAAGGAAAGGAGATCTCTTGCCCTAGCCGCCTCCTAGACTTTCCCTTGATGTATTTAAGAACGAATTTCGACCAGAGAAGAGAGGCCACCTTCCATACAATAATTTCCACCTTTTCCACCACCGTTCTCACGCCGAAAGGCGTGGGATTCCACCTCTCGCAGCGGAGCACGTCCATGGCAGCAACTTTGGAGCGATTCTGGACGCGACAGCGGTAGAACCGATCCAACCACGACTTCGGACGATCGATATCTTGAGTTAGAAGCGATATTTGGTTTATTCGTTCCTTTTCTCTTGATATTTTGATTTGATGGAGTTTGTATCTTATTTTTCTTGCATGTTAGGATAATTAATGATGTCTTAGTAGTAGTTAGTATATTAGTTTAGTATTTTGTGATGACTTGATTGATTTATATTATGATACGTGATATGTTTTGTTGAGAATTATATCTTGCTTGGTTAATTTAATTGTTTGTTTGATTGTTTACCTATTGATGAACTGCAGCACCATTAGGACATTAAACTAGAACAAATAATTAGTTATTTAAGCACTTGAGGTAAGCCAATCGCTCGAAAGAGGAGGTTAGTTCACGACCGAGAGGTGTAACTTTTACTGATCCGACAGGACTTTAAATACCTCTAGAAATCCAACTAAACATACTTAAATAGCTAAATCAGAACGAAAGTATAGGTTTAGTTGTTTATGTGGCAAAAACCGAGTTCCAAGTCAAGTCAGAACCGAAATCGCGACAGCTGAGGTTAGGACTTAGGTCTGGTCGTCCAGTAGCCTTCACATAACATTGTGTAAAGATATCAAGTTGAAACAAGAGGTCTAAAGTAAGTTTTGGACAGAAACAGTATGGATTTCGGTCCGAAATCCATACATTTCGGTCCGAAATATGCCTATGTCTCGGTGAAAATTGTAGACAAAGGTGCTTTGGAGCTAAACTAATTGAACACGAAACCCTAGGACATCCTTGCATTTATTTAGAGTCCAGAAAATACCAAAAATAATTTATTTAATTGCACTTTAGATAATTGTCTTTTTAAATCATAAAACTCCAAAAATTAATTGTCTAGCTTTCGTGAGGAAGTAAAGTCTAGTAATCAGTTGTACCGTCCCTTGGGTTCGACCCTAAAGCTTAACTAAAACGACTAGTGAGGTTAGCTCTAGGTTATAAATTTATTTGATATCCTAGGTACAAAAGACCTTCATCAGAAGGCAACACAGAATAGTCAAGAATTGAAATAATGCAATGAAAACATTCAATATCAAACATGAACAATGAAAATTATTGCACTAGGTCAGATTCTTTGGTCACAGTTTTGAGACACTTTGGGTTGACTTTACTTTGCTGGGTAGGGCTTGGTGCCGTCACTCAGATTTTTGAGTTTGATACTAGGAAATTTAGGTATCCTAGATCAGTCCTCAATCGTTCGGGGATTTAGAGATTTTTGGGGTTTTCGTTCAAGTCTCGAGTACAGATGCACTATGCCTCCTCTTGACAAAAACTTTTGTGATGCCATCGGTTGACTTTTCTTCTAGTCGCCTAGTCAACGGAATTTGACTTTTGAGTTTTGAATTTTGAGTTTGGATTCTTGAGTTTTGCTCTCGAAATTTGGACTTTTAAATTTGCACTTTTAAATTGCCTTTTGGAATTTAAACTTCTGAGTTTGGACTTTGGACTTTTGAGTAACACTTTTGGAATTTTTAAATTTGCACTTTTGAGCTCACATTTTTAAATTTATTTTGTGACCTTGATATGGTATTTTTTGTTGTTTGAATTTTGTTTGTAGACTTTGGTGCTTGACTGTACCTGCTGTCCAGAACATAAAATGTTCAAATGTACCTGCTGTCCTGAACATGAAATTTTCAAAAGATTTTGTTAAGAAATTTAATTCTTGACTTAATCATGTGAATTTATTATTACCATTTTAAACATTTTTTAGACTTTAATTTTAAAGTGTTTTATTTATTTTTTATTTTTTTTTTATTTTTATGTTTGACCATGACATGATATATCAAAATATTCCTCATATTTTTCTTGACATTTTGATATTTTATGAGAATTTTTCTGATTTTCTAGCTATTTTTAATGTGTTTTTTGAAGTTTTCTACTTTGTGGAATTCTCTGATTGGTTGTGACGTGCTGTTCTGCTGTTATGTTTGTCAGAGATTCGCTACATGCTGGTTGTCACAGAAGATCTTCTCAAGCTGCTAATGTTAGGAGCTGATTGGATCATTTGGTTCGCGTTCGTGCCCGTGCGCCCAACGGGTCTGAGTTCGACTCGGATTGGCCTTATGGGTCCCGTCAGTCAGCGGGGTTTGTCGGAGTTCCGAGTTCGTCCAGTGTTTACTCTATTTCAACCTCCTTCCCTCCTCCGTCTCTGTTGACTCGACGGCAACGAGGGTTGACTTAGCGATTCCGGCCGTCGTTTGAACTATGGTTAGATTCTGTCGGATCACCTCTTCACCCTTTTCTCAGTTCTATTTTCAATTTTGGTTATATCTGCCCAATTTGTATGCCTCGCCAGCCCCCAATTCTGGTCAATGAACTTAGGCGAGCAAGGTGAGAACTGTCGATGATGATTCCTTGTCAAAGAACAATTGTGAGTGTCGGGGAAGCTCTCTGAGTCACTTATGACAGCCCACGGTGACACAAGTGTTGTAATTTTGATCATGATTTACACCCAGGGTCTGGTTTTGGTTCAACAAATCTGCAATTGGCATTTGGCCTTGACTAGTAGTATTCATCCCTGGTTCAACATACACTTTAGCACTGCCAATGTTTGGAGCGGCTTAAAACATTACTGTAGGCATATGTTAATTTGGTTGTGGAACTCTCATAGGATGCCATTTCTGGTTTTGGATTATAGCCCCTACTGTTAATCATGCTGTGGCATACATCCATGACAAATAGTAAGAAGCATTTCATAACTTTTGTGTATATTTCAATGATGATGAGATCATTCTGGGTCTTGGAAACATCCGATCTTCTTACCAATCACAAGAATCCTTGAGCTTATCCTCCATAACTGCCCTGACTAAGTTATGAAAAGTTTTCCCTTTCCCCTTTTTTTTTTTACTTTTATTATTATATATTTTTTTGCTTTACTGAGTCTTTGCCATCTCTACTATGTTTTTTCTTTTTTTTTCATTTAAGGAGACTATTATACAAGATGATATTTAATTTTATCGATTATCTTATAACTTTGCTTGCTGACTCTTTTTGCAACATGATCAAAGTGTAAACAAAGTGGGGGTATCTTCCTCTGACAACCTATCCATGTCTGTTAAGCTTATACCTAAAAGATTTATAAAATGAGAAGATATATGTATATATATTTTATTTGCTAGAGCTAAGTCCCCCTTTTTTTTAAAAAAAACAAAGCATACTAAGGTCCTTCTATTTTTACTAAGATGCATAAAGATGGGTAAATGTATTTCTGTAATTAAATGCAAAACTGATTATTATCATTTCTCATGTATTTTTTACTGATGGGTAAATAAGACCCCCTTTTTTGTTTTTTTGCACTATACACAGATTCCCCCTTTTTTCATATATGCCCTTGGTTTCCTACCTTATTACACTTTTGTTAATTTTAGATCCATTCATTCCTTATCTCATGCATGACACTTGATATAACTACTATTAATGTTAAAACACAGTAATATGCATGAGTGTGCGCTCTCAGGCAAGCACCCCTCACACACAAACCATGTTTCTCCACCAAACTTTATTTCTTGAGTATTTTTTTATATTAAGGAACTCATTGGCACAGGCAAGTGTGCGCTCTCTGGCAAGCACCCCTTACCCATGCCTCTGAGCCCTAGAACAATATTATTTGATGATCTACATGAGGAACCTTCTAAATCTAACACTTAGCTTCAAGGGAAATGAAAAAAAAAAGAAAGCACAGAAAAAAAAACTAAAAGGTGGAAACTAAGAAGAGAAGCTCATAGAAATGGAATTTTGTGTATTAAACTTGGTACAATGGAGTCCCTACCTCTCTGTAGATTTGCTCCTACTTGTTTTAGAATTTGATTACAATAGTGCAACTAAACAAATTGACAGAATTTTGGCTTGCTAATTCCTCTTTTTTTTACAAGTCTTTTTCTAAAAACGATTTTGGCAGCACCTTAGTGTGTTTTTTCCAAAGTGCCGCCCCTAATCTTCCATCTGAGGCTTCTTTTATAGGCATGAGTTAGGTTTTGCTTCTCAATTGACCTTGCCATGTGGCATCTCCTCAGATTTTCGAAATCTGATCAAGGGCTGAGATGTTGTGATGGAGAACCGCCATACTTTTCCAAGCTTTGTTTTACTTCTTTCTTTTACTGCTTGATTATACTCTCCAATGGGTATTTGACATTTGGCATTCAATGCTTTGTTTCAGCTGGGTCCAGTGGTATGCTCCCTTGACTCACTACTCTTTACTTGCGTTATGTAAGCAATTGGGTTTGGTATTGAGTGCTCATAGCTGCTGCATGTTTGTTTGTGATTTCAGTTCATTCCTGTCTTGATCTAATGGCACTGGTGAAGGCTACCCATTTTTACTTGAAAGCAATCATGAGGTGTTGGCAGCTTCTTATTGGTTTATCTTGATATAACAAGTGGGGTCCAGTGCCATTTGGCAATTGAGTAAAAGGCAAGCATCCAATGGTCGGTTAGCATCTAAGGGCTGAGGTTCATAGAGGGAGTGCCTTCAATAATTGGTATGTTGCTGGCGTGGTATGATTGATATGCTGCTTCCTTCATCAACACATGTGCCTTTTGATCATCATCTAATGGCTGCAGGATGCTCCTTGGGGGTCAAGTTTTTCTACTGGCGTTCAAGTCACATGGAGAGGAGGGGGACCAGTGAGATAACCTTCCTTTTACTTTTCACTTTTCTCCTCTCAAGTTCAACCAAAAGCAACAGTGTCTCCAGTGGATTTGGTGGCAATTAACATTTCTTCTCAGTCATTATAGCATCTAAGTACCATGTTTAACATGCCTCATTAATCAATTGAATTTGTTGACCATTGTTATGCCCAGCTTGACCAACGGTTGACTGGTTATGGCACCAATTGGCGTTCTCATCACTTAGGCATAATTTGATTGCAATTGGCCACATAGGATACATTGTTACACATCCAGGAAGGTGTGTGAACCATGGATTGATACTTCACTCATCCAATTTGCTCAATTTTGAGTTCTTCTTTCTCACTGGCTTGATCTTCTCTTTTGAAATTGGGCACCATAGAGTTCACTATAGGGGTCGGGAGTGGCATCACCGTGTTCTACTCATCATGAGCTTTCCAGCGGTATCAAGAATTCCGACAATGGTGGAGGGAATCGTCGGATTGGATTTTGTCAGAGGCGGAGAAGAGCTTCGTCTCCGATTCCTTTTTCTTTTCTTTCCGTTTGATTGTGGAGCCCAAGGACGAGACCCAATGGCAGCTTGCCGTTTGTGAGGGAGTGAATTGCCGACAGGTGGGGTCGAGTGCGAGAGAGCCAATCATGGCTCGACACTTGTGAAGAGGTCGATGGGCAGATCAGGTTGGAGAAGAAGGCTGTTGTCCGAACCTCTCCATTTCCGTTTTAATGGATCTGTCCATTTTCAGAGGATTTTCATGATTTTACATTAAGTCCATTCTCAAATAAATTGTTTGGATGCCCTCTCTTTATTATTTGATCATGTAAATTTGCATGGATTCTCATAAAAATATGAGGAACATAGTAGTCATGGATTTTCTATTTTTTGGATTTTTAAACTAATTAAATGAATTTTCTAAAGCTTATAGAACAATTCATATAATTAATTTATTTATGCATCCTTGTTGCATCTTTCTAGCTTCTTGTTTTGTCCAATGATCCATGATATTTATGTCACATTTCCTTCTATTAATATTGAATATTAAATATCAAATTAACACAGCCATATGGCGAACTGTGTTAATATTAATATTAATATCGATATTATGGCATTAATTCAGGCACATCTTTTACTTCAAAAATTGACCCCCCTCCCTCTGAGAGTCGGGACCTGTCATGTGTTCACGGGCCATATTTTCACCGTCTCGTGACTTGTTGCAATTTTCTTGTGCGGCAAAAATTAGAGGTAAACAAATACGTTTGTCCTTTTGCACAGCTTAGGTAGGCATCAGTATACTTTTCAACCTTTATCAGAGCACGCATGTCCTTTCGCAGTGTTTAGGTAGGTATCAGAATACTTTTCAGACTTTATCAGAGCATGCTTGTACTTTTGCAGAGCTTAGGTAGGTATTAGTATAATTTTCAGACTTTATCAGTGCTAGTCCTGTTGCATGAATTTAATGACATTAAAAATTAATTTAAATTAATTATTTATTAATTTAATTTAATTTAATGTAATAAAATTTATTTTAATGGAACTAATTTAAAAAATTTAACTAATTAATTTTAATTTAGCTAATGAATTTGGAATAAGTAATTATTTTATTTAATAAAATTAATATCATAAAAATGAATTATTTTAGCTAATGAATTATTTTAATTAATGAATTACATAAAATTAAATTAATTTTTAATTACATTAAAATGACTAATTTAATTTTTTCCACTAACTAATAAATTTTAATGAAAATATAATTACTTTTAATTAATTTATAAAATTATATTAATTTAATTAAAATGTAAATAGTAAAAAGAAAAAGAAAAAGAATTGATTTGACTGGGGCGGTGGATTCCTGACATGCTAAGATCCGAATCCAGGATTTCGATCTCAGCTGTGAAGACGAAGAGAACTGGCCTCGTTACGATGGACCTGTGGTGTTCCCTGATAAGAATATGATTAATCGGGGGCGGCGAAAGAAGGACCGTGATTGGATGTGGATGGATGTAATGCGAAATAATAAAAATAAAAAAAGAAGAACCACAGAGGACAATAACCCACAACCACCTATCTCTTTGGAGGAACTTCAATCTGGTCGCCGTGCCAATACGCATAGACGAACAAGTACAAGGAATAGACCTCCGCCTTCAACAGGTAACCGAGGTGAAACTTCTTTTTTCAGGGAGCCAGTTCAACCTAGGCGAAATTCCATTAGCGTAGATCCACGAACTCAAAGCCGTATTAGTCTTGGTATAGGAGGAAATGAACCACGCCGAAATTCCATAGCGTAGATCCACGCTCAGCTTCTGCCAGATATGTCACAAGTCAGGGGACATCAATTACAAGGGACAGTCAAGGAGCATCGAGTAGCAGAGCACAAATCGGAATACGTGGTGGAATTTTATGTCTTGGCGCAAGAATAACTAATTTTGCAAGAGAAGGAAGAAAATGAGTGTAATATTTATGGTGATAATATAATATTTAGTTGAATTGTACTTTTATGTGATGTGAAAAATAAGTCTAATATTCGTAGTGTGATTAAACTTTTCAAATCCAGAGCTGTTTTTCAGTTCAAAGTGTGATTATCTTGGTCGTTTGTCATTTTTGTTGTGATCAAATGATACGCCCAAAAATTTTGAAATTTAAGTATAGAAAATAGGTCCACCAATAAACAGCTCAGTATTTTTCTGAGAATTTTTCAAAGCTTCCTTATTGGCTTTCTAACGCTAAACTTATCGAATCCAGAGCTGTTTGTTCAGTTCAAAGTGTGATTATCTTGGTCATTTATCATTTTTGTTGTGATCAAATGATACGTCCGAAAATTTTGAAATTTAAGTATAGGAAAATAGGTCCGCCAATAGACAGCTCAGTATTTTTCTGAGAATTTTGCAAAACTTCCTTAATGCCTTTCTAACGCTAAACTTATCTAGTAGCAGAACTATCTCGTACTTAGGTGTTTCGTACTCGTTGTGATTGGTCCTAATAAGTTTATAGTTATTATAAAAGATAAAAAACATACATAACTATGTCATACATAAATAAATAAAATATAGAAGTCATACATATCATCACCATAAAATATAGAAGTCATACATAAATATAAATTACAAATAAATCCTAAATATGTCCAGTACGTGGGATCCACCTCCCCTCACTAGGAGACCAAATACACGGAGGACCTGGCGGCTGACGGGGGTCTTGTCCGCGAGCAAGTCCGGCAGGTGGTGGACAAGGAGTCATCTGAGGAGTGGAATGACGAGGTGGTGCACTAGAAGAAGAGGCTCCGCCATATGTCTGACCAAATGGACCATAGCTCTGACCAAAGGGAGATGGCTGAACTGCAGGTGTACGGCTCGTCCAAATGTACTCCAATGGACGATAAATAAGTGTCAGCCGGACTCAAGATAGGCTTGCCCTGAGAATATGGTGGTGGTCCAGGTGGATACTGTTAGAGATATGTCCTAGAAGACAATCAGTTGGTGGCTATTATATTAGTTTATGTTATTGATGATAATTGATCATTTGTTCCTAGAGATTATTATTGACAGATCATTCAGGTTGACGATCTGAATTGTAGATCTCTGTAGATCATTCGTTAGAATGACAATAATATCTCTAAAGAGTCCATAGTCTTGATAATTAACAAGGAACATTAATTATCATATAAGACTAGTATGCGAGTTAAGTGATGATTATGTTCTACAAATCATAGGTAAAGAGTTACCGACTTAATTGCTTATGTGTATGTTACTGGAACATAGCACGGGACATGACCCAATGAAATAAATATATGGATTGTGTTATGTGTCATTATTTATTTCATATGTGTTTGATTCTGAGTTTGAGATGATTCAGTTTCTTCACATGAGGATAAGTTCTATAAATATCGTCTAACGCTGATTCCTGATAAGGGCTGCTATACGGACTTTATTTATGTTCTCTTGAATTGTGCGGGGGGAAACTATTCATCAAGACAACCGTATGTCCCTCATTAGTTCACCTAGTGAGTGATGATATCTACTGGGCCCCTTGATGGAGTTGGATCGTATGCGCGCAACTAGGCGATCAACTCTAGATCAAGAAACGTATAATCTGCAAGAATGACACATTCCTATCTTAGATTATACAAGGATATCATGTGACATAAGAATCAAAACAATAAGATACCATTTCTTATGCAGGATTGAAGTGTTGTATTGGTACAGTATTTGTTTATGCGAATTGGGAATCATAACGTGTTGCTAGATACCGCTTATGATTATTGGAAATAAATGACGATTTATTTTTCCATGGCCAACATAGCATAAATCCTCAAAGGGTCACACAAATAGGACTTTGACCATACGGTGTATTATTTATTTGATTGCATTAATGAATGCAATAATATGATATGTTGATTAATTAATTATATACCGTTGCGAACCGTTATAATTAATTAAGTCAAGGGATCATATAGAAATAAATTAATGCACATGCTAATCCCAAAGTAATTATCAATAAGTTGATAATTAATTTCACTCAATAATATTTAATATAATTATGGGAATTATATTGAATATATAGGCTTCAATTAATTAAGTCTTTTTGAGTCCAAACAATAAACTATTGTTTTAGCCCATTAAATATTTGATTTAATGTGATAAAATGGAAAAGGATAAAATGGCCCAAGGCCCATACGTGGCCGGCCATTGAATATGGCATAATGTTAATTAATCACTTTGATGAAAGGTTAATTAGGTGGCAATATAAAAGAAATTTTGATGGTCATTTGAATTAACCTAATTGCTATCTTCTCTCTCCCATACATGATGCCGCCACCCATTTTTAAGAGGAGAGAAATCAGTTTCTCTCTTCCTTAATTCCTTTCCATGGCTAATTGATAGGTCTCATGTGTTGAGAATAGCTATTTCACTAATTGATTGTCGATTGGAAGAGGAATAGCGAGTGGATTAGCTTTGTTCTTGCTCGTGCTAGCACATGAGATTAGAACTTGGTTAATCTCCTTGGTGGACTCGAGGCAACCGGACGGCAGCCGTAAAGGTGACGAGCACGCCACCGACTCCAAGAGATTGGATTCGAGCCTTCCGAATACAATTTTGGAAGAGGTAACCTCCTACGCTTCTCCTTTTATGATGTTAATCACTTGAATGACTAGATCCGTTAATCGTGCGTATTAATTCCTTGTTAAATGTTAATAAAAATTAAAATTACACGTGGACTTGAGTTCCTAACAGTGGTATCAGAGCGCTTGTCGTTATTCAAGTTTTTAACATTTTTTAAATGGAGAAATTTGTAATTAACAAAGTTAATTAGTGATGTGTGTGCTTGCTGTCTGAAAAAAAACTGTTTTTCTGTCTTGTTGCTTGTTTTTCGTGATGTAAACTTCTCTGGAATTTTTTCTGTCTTACTGGAGGTTGTAGATCTTTGAGTCATGGTTCTTTTGGCGCTGGTTTCACTATTTTATAAATAGTTATGAATTTTTAGTGAATTAAACGGTAACGGTGCGCAGATCTGCCGTTCTGCTGCACAGTTCTGTTTGTTGGGCAAGAAAGACGTATTTTTGAAAAATACCTACCTGTATCTTTTGGCTATAATTAATCTAGACTTGATACTCTTTCTGAATATGTGTAATTTGTTACCTATTTCGGATTTTATGTGTATGTTCACAAAATACAGGCAGACCCATAAATGAGATCCAGAATGATCTGGAAAGAGATACTATCTGTTTTTTTATAAAAAAGTTTATCTAAAATCAAGGCAAAGTATGGAAAGAATCGATATCATCAAATCTGTCTTTGTAAACAAGCTGGTTGTTTTGACAAAATAAAATTATTGAAGGACTTTTACAGAAAAGTGTTTGAATAGAGTTGTTCTATTTTGAATTAGGATTCTGTAAAAACTAGTTTCATAATTTTTCGACAATGTTTGATGCTTCAACTGGGTCATAACTTTTCGGTCGTCAGTCTGTTTCAGAACTGGACTTGTTACTTGTATGACATTTAACTCGAAAATTTTGAATAGACCTTACTATTTCTTTTTCCATGGATAGGTAGCCAATTGTATGTGCTAAGTTTTCTGTGTAAATTATTTATATGAAAATTGAAAGGAAGATGATCCTTTAGACCTAATGGTTGAGATGAAAAACAGAAAATCTGATAACGGTGTTTCGCGCACAATATCAGGATTTGTCTTTTTTTATTCTCCCTGATGGTAAATGATCTCTCACTTAAATTTTTACTGGTAGTTGTACTCATTGTAAGGAGCTCTCTGGATTTATTTCGGAATTTTTGGAGACCGAAAAATTTTGAATTTTATCGGATCCCAAATTGCTTATTTTAATTAGTTAAAATATATTCTAATTAATCAATTAGTTGAAATATTAATTAGAACACTCCTTAAATACCCTCCTCTCTGTTTTTGAATTGTAGATTAAATTTCAAAGGTTTAAACAAGTAGTTGTAATGTTAAACCTTTTTGCATTTGAAAAACGAGCGACAAGCATACACAAAGATTCTAATTAATGAAGTTAATTAAGAACTAGTTAAATCATGTATATTGTATATGTGCTAACTCATTTTTGTAGGAGGATCGTGGGTTTAGTATGGCTTAAGATTCCAATGCCTTGTGTGTTGTAATTGTATGCATGTGTGAATGTATGTAATGCGGCCTTTGGTGCCATTAATTAATTTTGATTAATTTTAATGTAACTTGTGAGGCTTGCATGCCCCTAAGGCCTAGGAGGGAATTAGGATTTTTCCACATGTATTTATTTCCATTAATTATTAGATAGGATCTAGATAATTAGTGGGAGGGCTTGAATTAGATTAGTCTTGCTACATGGAGATGCGGCGAAGACTAATATGCAAGCTGGAGCCATACAAACCCACAACAATGTTTGTGTTTTGAGATGCATGTAATTATGTGATTGTTTGAATGCTATGAAATGTCATAGGATAGGTATGGGTGTATGTTGACACGACCACCAAACAAAGTCGCATAATAAATGTCCCATTAATTTGATTAAGCCGACCGCCCTCCTTCTCTCTATCCCCTTCACGTCGTACGGTGTCCAAATGACGCATTCCGCCGACGCGAGACGTCATTGGTCAACCCTCGAAAGTCGGGGTGTAAATCGAATTTACTAGGAGCAAATAGAGAGAGGTTACTTATCGATGGACCCTAATCGGATTGGACATCGGGGTGAAGTTTGTGGATGTACATGAGACATTTCACAAACCAAGAGTCATATGGTTGATATGATTGGTTAAGGAACCTACCCTATCTAGTTGTGTTGGTGTTATGCCGATGCTGGCATCTTCTCAACGAAAATGGGGATCTTGGAAACCGAGTACATTTGGGACATTAAATGAATGTAGTGGGAGTTTTGTTTATCATTATAAATAAAACATTGCATAAACTAAATGAACTTAAATTGACATTGTTATAGATACTAAATGTGTTGCGATCAATCTTTGAAATAGAACAAGCTCGTTTCTAAAGGAACTTACTTGGAGAAGTAGTATCGATTCCTAAGACACTGTTCTTAGTGAAGAGAAACTTGAGTATGTTAATTCCCAATTTATTTTCTCGACTTCCTGAACGTAGCATCACGATACTTGATTGACTTTTACGAAAAATTATTCAATAATTCGAATGCCGATATCCTCATTTTAGGATCTCTAGACCTTTGGATTAGAGAATTCATACGGACTAGATTTGTCTCCTATGCTCGCATCCACTTACTCAAGAATGAGTTCTTAGAGAAAGTAGACGTTGACTCAATTATTTATTATCGAGTAATGGAGCATGAATTAAGTAAGAGAAACTTCTTTTAAGAAGGCACATAAAAGTTTCATTGGCTTGCGAACTGAAAGGTTTGAGTAGCTAATTGACAACTAGAGATATCAAGATCTCCAATATCAAGGATTGTTGATATTGTCATACAATCTCTTCCTAATTAAATGAATGATATGATGTTACATTTCGCAAACTTGTTTGTGTAAATTGTAATTAGCTAAGTATTTAAGAAATACTTTGCTTAAGTATGAGTTGAGACTTCGAGACCCTCAATTGTGACCATGTGTCACATGAGATGTTTCATTGCCGTTTATGGAGGCATTTGAAAGGTTGTCCGAAATACCGTGATTACCGTATGTTGTAATTCTTATGAATATTTGTCGTTCAAATTATCTCGCTATCTCTAATTCACACTAGTAACTGGGTACTAGTTCATGAGCTCGCATTTAGTGAAATGTGTAAGCAATAAAGATAAGAAAATATTCGAGAGTAGTGAAGTGAACTCCGTATAAGAAAATGGTTTATTCGCTTAAATCACTACCAATGGATACGTAGAGTTGTCTTTACTAATAGGAATTGTAGGTCAAATACCTCGTTCCTTACATCCTAAAACTTTATCTCCATTTCATATCGATGATGGATGATTATGTTTTGTAAAGGACAAGCGATGTTCTTTTATTGTGGATTTGTTTATATGATTTCATGTCTATTGCTTGAATATGCTTGAAATGGATAAACGAGTTTTGAATGACAAATAGGATGCGTAAGACTTCACGTAAAGTATTTGACTTTCGTGTGAAATGACCGCTTAGTCATACATAAACGAGAATCACATTATGAGAGTCTACATAGCGTAGAGCTCGTAGATCAATTCCATTGTGAATCAAATTGAGATATGTGAATCATGTTTGTTAGATGACAAAAAGTGTCTTTGACCTATAAAGGTTTAAGGACAAGTAACTTGATTAGGACTTATACATATCGATGTATTTAGACCTATAAGTACTTGTGTAATGAATGATTGTTGACACTTTACTACTTGACCAACGATCATTGTAGATATTAACGTATCTATCAGATAAGGTATAAGTGTGAATCTTTTGACAAGTTCAAAGGAGTTCAAAAGTGAAGTTGAAAGACCATTCAAGAAAGGTATAAGTCTTACAATTGATCATGGTAAATAGTTAAGTCATATGATTTGATGTATTATCTAAAGAGTGTGAAAATAGTTTCACAACTCACTCCATTAGGAACATTATATTAGTGTAGTGTGTCCAAGAATGGAGGTATCAAACTTTATTTAATATAGTTCGATCAGTAATAAATCGAATTGACTTAATCGACTCATATTAGGGATTCGTGTTTGAGGACAATATTGTTTACACTGAATAATATTCCATCGAAGTCCATTGAGAAAGATTTCTTACGAGATTTGATCTATAAGTACATTATTTCTCAAGATTTGGTGTTAAGAAGCTTGTTTCAAGATTTGTTGACTGATAAGCTTGAACCGAAATAGGACGCTTAATGTTTTTGTAGGATACTTAAATTAATCGAAGGTACTACTTCTACGAACATGATAAGAACAAACTAGTTGTTGCTAATCATAACGTAGTCTTGGAGAATAATATTCTCAAGAAGAAGTAGTGGGAGTAAAGTGAGCATTAAAGGAGTTTATGCATCGCTACAAGAAGTACCCTTGTGGGAAACTTGTCACTCCATACATGGTGCTTAGTGGGAGTTGAGCGGAACTTCATTCACAAGTCGTTGTGAAAGGAAGAAGTTCATGAGCACGCTCGCTTCTAATGACGACTTAAACATATCACGAGTTGATGATGTTTGAGAAACTCAGTATATATGAGGATCAAGAACTTATTCTACAAGTCGTTGTAAAAGTAGTTCATGAACTCGAGCACTAATCCTACAAAAGGTCAACGAAAGTGATTGTCTGACCGAAAGGTGCATAGACATCATCGCACCTGGCATATGAGGATCCGTTGATAATTAAAGGACCGATGGAAGAATCCGATTCCACAAATATGGTTTGAACACATGTGATCTTTAAGTGCAATCCATGTGTAACAACAAGGTATAGACTTTTGTTGATGTTCATGAAGGAGCAATCCATCAAGAACATTCATATCTTTAAAGGAAAGATTAACATGGATGACAAGTCGACTATGTACAAAGCACAGCTTCACGTTGTGGCTATGTCTAAGTCGATGACGAGTTGACTATGTACAAAGCGATGTTTTTCGCTTGTAGCTATGTATAAGTCAGTCAATAAAGATCATTCTAGTAGTAGTTGCATTTCATATATATTGATATATGAAAAGGTACATCAGAACCGTCTTCATTGATTGAATGAAGAAATATGTTGTGTGTATGACACAAATCGAGGTCTTAATTAACGCATTACTAGAAACATATGCGTGCCTCCAGGATCCATTAATGGATCGAAGCGAGCATTGTGGAATAAATATTTTGACAAGGAAGTCAAGTAGTTGATTTTCGTCAAAAGTATCTTGTATAGACAAGATATTCAGTAGAAGCATAATTGTGTTATTTGTATTGTACAAGTTAACTGGATATTATCTGGGAAATAACATTGATTAAATTAATATTGTCAAGATCTCATTGAAGAATGATTTATTGGGTAAGATCACCTAAATCCTAGGAAACAAAATCTATAGAGATAGATTATGATGGATATTAGGTTTGAGCAAATGTGCATATAATGACGAAGTATTCTAGATACATGAAAGGTAGACTCTCAAATAAAGGATGTCAAACCACGTCATGTGGCATATAACTTGAGTTTGACTCGGTTTATTGCAACTCAATTCGAGAAGAAGTGCATGAAATAGTTCAAGCATTCTTTCGTTACGAGTTTTATTTTGTACGCCATTTATGCACATGCCCTAATGTGTTGTATGACAAGCAGTTGTCAAGTGGATACAAGGAAGACACGTTTGGACAATAATCAAAGGATATTCTCGAGTATCTTATGAGAAAGAGAAATATGGCTTTCATCTGTTATGATGAAAATCAGCTCGTGTAAGTTGTTACACTGATGCTATTTTCGACAGATTGATATAATCACAATTGAGTTACGTGTTTTGCTTAAAGGTGGTGTTGTAAATTTAGAAAGGTGTTCTAAATGGAATATTACAACCGTTTCCGTCATCAAAGAAAAATACATAGCAACTTGTGAAGCAACGAAAGAGAATAGTTTGGATCAAGAAGATCTTTGTCAAGCTGATATGATTCTATGCATCTCGAACCATAGCTTAGTCTTGAAGAACCCAATATCTGATTGGTGATCCAACTATGATCTATGACAGTATCACTTAATCTCATATGATGATGATCAAGACTATATATATAGGAGTATATATATGCGTAGGTTCAACCAAAAGTGGATAGTTTCGTGAACACAGCGAAGACTCTAACATAATCTCTACCTTAAGCAGTATATAAGGTGCTATCGAGCATCTATACGTAATGGACGTACGAGTAACTGGCTTTAAGGGTATTATCTCTTTTGAGGTTCGAGACATGTATATATGTAGATATATGACAAGTTCTTCATTGGCTAGATCACTGCTGATTGACTCTAGGCCAAGTGGGAGATTGTTAGAGATATGTCCTAGAAGCCAATCAGTTGGTGGCTATTATATTAGTTTATGTTATTGATGATAATTGATCATTTGTTCCTAGAGATTATTATTGACAGATCATTCAGGTTGAGGATCTGAATTGTAGATCTCTGTAGATCATTCGTTAGAATGACAATAATATCTCTAAAGAGTCCATAGTCTTGATAATTAACAAGGAACATTAATTATCATATAAGACTAGTATGCAAGTTAAGTGATGATTATGTTCTACAAATCATAGGTAAAGAGTTACCGACTTAATTGCTTATGTGTATGTTACTGGAACATAGCACAGGACATGACCCAATGAAATAAATATATGGATTGTGTTATGTGTCATTATTTATTTCATATGTTTTTGATTCTGAGTTTGAGATGATTCAGTTTCTCCACATGAGGATAAGTTCTATAAATATCGTCAAACGCTGATTCCTGATAAGGGCTGCTATACGGACTTTATTTATGTTCTCTTGAATTGTGCGGGGAGAAACTGTTCATCAAGACAACCGTATGTCCCTCATTAGTTCACCTAGTGAGTGATGATATCTATTAGGCCCCTTGATGGAGTTGGATCGTATGCGCGCAACTAGGCGATCAACTCTAGATCAAGAAACGTATAATCTGCAAGAATGACACATTCCTATCTTGGATTATACAAGGATATCATGTGACATAAGAATCAAAACAATAAGATACCATTTCTTATGCAGGATTGAAGTGTTGTATTGGTACAGTATTTGTTTATGCGAATTGGGAATCATAACATGTTGCTAGATACCGCTTATGATTATTGGAAATAAATGACGATTTATTTTTCCATGGCCAACATAGCATAAATCCTCAAAGGGTCACACAAATAGGACTTTGACCATACGGTGTATTATTTATTTGATTGCATTAATGAATGCAATAATATGATATGTTGATTAATTAATTATATACCGTTGCGAACCGTTATAATTAATTAAGTCAAGGGATCATATAGAAATAAATTAATGCACATGCTAATTCCAAAGTAATTATCAATAAGTTGATAATTAATTTCACTCAATAATATTTAATATAATTATGGGAATTATATTGAATATATAGGCTTCAATTAATTAAGTCTTTTTGAGTCCAAACAATAAACTATTGTTTTAGCCCATTATATATTTGATTTAATGTGATAAAATGGAAAAGGATAAAATGGCCCAAGGCCCATACGTGGCCGGCCATTGAATATGGCATAATGTTAATTAATCACTTTGATGAAAGGTTAATTAGGTGGCAATATAAAAGAAATTTTGATGGTCATTTGAATTAACCTAATTGCTATCTTCTCTCTCCCATACATGATGCCGCCACCCATTTTTAAGAGGAGAGAAATCAGTTTCTCTCTTCCTTAATTCCTTTCCATGGCTAATTGATAGGTCTCATGTGTTGAGAATAGCTATTCCACTAATTGATTGTCGATTGGAAGAGGAATAGCGAGTGGATTAGCTTTGTTCTTGCTCGTGCTAGCACATGAGATTAGAACTTGGTTAATCTCCTTGGTGGACTCGAGGCAACCGGACGGCAGCCGTAAAGGTGACGAGCACGCCACCGACTCCAAGAGATTGGATTCGAGCCTTCCGAATACAATTTTGGAAGAGGTAACCTCCTACGCTTCTCCTTTTATGATGTTAATCACTTGAATGACTAGATCCGTTAATCGTGCGTATTAATTCCTTGTTAAATGTTAATAAAAATTAAAATTGCACGTGGACTTGAGTTCCTAACAGATACTGTGTCTGGTATGAAGGATACTCAGTGTGGTATGGTGGGTACTGCGTCTGGTACTCATAATGGGTAGGTGGGTCTGGATATGGGCCAGGGGGTGGGCCTGGTGGTGTCGGTAACTCGTCACTGGATGGCTCCGTGACTGCATGGATGGGTGGCTGTGTGGATGGCTGACTGTCTGTCCGTCTGCTCCGCACAATAGGCTGGCTGGGTCTCGGCTGATCAAAATATGTGTCACAGTCGTGTAGAGTATACCCAGAAGGCTGTTACATATAATGATATTACAAATAGTATTAATATTATCAATAACATAACAACAAAAAATAATAATATTACAAATATTAGGTTACCGTCATAAACTGCTGCTCCTCAAATCCGGGCTCTGGCGCGTGATCCTCCTCCGGCGAATCAGGTATGGAGTCTATGTCTGTAGCTAGATCCTTCGCCTCTAAAAGGTGAGGTAACCGATGCGGCTCCCCAATGAGCTCCAACTGCGTCCTGCAGCCCTTCAGCATCTCCTTCCCAGCACGTCTGAATCATTTCTTCACCGCCCATGCACATGCTCGCAGAGCTTGTGTCAATATGTGCTTCACATGTTTATTTGTTGTTAGTGACTAAAATACAAATCAATCCATTTTAATTGTACCTAAAAATATAATTTTCGTAAGTAAAAAACTTACCATATTCACACGCTCAGGCGCATCCTCTAGGTAGGTCATCCGGCCAGCCGAAATTTGTTGTGCTACTCCCGGAATGGGGACAAGATGAGTACCTCCATGTATCAGCATCCATCTATCGTAGGAGGGCAAAATATCATCACTCCATGGCCACGCCTCTGCTACCTCGACCTGGGTCGTGTCGGTCCACATCGCCACCTCTACAGTGAAAAGATCATGTCAATCCCTCTGTCGAAATGTGCTATGCCGGTATTGTAACAACGCCTCCATCCTCCTCCAAGCCCGTTTTTTTTAGGTCATATTTAATGCATATATTATAAATATTTCAATTTAAATCACGAAGGTCAAAATAATAACGTACCGTAGGAAGAGGAGCCGGAACAGTCTGGAACAACATGAACTGATGCATCATCCGATCGGCATAGTGCCACGCCACGACCCAGAAATGGATGCATGGAACGCGGAGCCGGTAGAACCTCTGCTCGTAGCGGGCATAAGGAGGCATGACCACCTGTCTGAGCTCATCCTCGTATGGCCGCCACACCACGTGTGCATGCTCCATCTTCATTAGTACGTCTCGAGCGTACTCAATACCGCTGCGAACGGGACCTTTCACCTTTTTCGACCTAAGTCGTGTCGTCCATTGCCTAGCAAATCATTACAATTCAATTTTACTTATATTTTTTAAACTAACAAGGACACTATTAGATTTATTTCTTAAAATTAAAAGTCGTCACCTCAACATCACATAAAATTTATTTAATTACATAAATTTTTAATTAATTATCATGATTAAAATATTCATAATTAGGTAATCTAATTACATAAATTTTAATTAATTTTAATTACAGTAATTTAATTTGTTTAACTAACTAATTAATTTTAAATTACAATTTATTCAAAATCTTAATAATAATTTTTTAACGAACAAAATAATGTTATATTATAATATTTTATTTATTTTATTTAATACAAATATAATTAAAATAAAATTAAAATTTTTTAAAATTTTTATACGTAAAAAAAATTATACCTCCCATACGGCAGACATCTCTCAACTGACGGCTTGCCTCAATCTTGGAAATTTTTCGTAACTGCCGGCCGACAAAGTAATAACCGGGTGTACGACCACAACTGAAGCAGTAGCCACGGAGCAGGAACCTTCTGAGCGCCATTTGCCAGGACAGCCAAGTCCAGGCCGCGGTATAACATAACAAGTGTGGCCGCACCCCAGTTATATCTCACTGACTCAGATGAACAAACATCCTGCAAATAAGAAAAAATAATTTTCGTTAGTTTTTCGAGATTTTTAACTAAGTTATTAAGTTAGTACTAATGTAAGAGATGTTCTTAATATTTACAATTACTAACCCGAAGTAACTCCAGATAAAAACAAGGAACAGAATCTCCTGTGGTATCTGGAAACATCTCGCAAACCATCAACTACAACACCAGAGCCCGTGTGAAAACCCGTAAAATTATAAAATAAAACTTAAGTTTAAAATTGATAGTTAAATTCTGAAATAATTAAAATTATTAAAATTAATGACTAATATGTTATTAACAAAGAAATTCTTAGAAATCATGATAAAATCTAGTTTAAAAAAAATAATAATATTAATTAAATCGTAAAATCTAGTAAAACTTCAAGCAAACAAATAAATTTAATTAACAAAGATTCAAATATCAGATTCATAGAATTTATGTGGATTAAAATTAGATTAAAAGCTAAGTTTCACTGATCAATTAAATCAGTTTTCAAATTCCTTCAATTTCATCTGTTCTGGACCGTTTGATCAATTCCAAAATTTCTGGAATTTTCTGAGCCGTATGATCTTCTCCTTATCTCTTCTCCTCCTTCCTTTCTCTCTCGTCGAGACAGTCCCCACTCGACCCCCTTTTCCCACTCCTTCGACGAATCCGCTCGTCGCCCCTCTCTCTCTCTCCGTCGCCAATGGCGGAACCCACAGGGCCCCTTTCTCTTCCCTCTCCCCTGGCCATTAGAAGCTCGAGCCCCACTCCTCCCTCCTAGAATCACTCGACCCCACCGTTTTCTCCTTTCCCCCATTCCGATCGATGACCAACTGGGACCCCTCTCTCCTCTCTTCCCTGGTCAACAAAGGCACAACCCCATCCCCTCTTTTCCGTTGCCTTCGACCAATCTACTGTCTACTCTCTCTCCCTGTTGACCAAGGCGGAACCCCACCAGAGCCCATACCTCCCTCTCCTTCCTCTGGCCAATAACAGCGAAGGCCCCCACACTCTTCTCTGCCCCTGGTTTCGCCAAACCAGACGAGACAAACCCTAAACCCACTCCTCCTCACTCTTTAAGCCGCCTAACTATCCCTCTCTCTTCCCCTCTCTCACTCATTGCCTCTACCTCCTCCATTCCTCTCTGTTCCACTCGAGACCTTAGAGATTGCTTTCTCCCTTTCATTGTTCTTGACTCCTCCTCATATTTAACTCACTCACTAACTCCCTCACAACAGACACTCAGATCCACTCTCTCTCTCTCTCTTTCTCTCTTGCTGTACTGACCAACAATGGTGGTTGATGGATGGAACTTGGCGTTGGCTTGATGGCGGTAACAGCAACAACTTGACCTGTGGCAATTGTCAGCAGCTGCAGCCTTGCTCTTCCCTCATTTCTCCTCTTTGCTTGCTACCTCGGTTTGTCTTTTTCCCCTCTCTCTTTCTTTTGTTATGCTGTGAATATTGAGGCATGCACTTGAACTGTGTCAATTGATCTGTGATTGCTTGATTGAGCTCTGGATTGAATGATTTGCCTTGAAATTGTGCATTGCCCCTAATCTGATCTGTGTTACTTGAATGTGTTGAGGCATGCTCTGTATTGAACTGTTGTTTGTCTGTGTGGCTCGATTGAGCCTTACTCGATCTGTGTTGACACTTGTTGTTGGCTCGTGTGAGCTTTGCTTACTCTATGTTAAGCTTTGATCTGTGTTTGTTACTTGCCCTTGCGGCTAAATTGAATTGTGATTGAGATAGTTGAACTGTTCTGTGCTTGAGTTGCTTGTCTGAGGCTTGAAATTGAAATGTTAAGTAGAATATGCCTCTATTTGAGTTATCAGTGTTGTTTGATGCTCTCGGCTTGGTTATCAAGCTGGTACAGGCTTGGTACCAGCCATATGTCTCTCTGTTGGCTTTCTGGTATGCGTTGAAGTGCTGCCAGGGACCTTTCCGTCAGGTTTTCTGTTATCAGGGACCTAGATGTAAATATCCTTTAACTGGATTTAGACCAGTTCGTAAATAAATCTGTCACCAAGGACTAAAATGTAATTTTAAGAGCAAATAAAATTAATCTAAGGACTTATATGAAAATGTTAGTGTGGCTGGCGGGTCGGATCTGACTGTGTTTGATCGGATCTCGTTTTTACTTATCGGGTTTGGATTTGACCACCATAACCCGATGGCCTGCTGGACCCGATCCGTTAGGCACCAGGCTGGGCCCCTTATTCCCACCTGGGCCGTGGCTTTCCTCTGGCCTGTTCTCTTCTCTGGGCTACAGCGTGGTTTGTGTGGGCTCATTAAACCGAGCCCGTTTCTTTTCTGTTGGAATTTGTTTTCTGGACTGGGCCAGGTCCAAAATTAAAAATGCAGGATTAAATTAAAGAAGTAATTAAGTTAATTAAAAAGGGATTAACTTAAAAGTGAGAAAATGGTATATTAGTAGAATAATTTGAGATTAGCTTAGTGGACCGAGAAAAGGTTGAGACCCGAATTAAAAAGAGTTGCCTAAATTAAAAATCGGATTAATACGTAAACTTAAAGATGGGATAGAATTTTAAATAGTCCAGGAATAATTCTGAAAAATACAGATACAATGGAAACAACTATCTGGACTCGTATGATCCCAAACACATTAAAACACCAACACGTTAAAACATTAAAAACAGTAATTAACTGTAATTTGTAGATTAATTTATTCTCTATCTATACTTAGTATATTTATGGTTAATTTATTTCTAATGACATTTGAGTTTCATTTATTTATATTATATTTGTATATTTTTTTAGTTTCATTTATTAATTGACTAAAAGTGTTAATCCACAATTTAAAACTGTTAAAGGATTTCGTAAGTTTTTATCTACGTCTATAACGCGTAGAATGGACTGTAGGAACACGTCAGAACGACTTCCTTCACACTGTTTTCTAAATGGAATTTCGTCAAAATTTTATAAAATACTTTTTCTAGATTAATAATATATTTTAAAACAGAATCCTCTTTTCAGATAATCCAAATCCTTAATCCACGTAGTTAGAATCTCAATACAAAAGAGGGTTAACTTTAGTGATCGTTAGAATGAGTGTTAAGTTCTAGTTTCTGTTCTGATTAGTCGACCTTCCGTTAGGTGAGCACGAGGACTACTCCGGAGTAGCAGACGAGTACTACCCAGAGTACGAGGCCGGTGACGCAGGTCAGGACACCACCGACCATCACGAGGAGTAGTCGCGTCTTCTTAGACTTTTCCAGGTGTGGATTGTCTTTTTATGACTATTGTGGATGCCTTAGGTTTTGTTTAATTCTTAGTTAGTAATTAGATCATTATTTAAATGTGTGCATATCATGTCATCTACATTAAGTAAACATTTAAGAGCATATCATTAATTTAAAGATTAGTTTTGCATATATATAGGATATGCATTCATATTAATAAAGTGATTAATAACTTAAAAGTGCCCTAAATCAACACTTGCATCTGGTGCGGATCAGGATAGTGAGACCGAGTGAGATAAGAGCGTTTTGCACGCGATTTCCATTATCGGGAGTTGGCACCCCAGCTGAATGTCGGTCGGCTCCTTATGATAGCGATCTCGAGCAACGCGTTTCCGATGATCACTCAGCAGACCGAACGTTAGGCGGTACTGCGGTCATTTGATAGTTATTTGTATTACTATTATATCCATTTATCTTGTGTTATTATATTCCTTTGGCCTGACATTGAACTAAGAGCTGAGTGTGCCATTATATCAGACTACCTCTCGATCCCCATGAGTCAGTTGGCCGGTACCGTGTTTTACTGCCCACTTCTTTAGCGGGAATGTGGGAATAGGGGCAAGGTTGAGTAATCGAGCAAGGCTGAGTTAGGTAGATCTGTAGGTACGGTTCATGTCATTTATATTAGGATTTGTGAGATGGATTCTGGATTTTATGTGACTTATGATTTGACCTTTGAGTGCGGGTGCTTCACTCTCGTATTATTATATGAACTCCGTATATTACTATGTTATTATTATCCGCTTCTCCAGATACTTTTCAGATTTTACTTTGGCATGTCATTATGTGTGAATTAGTAATATCATTAAATTATACTCACACTTAGAAATTATAATATAGGAATTAAAATGATCAAACTTAAGTATGGTGTAGTTCCTAACTAGTTTTTAACCAAAGCCTTAGGTTTATCCTTTTTCCACCACTGAGTATTCGCGTACTCAGCCCACATAATTTCTTGTGGCGCAGGTTCAGGTTTGGTAGACTTAGCAGAGGAGTTTTTGCCAGAAGACCAAGCCGAGCTGGAATAGTATTTATCCGCTGTGCATTATTACTTATGTTTTGTTTGTATGACGACTGGAGATTTTGATATCTATATATTTTACCAGTCTTTTGTTGTATGAACAAACAATGCCATTATTATGTGATATTATTTGTATCTGTGACACTGTTTTATAGCCTTACGTGTGCGCAGCAGATTGTGCATATGTGGCGGGGCTGTCCTCCCCAGATTGTGGCTTGGTTTGGGGTGTGACAGCCCGTGTGTATCTATCGATCATATCTGCGTCCTCTGACCCAAGCCCCTCTGCCCACATATCACATAGTTTCCCAAACTGTACTGCGTGACATTTCCTGCATTACATAAACATTACACACACACACACACACACACACACTGACGGATCTAGGTGTAACAAAGGGGTGTCAATGTCACCCCTATTTTTTAAAATAATATTACTACATATGAATATTTATAGTTATAAAATGTAAATTTGTTATATGTACTCTATATTTGAACCCCATAAATATTTAGATGATTTTTCATTAGTGAACCCCATAAAATTTTTGAAGTATATTTCTTTTGTGAGGTTTTTTTTTGATCGATTAACAATTTCTATTTGTAAAGAATTATTACAATACAAAAGGATCATTTTTATAAACCGAAAAGAGAAATGTAGTTAATTTTTAGTTCTTGTTTGTGGGCCTTTCAATTAATTAAATAGGTCCAAAATATAGACCGAACATAAACTATGATGGATAACCTCATAAGCAGTCTAGCCGAACAACTACGATGGAATAGAAAACAAATAAGAAAATTTTGAAAAAAAGAAAAACAATTATATAAATAAAATAGTACTAAAAAACATTAATACTAATAAAAAAAATAAAAGGTACTGCTGCTCAAAATTTACCCTTTTATTTATCAAATCAATTCTTTTATTTTCTAGTTAATTTATGACATACTGAAATTCTAATTTAAGCAAGGTTTTAAAATACGATTTATGCGGTTTAGCGGTTGGGTGGTGATTTAGCGTTTATCGGTGATAAAACAGATAAAACAGTGATATAACGATTGTGCAGTGTGAAAAAAAATCAAGATAAACGGCGATAAAACAGAAAAAATAAAGTTTTTTAAAAGCTTGAATTTGAGTCAAATTCAAGTTTGAAATATATCCAATTTGTAGTTTGTTTCATATTCTTCTTATGACAAATGTCGGAAACAAAAATTCTTTATATATAAAATAATATTTTTATTTAAATATTATTAATTTATTGAATTTTTTAAAAATTTTTATGGCTTCACCCAGGTGAACCCCCATTCAAAATTTTCTGACTCCGTCCCTGCACACACACACACACACACACACACACACACACACACACACACACACATATATATATATATATATATATATATATATATATATATATTGCAGCATATCGCAAAATTATAATTAAATTTTAAGACGTTTCTTACCTCCCAGCACGTCGATCCATCGCCCTCTCTCTGAAACAATCTAGAATGGCCTCCATAGGAGTGTCCCGTGGTAATGCAAAATCTGCTAGCTTCTGCACATCGTCGTAATCAGTACGACCGGTCACCGGTCGTCCAGTCGTAGGCAAGCCAAAAATGAAGGCGACATCCTGCAAATTATATTTTCATTTTTTTTGTTAAACAACAAAAATAAAACAATAAATAATTATGTACCAACAAAACTTGGAAAAAATAATACCTCAAGAGTAACGATCATCTCGCCTACGCGGGGAAAGTGGAACGTGTGGGTCTCGAGCCTCCAAAACATGGCTAGACCCCGTATCATGGAACGATCCAATGGCATGTGACCTAACTCAACGAAATGAATAAGGCCCAATGTCACAAGACGCTGCTCCACCTCCTCGGTTCGTATCATTTTTGCCTTATGCACTTCGGGCGTCCACGCCTAAATAATTTAAAAAACAAATTATTTCCTATATATACTATTAACTATATACATAAAAAAGAATTAACTATATAAATAAAAAGTAATTATTTCCTATATATACCCTAAACTCTAAACCCTAAATAATTTAAAAAACAAATTATTTTCTATATATACTATTAACTATATACATAAAAAAGAATTAACTATATAAATAAAAAAAAAGTAACTTACTCGTACGCCTCGAAGCTCAGACTGACTAAGGTGCAGGAGCTGATCAGCAGGAGGAGAAACGGGAGGGGCAACAGGGGGGCATATGAAGAAGCACTAGGATCTCCTCCTGATGTAGATGCGCCATGATCACTCCGAGGCCTCGTGGATCGATGTGGATCCTCTGGTATTCTTCTTCGCGGTGGCATTTCGACTATTACTGCAATTAAAATTTAATAAAGTAAAAAATCTACCAAAATTTCGGCAGCATCTCCCCTGTACTGGGAGAGTTTTCAAAAAATTTCAACCCAATTTCAACCCAACCCCGAACAAACAACATATGATTTTACAATAAATCAATCAATCAATCAATCATTCAATCATTGCAACATATAATTTTACGATCAATCAATCAATCTACATGCAATTCACAAGCATTTCTATTCAAACAATAATAAAATAAACATATAAAAAAACTAACCTTGAGTAGAAACGGATTGACTCTCTTCTAAATAATTTTTCCCTATATTTTAAATTAATACCATCAATTATTACCATTTTTAATTTTTTTTTCATATTTAATTATCAAAATCTTAATTACTAAAAGCAAAAAAAATTAAAAAAATAAATAAATGACATATATATTTTCATATGATTTTCTCTTATTTTATCGTATTTTTAAAACAATTTTACAATTTATTATCTAATTTTGTAATTAATTAAGTAATGAATAAAAAAAGACAAAAAATCAATATAATTAATAAATTACATATAAATTTTCATATGATTTTTCCTTATTTTATCATATTTTTAAAATAATTTTACAATTTATTATCTATTTTTCTAATTAATTATGTAATTAATAAACAAAAAAAAGCAAAAAAAACTTTCAATATAATTAATAAATTACATATAAATTTACATTTCATTTTTTCGGATTTTTTTAGATTTTTTAAATATTTTTACAATATATTCTCTATTTTTTAATTTAATTAACTAATTAATAAACTAATAAATAAATAAATAAATAAAACTTACCTTTCTTCGGAGACGCGTCCAGAGAGCGAGGGAGAGCGAGGAGAGAAGGAGAGATCGGAACCCCATATATAAAAGCGAAACGCAAGATCGGAATCCAGGATTCCGATCTCGTGATACTATTTAAAAAAAGTTTATTATATTGATATTATTTTTAATATATTATATTAATTTAATACGGAAATTGATTACTGTCATCGCACTCTGTGCCATCCGAACCATCGCTCTGCACAACGCCTCAACTAGCGCTCGACCCCTCTATTCACCCAACGCGTATTTTTTGTTCAGTTAGTTATTATGAGTGTTCACTTTAATATGTACAAATGTTCACTTTGTAGTAGAATTTTTTCACTATTTTATAAGTGTTCGCTAGATCAAATATGTTCATTTTGATTTTTTTTTTGTCAAAAGTTCAGTTTGGTCAATACAAATGTTCAATTAATTGAGTATAACTGTTCAGTTAGTTGCAACAGAAAATATAAATGTTATGAGCAAACATGTTTATTTTATTAAGTATAAATTTTTAGTTTATTAGTAAGTACGATTGTTCAGTTTAATAAGTACGAAAGTTCAGTTTAATAAGTATAAATGTTCAGTTAGTTGCAACAGAAATACAACTGTTATAAGAAAAAAAAAACCAATTGAAGGGGTCACGAACCGGACAAAAAAATACATGTAAAAATTAGAATTGGAAATGAACCGATCCGGTTCAAATTAAATTTTTTTCGATTCTACCCCTGCCTCCTAGCGCACCTCTTGATCACGCGCGACTCTGACTCTAGCACGATTCCCGCGCATTAAACTGAACATTTCTTATTATTAAACTGAACATTTGTAACACATAGCAACGATGACTGGGATGGTATATTTACCGATTACACTTATAATTTCTGATTTAATACTATTTATAAATTTTTCGGCTTGTACAATAATATCTGGGCCTAAGTCCATATCTAGACAGTGGAACCGGACCGAAATTTTAAAAAATAATATTAAAATAATATAATCTATTAAAATTAATATCAATATAATAAGTTTAATATAAATAGTATCACGAGATCGGAATCCTGGATTCCGAACGTTAGATCGGAATCCTGGATTCCGATCTAAGCTTTGATCGGATTCTGAGTTTTCGATCTAAGCTTTTTAATTTTTTTATATATTATTTATTTATTTATTTAATTTATTAATTAGTTAAATAATTAAAAAAATAGATAATATATTGTAAAAATATTGAAAAAATATGGAAAAAATCAGGAATAATTAAACTAAATTTTATATGTAATTTAGTATTTTTTGGAAAAATTAAATTTTTTTTCTTTTTTTAGTTTATTAATTAGTTAATTAATTAGAAAAATAGATAATATATTCTAAAAATATTGAAAAAATATAAAAAAATCAGGAATAATTAAAAAAATTTTATACGTAATTTATTATTTTTTTTGGAAAATTAAATATATTTTCCTTTTAATTAATTTATTTAATTAAATATAAATTTAATTAATTTATTTAATTAAAAAATGAATAATTAAGTATAAATTTTTAATTAATTTAAACAACCATTTGATATGCGTCCCGGATGTCGTCCTCTATATATATTATTTTCATATTATATATTAAACAATCATATCGAGTCTCATGATCAAGGAAGCACTTTCTGGATTGCGTTACAAAGGAATCACACGAGATTGATGTTTTACTGAGACGGAGAAGAAAGACTAAATTCACTTGATTTACTGCATTTCTCTTTTTAATGGTTAATTTATGATTTTAAAAACATTTTTAGTAATTTAGAGTGGTTTTTAGGTTTGCAAACTTTCAAAGTGAATTTTGGAGGTCCAGAGAGCGTTTTTTGGGTCCGAAAATGGTCGTTACGGGGTTTCACCCCGATAACATGTGTAGATCTCGTCGCCAGCTTTCCGGAATGTCCTCGATCGCCCCAAACGGACCTTCCTATCAAAAGTTAAGCCTGTTTAAAGTTTTAATGTTCAAATTATGCCTTTGTATCCCTGCAAATTCTGAAAATTTATAATCTTTTTAAATGGTACAATTCATTTAATTAAATAAGTTATAAAAATTTATATTTTAATTAAATAAGTTATAAAAATTTATATTTTAATTAAATAATTTATAAAAATTTATATTTTAATTAAATAAATTAATTAAAATGAAAATAAATTTTATAAAAATTTAATTTAATTATTCCTGATTTTTTCCATATTTTTTCAATATTTTTACAATATATTATCTATTTTTCTAATTATTTAACTAATTAATAAATTAAATAAATAAATAAATAATATATAAAAAAATTAAAAAGCTTAGATCGGAATCTCGGATTCCGATCTAAGAATTAAAAAGCTAAGATCGGAATCTCGGATTCCGATCTAAGCTTAGATCGGAAACTCAGAATCCGATCAAAGCTTAGATCGGAATCCTGGATTCCGATCTAACGTTCGGAATCCAGGATTCCGATCTCGTGATACTATTTATATTAAACTTATTATATTGATATTATTTTTAATATATTATATTAATTTAATACTATTTTAAAAATTTTCGGGGAACCGGACCAGTAATACAGGCTCGGCCCGTTGGCAACTTGAGCAACTACCCAGCTTCGTGAATGGACGTCTCCAGTTCCCAGAGCCGGAGCAGCATTGTAAATTTGTAATAAAAATCCGAAAGCCGAGAAAAGAGCAAAGATCCGTCAGATGTCTCAGATTCCCTTCAGAGTTCAGACCCCTTGAAGACTCAAGTTGTTAATTTCTCGCAAATTTCACCTCTCTTTCTCACCTAATCCCACTAACTACCCTCGTCCCTCCTCATCCTCGCCATTCCCCAATGGCCACCTCCGGCGCTGAATCCACCTCTCGCCGATCCATACATCGCTCCCTCGGAGGCGGCGCAGGTCTCTCTCTCTCGCGCTCTCTCTGAGATTCGATCTCTGGTTTGGTATCGATCAATTCAATTCGTTGTTTGTTGATATTCCTTGTTTGTGTTTCTTCTGCAGTGGCTGATGTTCTCTTGTGGCGGAGGAGGAATGTGGCTGTGGCTGCTGCCGTGGGGTCCACTGCGATGTGGGTCTTGTTTGAACTGACTGGATACAACTTCCTCTCTGTCATGGCCAATGCTTTCCTTCTCCTCGTCTGTATCCTCTTTTTCTGGGCCAAATCTGCTTCTCTCCTCAATCGGTGCCTACCTTTTATATTGATTTATATTGATACAACTTTCTTTGGAAATTATATAGCCTTGAATTGATTGATACAATATTTGTCTGTGTAATTTGGCCTTTTGAAGTAATTATAACTATCCTTTCAAGATAAGTACTTGAACTATTCGGGACTGTAATGCAATATAGTAAACATTGACTAGTGAGTACCTTTTTTTTCAGACCATTGCCTCCTCTTCCAAATCTAGAGGTTTCAGATGCTTTTGTGGAGAAAGCTGCCAAGGAGGCCAACCAGTGGGTCAACCGAGTCTTGGGCATAGCTCAGGACATTGCCGTTAAAAGAGATAGAGATCTCTTTCTTAAGGTAACCTTGTAAACATTTTTGTTGTGTAGCCTTTATCCAAAATAAAATGATTAAAATTTAAAAAGCTTAAACTGCTATCTTACTTCTGAGTTTATCTTTTACCTAAGACGTCAGTGCTTGAGATGCAGATACTGTTATAGCGAAATTAGAGAAGGAAATATGTTAAAATTGTTATGTGTTAGGCCGTTAGGGCTTATTAGATGCTTTTTGGTTTCTCCTATTTTTTTTTTTTTTCTGATGGTTCAGAATTAGTAGCATTCTGACATACCTTGACCTTATTTTTTATGATAGGTGATATTGGTACTATGGCTAGTATCATATGTTGGGAGCTTCTTCAACTTCCTTACTCTTCTTTACATTGGTATGTTTGTAGCAGATAATTTTTACCATTATTTGATGAATTTACTAGAGATGCTTCCTACTTTTATTGCCAATAGAACCTGATGAATCTTAAGCACCAAATTGGAAGGTTGTTACCGGTTAAGCTTCAATTAAAAGCAGGCAGACTAGGAGAGAAAAATAAAAGGAAAGGAAAAACAATTCCTACATATTTCTGGCATGTGCAGATCTATCTTGTACTTATGGGTTTATATATCAGATGAAGTGAATGTAATAGGGTAGAAAAGTTTATTTTAAGCACTGGTTGGTGTGAAACGGTTGACACCAGTATCAGTTTATTACTAGATGTCAGTTGAGAACTTGAGATGTCCACATGTCATGGTGATTACTTTTTGACTGCAGATTCTCTTATTGGGTATTGGTGCAGGAACAATGTTCTCGCTAGTTGTACCAGCTTTGTACGACAAACACCAGCATAAGGTGGATGAAAAAGTAGTCTTGGCTCGCAGGCAGCTGTCACGCCATTTGGATAGCTTCGTTACCAGAACTGAACAGCCCAGAAAGGAGAAGAAAACTGAGTAGCTCCAGTTGCAACATTTTGATACTTCTTCTGGGTACTAAATTCAAACCCACTTTAAACAAATGGCTGAATTTGACATTTCTGTAGGAAAAAAGGATCACTATATGTAATTTTAGCACCAGCCTGTACTGATTGGATCTTCTTTGAAGACCGTCTGTTCTATTTTCTCATTTTTTTCATGGATAGTTTGAATTGCAAATTGAGGAAAACTTTGTCAACAGATGATTGAGGCATACTAATGATGTATCTTTGCTTATGTACAAATTGTGCATGTTATAAGGTGCAATTGTGCCAAAATTAGAGTAAATCAGCATTCCTGTACTTGTTTGTATGATGCTTGTCAGCCTGGTATTGGCATCAATTAGCTTAAATTTTGAGTCCCTGGGAGTATCTGATCTGTGAAATTTTGTGCTTCTAATGACTTGCAATATTTTTCTTTTGTCAACTGTAAATATTCTTTTAAATTTTCTCACCCACAATTTTTATCATATTTCCAGGGCATGCTGCAGTCTCTCTCGCGCATTTTGTTTAGATGGATGTAGCCAAATTGTATTGTTTTTCGATGTACTCTAGCAATTTACATATACAGAGTACATGTTTACTGGTATTAATGCACCATAGTATCGTTCCTTGGTTAAGAGATGATTGTGATCATGAGAGAGCTTGAAACGCTTGCAGTTATTGGTTAATACTAATTGGTCAATTTTGCCAGCATATGTTTCCTCTTGTTATTTTTATTGTTTTCTTTTTATTATTTCTGCCTGAGACAGCCATTTTTTGTATTTTAGGTTCGTATGTTTAAATGTTTCCCTCCCTATTTGGACTACTTCAGCGTTGAATATGCAACTCTTTTTTTGCAAATGAGGCATGGAGAGTTGCAGTAACGCAATCATTTGCCTAAATATGAACAACCCCATTGATACTTACGCCAAATTGTAGCTAAGTTCTTGAATGTCTGTGTCTTCTAGGAAAAGTTTACGTACTAGGTAGACAAGTACACAAGCCTGAAACAATAGATAACGCTTATGTCACATCAAAATACGTGGTAATATACAAGTACACAATCACCTTCGGAGCATCAAAGTTAGTTCAAAGTTCAAACTTTTGGGCCTTTTTATCTAGCGATAGAAGGAATTTCTCACTAACTATTACCAACATGGTGTATTGTGGAGTATTGAGAAATGATTATGGTTACCTAGCAAAATGCAAAGAATTTTACGGTCTATTGGGTGCGTCACTGACTCACTGGAGAGGTCATTTTGATTGTTGCGAGTTGGCACAAACAATATTCGGACAATAGAGTGCAGCACCATAATCAGTAGTGATTCAGTACCATCTATGTCATGCCATCATGTGATAGCCTAAATTCTCCAAGCCACGTCTAAATCATCATATTTTCTTTTTGCACAAAATTAATTATTTCTTTTTACAGATGCTTGACAGCCGGCTGTCAAGAAACACGGAAAGTCGAAAACCAGTTTCTTTTTACATTTACTCGATGGGAGTAAATGCGTGTACAAAATTGGAACGGGTCAAGGAGACTTGCTGCTACACAATTTACTTTCATAAAGTGCCTGTATCCGAAAATTTTTTTTAGTTTATGCATCAAGGAGACTTGTTGCTACACAATTACTTTCATAAGGGTGCGTTTGGATAGGTGTGAGAAGAAGGGAAGAAGGGAAGAAGTATTGGGAAGCGTGTAACTTTGTGAAGAGTTTGGATTGTTTATAATTTTTTTTCTTCTTCTTCTTTCTTCCAACAATCCAAACACACCCTAAAGTGCCTTTATCCGGAAAATATTTTGAGTTTATGCATCATCTGTCCTGTGGTTATAACAATTGTCAATGAGAATTACAGTTTCTGAATTGCAGAATATATTTAGGCCGGTACAAAAAGTTAATAGGTGGGACTGGTATGGAACAGTAACCTTAAAGATGTTATAAAATGAAAATTTAATTTTGTAAGGAGGTACATATGATGATCAGGACTTCTACACTGTAGATATGGAAACACATGAGAATTTAGGACATCTACACTGCCATCGTTTCATTTGAAAAAACCGTAGAACGTTTTCTAACGAGCTACAATTTTTTTTTTTTTCAATGTTGATAATATAAGCCATTGTCAATATTGGGATTGTTGTGACTGAACGCCAGGCACATATTATTTTATTGCCATTATTTTTATCATATAGTTTCGATAAAGTGAAGATAAGGGAAGAGGATATCATGAAAATGTTAGCATTTACCAACCATTCCTGCATGCACTTACCATTTTTCACCCCACATCCACATGGCATGACTCACGTTTATTAACTTATCCAACTACCGTTAGCAAAATATTTAATTCACTTTCTCTCAATCATTATTTTTATTTATTTATTTATTTTAAGAGCGGAAAGGAAGGCGAACTTGTGAATATCTGATCTAAAACATATACATAGATATGATAATTTAAGCTCGTAATTTTATACAGATAGCATTGCTCAACAACAATAGGCGAGGCTATGAATCACTTAACTAATGTCTTATTATATCTGTTCCTGAACCAATGAAATATCTAAAGCATTCCTAGATTCTATATATTATCATACACACAATACTATACTAAGTGTAATGTATACGATATAATTTGTTCTAAAGTGTCAGTCAGTTTTCTATTTCTACCTATCTAGCTCGCTAAACTATTTAGAATGAAACTTTTGTATATTTTTACAGATATAAATTTGAATTAAAATTGATATTATCTGATCCAGTTTCAATCCTGTCATTAGAGATAAAAAAAAATAAAAGAAAAAAAATATTTTCTGTAAGGCATAAAACAAAATTATTCTCCACATGCACACGAAAATTACAGAGAATGAAAACGCTTACCGATACTCTCCTTGTTCTGAACATGCATCTCTAAGGAGTGAAGTAATTCACAGAAAAAAAAAGAGTACAAATTGTAGTATAAAAAGAGAGAGGTTAAATTGACAATAAATTTGACAACAATAATAATAATTGCTTTAAAAATAAATAATTTTACATTTTAATTATATTTTTTATGATGAAGATAAATTATACATTAAATTTTAATTGATTATTCATTGAATATAATTTAAATTTTAATTGATTATTCATAAAGGGTAGCGGTTGAAATATTTTTGTGTTACTTCATTTGACATTACGGCAAATAGGAACTACTCCCTCCTCGCTCTTATACCTTCACACATGCTTAATGGTCATCATCATCATCACCACCACCACCATCATCATCATCATCATCATCATCATCATCATCATTATCATTATTATTATTATTATTATTAATATTATTATTATTATTATTATTAATTGTATTGAAAATCTGTAGCCATGTCATCTTCATTTCATTTATAGGACGCTGTATCTTTTCCTATTTCTTTCACGTTCATCTACAGCCAATTGAATATACCCGCGATTAATACTTGAACCATCCTGTATAAATACAAAAAAATTAAGAAGCACACTACCACTGCAAAAGAGAGTACAAATACAGACCCACTTGCTGAGTTGGTGTTGAACCTTGAGTGCTTGACCCAAACAAATAGATAAAAAGAAAAAAAAAAAAAAAGGATAATCTCCCAAACACAACACAGTAATCAACTATTATCACTCTCATCTCTCTATATATGTTTCTTGCCATGCCTAAGCAAAAGAAGGTTTTCTCCGTTCTCTTCCTTCTTCCTCTTTTCTTACTAGCCATTTTCGTAACTGTTATCATCTTTTCTGGTGGATTGCATCTCCTTTGCACAAAAAATGAGCCCATTTGCAGGTATCTGCATAATTCACCACCTAAAACTGAAACAACTATTTTCCTATCAATTAAAGAAACCATACCAAACAGTCCCTCAACAAACCGAACTTCTCAATCCACTCCGAAGATGCCACGAAAGGACCGACTTTATCTTAGGATTATTCATCCTAATGCTCGTTCAAAACTATTTGCACAGAGGGCCGCTGATTTTTTTAATTCCCTCAATTTAAACAATGCAAGTTCATGTAACCTTACTTTTTTCATGACTTGGATCTCTCCGTTGAAATATTTCGGAGCAAGAGAGCTAGTTGCCATAGAGAGTTTGTTCAAGTCACATCAAAATGCGTGCTTGCTGATAATTTCATCGACAATGGATTCACTAAAAGGTGTCAAGCTTCTCAAACCTTTCTTGGATAATGGGTTTCGGGTCGCCGCATTCTCACCTGACTATGAGTACCTTGTAAGTGGCACGCCAGCAGAGACATGGTTTGACCAGCTCAGAAAAGGGGAGGTGAACCCAGGGGATGTCTCTATCGGACAAAACCTATCCAATCTGGTTCGTTTACTAATTTTGTACAAGTATGGCGGCATCTATTTAGACACTGATGTGATAGTCATGAAAAGCTTTGATGGTTTAAGGAACTGTATAGGGGCACAAACTATAGATGCAGTAACGCATCAATGGAGTCGCTTGAACAATGCCGTGATGGTGTTCGACAAGAAACATCCTCTAGTGTTGGAGTTCATAAGAGAGTTTGCTTCTACATTTGATGGGAACAAATGGGGGCATAACGGGCCTTATCTCGTCTCTAGAGTTGTGTTGCGAGTCGCTGGCAAGTTGAGTTCCAATGTAACCGTGTTGCCACCAATTGCATTCTATCCCCTCGATTGGAGTCGGATCCAGGTCTTGTTTCAAGGGCCGGCGAATGGGTCCCACACACGGTGGATGACACAGAAGCTTTATTGGATCCAGAAATCTAGCTTTGCAGTGCATCTATGGAACCGGGAGAGCAAGAGTATGCGAATGGAACAAGGAAGCATTGTTGCCAGGATTCTATCTGATTGTTGCTTGTTTTGTAATTCTTCAATTAAAGCATTATTGCATTAATTAGGTGCGAGTTGGAAAGCATCGATTATTGTTGTAGAAATTAACATAGCATGAATAAAAAAAAATGTCATATTTTCACACGTAGAATTAATAAATTGTGCTTTCGGTCTGCTTGTTATTTACAAATGGTAAAATTAGTAATACAATCTTTGTTCTCCCTTGTTAATTGCATTCTTTTTTTTTATGATCGGCTTCCCATTAATATGCCACAATTTATTCAGCTACTTCTATTAGCTCAATAATAATGTGGTGACTCTTTTCTTATTAATGTAGCCATTGCTCATTTAGCATTTGGGTTTAGAGGCAGAAGTTACTAATATTATATCCAATCTAAAGTAATTATTTACGACTTCTATATTAGTGTGTTTGGTAGTGGGAGCGAACAAGGGTGAATAAGCTTGTTCGAACAAGCCCTTGTTTGTCCCTTGTTCCAACTTCCAACCTAAGATATGGCAATGTAAACTGTAAAGGGGGTTATGGTTATCATATCTAGGCAGAGGCACACAATTAGTAAAGCCCCGATATAGCCTCTAGGCTCTAGTATATACAATGAAGCCTAAATACTTATTATTGGAGAAAAGTACAAACGGAAAATGTTTATTTTTGCACCTATAAATATTCATGGATCAAAATCCTAAACAAAACAATAGAATACCAGTATAAGCTCGAGTATTTTACAAGAAATAAGATGGTAAAAAAAAAAAAAAAACCCAGCATCAAATGCAAAGGGCTCCCATGTCTGGTAATGGTCCAGATGTGACAGAAGATGCTTTCTCAGGTTGATCTCTTCTTTTGTTCTGCTTCTTTCCTTTCTTCTCTTTTCCCCTACTTCCAGCTTTGCTTTTGCTATTAGGACAAGAAAAAATTGAAAATCAAGAATCTTACTTCCAAATTCTTTCCTAAAAGGTTTCACAACTGTCAGAAAACTTGTTTCAGAATATTGCCTAAAATTCGTTGAAAATATCACGGGTGTCCTACAAATTATAAAGTATGTGCATACCTCCCCTTTTAACATTTTCTCGAAAGATGTCCAACAACCCTTCAACACCATTTTCTCTTTGAAAAATTAATGAAAGGGTAATCTAGGTTATTCTAGATAAGCGTTTCAGAGGATTCAAAGGGGTTCTGTTCTTGATGGTGAAAAAAGTTTTCCACGACACACAACACATCTCGGGATATTGTAGGGGTCCCCAAAAAGGTTGTACAATATAGTTGATCTAACCAAATAAACCATTAAATAAATGAAATAAAAATATTAGTGAAAAAAGAGAACAGGATATATACATTATTACTGGTGCAGAAGCCTTACGCTGCTTTGCTGATACATGCTGCAACTCCTTACCTCTTGCTGGTTTCTGCAAATGAAAACCCCAAAAGAAAAGTTAATGAAGTATAATTCAAAATCAACACATTACATAGTATGTAATATATAGCAACTCCTGTAATACCTAGTACTTAGTGTAAGTGTAGCCATAGAGTGTGTTAGAACATAAGGGGAAAAAAAGCATATAACAGTCTTAGTTATGGTTCTGTGTACATATATGAATACCTTATCTTTTAGCTGGTTCTCATGGGTGGGTCTCTGAGAATTTCTCGGTGAACAGTTACCGTCATCTGTGTTTTCTGAAATTACATGTCAAGAAAATCATAAATAAAATTATGAAACTGTCATTGCATCACAAAGAAGTTACAAATACATTTCACCTATACCATTGGCGTCAGAAAACGAGCTTTCTTCAGCACAAGTTGAATTGGCTGACTGTTTCTCTGCAATTAAGTACTCTATTGCTGCATCAACATCACCTGCCACCTCTTGCAGAACCTATAAGTCCATGTCATAAAAATATACACAATTTATAAATGTAGGTTAAGGGCTGCAATCTTTAATACAAAGTTTGGTTAACAGTTTGTACCTGCCGAATTTTATTTGTATTGTAACATCTTGTTGCATCCATGACTGTCTTGATCTGAGAGGACTTTTTTGAATCACTAGTTGTGGCTTTAGAACTACTGCTCGCTCTAGCAATGTTAGCATCCACCTGTTTTGTGTAAGAAGGGGAAGAGAGAGATTTAGGTAATAAACCAGTAAGCCTTACAGCACAACTAAGCCACAAATTAATCCTAAACTAAACCAAAAGTAAACCAAATTGGCCATCAATTGAGCAAATGAGTTTAACTAAGGATCAATCCTTCAAAATAACCAAATTACCCTCAACTTACGCTAAGTTAAGAAACTAGATCAATATTCCAAACAAGCACAAAATAAACAATGAAATTATGGGGGTTAGCTTGGCAAAATGCTATTTGTATGATACTGGTTTATCATTTTGCAAATTGCCAGATTAAACCTGACCTAAACTGTTCGACATGATTACTAGCAAAATGTGGTTAAAATATATATTCACAGAGAGAGAGAGAGAGAGAGAGAGAGAGAGAGAAACCTTGATGGAGATAGGTTTAGCAGGACCCTCACAAGGATCTTCCCTTAGTCTAACACTGTTATAGTGTTCCCCATGGTGGTATGACCTGTCATAAATTTAAACACCCCTAATAAGAACTCCTAAAATTGGATCATGGGTTAAGAACTTAAGAATCAAAAACTAGTATTTGTTAGCGTATGTTTCCATCTTATCAAGTAAATCAGCTTAATGATTATTTTAAGTAGATGTCAACTAGTGTGCTTCTGGAATTTACAGTATGTTCAATGTGTTAGAAGATCCAAGGAAGAAGATGCTTACAAATGAATCATGTTAACGTCATGACTAGAAAAGTTCTGTATGTACCATCTCGGTGAGTTAAACTGCAGAAAGAAATAGAAGAAAAAAGAATGATAAATAAAAACAGCACATGCAAGGCAATGTATGCAATAGATCACAAACAAGTTATTACCAGAAAATAGTTATGCTCACTTGTCCTTGGTATATACCTGATGGATGCAAATGTTGGTACGGATGACAAGAGAGGCAGCTTGTAACTCCATATGACCAGCCCATGTACCATCCTCCTCCATTGATTGGCAGTAATCATCAAATAGCATTTCATCTTCTATAAATGGCTCAAAGTCCTCCCTATGGTTCTACTATTAGAAAAGTACAACAACAAGAAGAATCATATTGGACAATATTTTCAGACTAATTACAAAGCCTTGACTTTCACAAAAAGGAAGGAGAAATGTCTCCTTGTTACTACCTTGAAAACAATAAATAAAGAAGTTGTGATAACATTTTGCATATGTTTCTCTTATTGTATTATTTATGGACTGCACCATTTATGGAGTGCATTATTTATGGAGTGACTCAAATGCTCTATGACTCCCTAGCTTCTATATAAATGATTGTAAAAAAGATTGCATACACTACATGCCAATTCTACTTCTTTCTCTTATAAAACCTCTGCCTAGTACTAAATAATACTGGAAGCTTTAATTTTGAAAAGGTAAAAGTTTAAAGCTTGCTTTATGGAACAATCATCCTGTTATTAACTTATTATACCAAGGTAAGACAGAAAAGTTTCTCTAAGATTAAAAAGGCATAGTAGAAATGGGCAAGTACGATTACTTAGAAAAGACCTTGAACTTACTCTGATGTATTGTACCACCATGCTACGGTACTTGGTGTGCTCTTCTTCATTTCCCTCGAGCTGATCAGCTAAAGATCTAAGAAGTTAAAAAACCATGAATAAGTAGGAATTAAAGTTTTATATATTGATTATTGATAGACAATTGCTGTCAGCCTTTTCATCCGATACATCACCTATACCTCTTCTGAAGCAAAGAGCATGTTCACGCATTTATGAAATAGCTATAGTAAGTTTCCAGCTTGGATAGATGTCTTTTTAAATTTTATAGGCACAGAAATAACAACGTAATGGTAAGAGGAAAGGTTAAACAAATACTGGAAGCAATAAGTAGGCAGTAGTACAGATACTAGTCCATTAACAGCAATAAACCTATAGTTGACGTAACAAAATAAATGTATTAATAACCTGAAAAAACAGTTGCCATCAGCTACAACTTCTATTATTTTTAAACCCAACAAATCGAGTTGATCTATAAATTCTGATAAATTGACCTTTTTTCCTTGCTTCTTCACCTACATGAATGTAAAAACACTTTTAAAATATTAAAATATGACCTAAAAAAACCAAAATTGTCAAATAGGGATTTGTCATTTTGACTTGATAGTAGTTGGTCCCAAACTACAGGAAACAAAAATTAATACACTTGATACAGTTCCAAATTTTAAAAAATTCTGGGAAAACCTATGCATCATACCCGGATAAGTTCAGCAGAATTCCCCCTTCTTGTATTTAAATAAAGCAACAAGTATTGCTTGTATTCGTTGCAATTTTTATCTCTTTTTTCCAAACTACACTTTTAACTGCATAAAAGTCTAAAACCCTTCTTTCTGCTTATTCCAAATGAATAATTCGAGTGGAGATAAAGTAATTAATCTATGCCCAACCATTTATCTAGGAAAAAAGATACTTTACTCCTGACAAAAGCAGTTTGCGCAAGAGCTTACACGGAATTTCTATCCTAATTCCACATAAATGACAAAATTAGAAAATATTATAGATAGAGAAGCAGAATTACAAAGTCGCGTACCGGTCTGTGGGGTTTTGCAGCCTTCTTGTTCTTCGCCATGGAGAGAGAGAGAGAGAGAGAGAGAGAGAGGAAGCAAGGGAGATACTTCTGAAACGTAGGTCCCACAAGCTGCAGTCCGTTCTTCTTTTGGGCCAAGATAAAAATAAAATAGGAGTTTGGACCCAAATATTGATAAAAAAATGTCTTAATAAAAGGGAAAAATGGAAACTATAACCGAAATTTTGTAAAATAATATTAAAATAATATAATCCAATAAAATTAATATCAATTTAATCAGTTTAATATAAATAGTATCGTAAGATCGGAATCCTGGATTCCGAACGTTAGATCGGATTCTAGGATTCCGATCTAACGTTAGATCGGATTCTGGGATTCCGATCTAACCTTAGATCGGAATCCAGGATTCCGAACAGTGCAGTAACAGGAAATTTTGTCGTTTTTCATGGTTTTATTGTACTTCTATTATAAAATATTAAATTAATATATGAAATTTTAATATTAAATTAATATATTATGAAATTTTAGTAATATATTTTGAAGATAAAATATTAAATTAATATATTATATTTTACTTCTATTTATAAACATTAATTAAATATATAAAATATAATTAATAATTTATTTTATTTTACTTTACTTCTATTTACAAAACAATATAAATTATTAATTTAATTTCACAATTTTAATTAAAATATAATTATTAATTTACTTAAATTGTAAACAGTAAAAAGAAAAAGAAAAAATATTGATTTGATTTTGCGTGGATTCCTCTGACAAATGCTAAGATCGGAATTCTAGATTCCGATCTAATTTAATTTAATTTAATTTAATTTAAATATGTAGCTATTAAATTTAATTTAACTAATTTAATTTAACTAATTAAATTTAATTTTATTTAACTAATTTAATTTAAGTAATTATATTTGAAAAGGATGGAATAATTTAATTTCATTTAACTAATTTAATTTAATCTGAAAAAATAATTTATTTTAGGTAATGAATTATTTTAATTAATGAATATGATAAAATTAAAATCTATTTTAATTAAAATAAATATAATATATATATATTTAAATTTTAATTTATTAATTAATATAATTAAAATATTTATAATAAATATTATTAATTTAATAAAATAAATAACAGTAAAAGGGAAAAGACCAAAAACTGATTTGATTGGGCGGTGGATTCCTGACATGCTTAGATCGGAATCCTGGATTCTGATCTAAGGTTAGATCGGATTCCTGGATTCCGATCTAAGCTTAGATCGGAATCCAGGAATCCGATCTAACCTTAGATCGGAATCCAGGATTCCGATCTAAGCAATAAGTTCGCCACACAGCGGCAAATTATTTGATTTGATCGGGAATTGACGTGAACTTTTAAATCTGTTTGCTAATATCGGAATCTCAAATTCCGATCTTATCACTATAAATAGTTGGTCGTTATCACAATCTTAATATCATCTATCTTTTCCAATTAATTCTTAGTCATATAGAAATGTATTCAATTAGTGTTTTTGTCAATCAATCTCCCTTTAATCCAGCAAATAATTTTCGTTTTGATGTTTTTCCACAAACTGATTATGAATCTATTAAACAAATAATTTTGTCCTCGTTGGGAATTTATCAAGGTGAGTTCAATTTGAGAATTGTTTCGCGTTTCAACGTAATTATGGACGGAAGGTTTCAACAAATTATTTTGCCGGTGAACTCTCAAAATGAATGGCGATACGTTCAACACGAGTGTTTTGAGGCAAGGCGACTTGATGGTCTAGAAATGCATGTCGATTTACTTCCGGCACAAGGTAAATTTAATTTTGAATTTAATTATGTGACATTTAATTTTGAATAATAGAATTATGTGCTTAAATATATATATTTATATTAATATTAACTATGAAAATAATAATTATAGAATAATAATTAAAATCATATTAAAATCATATTAACTATAGAATAATAATAACTATGAAAATGCGATTTATAAATAATAATTAAAATCATATTGAAAATCATATTTTATTAATATTAACTATGCATAAAAACATAAATAAGAACAATTTCTAGAAATGGCTTTTAATAAGTAATATTTAATATCGTTATTAACTACGTTTTTGTATGTGATTACTACAATATTAACTACGTTATTATTTAACTACAATTTTTGTATGTGATTATAACACATTTTTTTTATTATAATTAGGTGGTTATTATAATTATAATTATAATGAACAACAAAATTATGAGGAAGAAGAACACCAACAACCAAATGCAACCAATCAAGAAGAAGAGAATGAAACCATTACATTAGATTGGGATCCTTGGGACCCTAACAGTATAGATCCTCGTGATAGTACACTTCAGGAAGAAGAAGGTACATACTACGAGTCTTACACCGGTCAAGGCACTTGGGAACATGGTGGTAGTAGTAGGCAAGAACATGGTGGTAGTAGTAGTAGTAGGCACGGCCGACCACAAGAAGAAGAAGATGTCGTTCAAGTAAACGAAGAAAACGAAGAAGAAACACGTCGACTCGATGATTTATACGACCGAGGTCCCGGTTTTCAGTCAGACTATGCAACAGGTGAGGACTTTAGTGATGAAGAAGTGGACTTATTTGAGTCAGAGGGAATCGATGGTGGACCCCAATCAAACGTGAACCCCAATCACCAGTATTACCTTACAGGAAGGACAGAAACATACCATCCCGTAGGGCAATTTCTAGATATTTCTGAGTATAGAAATTCCGTACCTCAACCGTCTCAACCTCATGGATCAGGGCCATTAGCAGAAGGGACAATTTTTTTCTCGAAAGAGCAACTCATAGGAGAGTGTCAAAAATACTCATTACGTTTAAATGTACAACATAAAACCACTGCTAGTTCTCCGAAAAAATTAATATTGAACTGTAAGGAATATGGTTGTAAGTGGCGTATGTATGCCCGTACAGAAAGAGAAGGCAAATTTTGGAAGATAATAACGAATGAACACGAGCATACATGCGTGAGGAGGGCCGGAGACTTCACACATGATAATTTAACGGCTGAGGTTATTGCCAATTGTATTACAAATGCAGTAAAGAGAGATGTCGGTATTTCCTTACCCGACGTTAAATCTCTACTGGAGAAAGAATACCCGAATGTGGTGCCCACTTATAACAAGATTTGGCGGGGACGAGAAAGAGCAATCGAACATCTTTTTGGTTCATGGGAAGATTCGTACAACAAACTACCGAGTCTTTTATTGGCTATACAGAGGACGACACCCGGCACGCAGATAAAGTGGTTGTTTAAAAGCGTAGGTGATCCGAACAGAGCTATGTTCGAAGCAGCAGCATGGGCATTCGGGCCTTGTATCGCGGCGGTTCCGTATATTAGGCCCGTGATTAGCATTGATGCCTCTTTCTTATCAGGTCGCTATAAGGGTAAATTCTTAGCGGCTTGCGGTTACGATCCTGAGCAACGGCTTGTTCCGTTAGCATTTGGTTTAGTGAGAACGGAGGATGAAACTTGCTGGGGTTGGTTCATGAAATTTCTAAGGGAACAAGTGGTGGGACCAAAAAAATTTTGTGTTGTCTCAGACCGTCATTGGGGAATAAGGAACATGTTTAAAAGACCACAGTACGGATGGCAAGAAAGTGCGGAGCCTGCATTGGTCGTACATCGGTATTGTATGCAACATTTATGTGAAAATGTGTACAAGGTTTCTGGTAAAGACAAAGGTATACCACACAAATTTAGAAATAAGTTGGCTAACAAGAAAAAGAAACGGCCATTCATGAAAATGTGGGAAGAACTCCGAGTGACAAACCCTGAAGTTATCGATTATCTTAAGAAGTGTGGTAAAGAAAACGAGACAGATACCAATGAGCGAATGAGACCAGAGAGGTGGGCACAAACTTTTGACACTGGTGCACGTTGGGGTCTTATGACTAGTAACGGATCTGAAAGTCTAAATAGCCGGTACAAGGTTGAGAGAAGACTTCCAGTTGTTGGACTCGTAGAAGGCACTTGGTATAAGACTGTGCAGTGATTTAATGAAAGGAAGCAAATAGCATTGGGAAGACAGGCAGATGGAGAACGGTGGCCAAAAGAGGTCCAATTAAAAGTCATGAAGCATACTCTTAAAGCGGGTAAGGATTACCGTTGTATACTTTACCTAAAATTAACCTTCATTTATATTTACATGTTTTTTTTATATATTTTAATATTTACAGCGCTGATGACTGTGGTAACAATTGATGTTGAACGTGGAGAGTTCGAAGTACAGGTGCCCAACGAGAAAGATTTCCCTGGAAGAACGTGGAAGTACAAAGTTCTCATCAACCGAAATTATCAACCGGAAGATCCTCAACTACCGACTAGGCGCGTGACGTGCAAATGTCAAAAACCTCAACTGACCGGAATACCATGTGCTCATGTTGTTGCCATATGCGGTACATATAGATGGGAAGTAGATGAATTTATAGACCCACTATATAGTACAGAGAACATGGTTAAAATATGGTCATCAAGTGACTTCCACTGCTATGAAGACGAAGAGAACTGGCCTCGCTACGATGGACCTGTGGTGTTCCCTGATAAGAATATGATTAATCGGGGGCGGCGAAAGAAGGACCGTGATTGGATGTGGATGGATGCAATGCGAAATAATAAAAAAAAAAGAACCACAGAGGACAACAACCCACAACCACCTATCTCTTTGGAGGAACTTCAATCTGGTAGGCGTGCCAACACGCATAGACGAACAAGTACAAGGAATAGAGCTCCGCCTTCAACAGGTAACCGAGGTGAAAGTTCTTTTTCCAGGGAGCCAGTTCAACCTGGCCGAAGTTCTGTTAGCGTAGATCCACGAACTCAAAGTCGTATTAGTCTTGGTATAGGAGGAAATGAACCACGCCGAAATTCCATTAGCGTGGATCCACGCTCAAGTTCTGCTAGGTATGTCACAAGTCAGGGGACATCAATTACAAGGGACAGTCAAGGAGCATCGAGTAGCAGAGCACAAACCGGAATACGTGGTGGAATTTTACGTCTTGGCGCAAGAATAACTAATTTTGCAAGAGGAGGAAGAAAATAATTGTAATTTTTGTGGTGATAATGTATTATTTAGTTGAATTGTACTTTTATGTGATGTGAAAAATAATTGTAATATTCGTAATACTAAGTTGAATCGAGAGCTGTTTTTTCAGTTGAAAGTGTGACTATCTTGGTCCTTTGTCATTTTTGTTTTCAACAAATGGTACGCCTAAAAATTTTGAAATTTAATTTTAGGAAAATTGGTCCACCAATTAACAGCTTAGTATTTTTGTTAGAATTTTTCAGCGCGTATTTCCCATTTTTCTAGCGCCAAACTTTTCGAATTCAGAGCTGTTTTTTCAGTTCTAATTTTTCTCATATTTAATTATCAAAATCTTAATTATTAAAATCTAATATAATTAATAAATTACATATAAATTTAAATTTTATTTTTTCTCATTTTTTCCGATTTTTTTAAATATTTTTTCAATATTTTCTCTATTTTTTTATTTAATTAACTAAATTAAAAACTAATAAACTAAATAAATAAATAATAAAATAAATAAATAAAAAATTAAACTTACTGTGCTCGCGCGCGGAAAGGAGGTCCGGAGCAGAATTAGATCGTAAACGTTTGATCGGAATCCAGGATTCCGATCTAACGTTAGATCGGAATCCCAGAATCCGATCTAACGTTAGATCGGAATCCGAGAATCCGATCTAACGTTCGGAATCCGAGATTCCGATCTTGCGATACTACTTATATTAAACTGATTAAATTGATATTAATTTTAATGGATTATATTATTTTAATATTATTTTTTTAAAATTTCGGAAACTATAAAAAGGTTTCTATATGTGTAAACAACCAATTCGATAATTTTACCTGCCCAAATTGATAGGGGCCTCAGGGTTATACACAATAATCTCGTCTCAATGGTACAATATTTTTTAATTAAAGTCTTTAAGACTGAATTTACATAGGCCCTAATTAGAATCACTTAGTTTTTTTTAACATGAAATTTCATTTCATTAGAACCTTTTGCATAGAGTTTTTATTCCTCTTCCGCGACCGGTGGGAATTGCACCATTTTCCTCTAGGATAATGGTGGAGCCACGGATTGTGTCGGACTCACAGTTAAGTCGAAACAACATAATTATTTTTAAATTATAATATTATTCTTATTTTGAAACATCATATTTTATCTTTGTATTTTCTCCAAGATTTATTTTCTATTCAGTCGCAAACTACTTCATTAACATGCACAGATTCTCCTCGATCGCTCCATCCAATTTTTTTTTTTTGGAAGCATATGTAGATCAAGTGATATTTTTAGTAGCATCTCTCTTCAAAAAGAAACTCAAGTTTATTTACTCAAATGTCGACAGAAAAAACTAGAATTAAAAACAATAACTATTTTAATTTGACTGGAAAATCATTAAATTAATAAAGTTACAAATTTCGTCTTTTTTGTGCTGCATAGACTAAAAAAATTTTGTCAGCTCCAATCTTATTTATTTCTTTTAACGTTTTAGGAGAAGCTAGCAAATTTAAAACATAAATTTTGGCGTAGTAAATTATTGTTTGTAATTTGGAGAAAGAAAGCATTAAAAAATCTTGGAAGAAAGAAGAATCACGCTGTAAGTTGTTTTTCTCTTAGCGTGCAATATAATGGAAATAATTGAGAAAAGCATAATTAAGGTAAACAAAGATTTTAATAACAAAACAAAACTCCGAATGGATATGGGAGCATATTGTTGCTTGGGCTCAATTTGATGTTGTGCTGATCACTATCCATCAAATGCCATCTGATATTACGCAATATTGGTAGCATTGCTATGGATGGTAAAATGTCTAATTAAATACCAATGCATAAATGATAAGAACAAATTTATCCTTTTCGTAGTCAATGATAGAATGACAAAAATTATCTTTTGAACTGTTCAACTCCAAATTTTTTACTCGCTAGGGTTAATTAGTTATTTGGAATCTTCTTTAACATCAAAAATACCGGCCCCTAAAATTTATGCAAATTGATGTTATATTTCTTACTAGTTAGAGTTGGTTGGTTAGTTGTTTGGAATAACAAATTTCTACGTCTCCTATATAACTAATAATTAAAATGGTAAAAATAAGCTCTATGTTTTTTTCTCTAAAAAAATAAATTCAACTAAATTGTGATAAATTGCGTCAAACAAATTTGACGTCAGAAGTGCTTTTGCTGACGTATGCAAAAGAAGTATGAACACTAAACCACTTTCTATATCCAGTACAGGTGTGAACACAATACCACGCCTATGTTTAATTAGCTGTCCACAATCCCAATTGCACCACTCTCTCCGACCCAAAACCTCTCTGATCTAATATATCCCCATGTCAATACAATAATTCGGTTCCTTACTTTCCATCAACAAAGTAAGCAAGATATTAGTTTTGGGTTTGGTCGGGGTGTGGGGGATTGTTTATAATTGGAGGTACATTTCCTCTTTTTTTTTTTTTTTTTTGGTAATTATTGGAGGAAGCATTTTGGGGAGTTGCTAGTGTCAAACATATAGGACACGTACACTTGTCCAACGCGATGAAATTTTAATTTTTAAAATTAGAATGGCCGATCCAAACCGCTCAAATTGTTATGTGTTATAAAATCTTCATGAAGACCAAATTTTATATTTTTTCAAATTTTTTTACTATTTTTTTGAAATTTTTCAATATGCTCAATCTAAAAAGTTCTTAACCCTTCAATTTTGAAAATTCGAAAAAAATAGTTAGAAAATATGAAAAAATATAAAATTTGATAATCAAAGATATTTTAATATAGAGATCATATTGAGCGGTTTGGATCGTCCGTTTGAAATTTTAATGTGCTACGTTTGGATCGTGTTTGACGACCTATATGTTTGATTCTAGCATTACTCGGAATTTTGACTTCACCTAATATACAATGCATAGACCTATTTAGAGGAATTACAAAAATTATTTCAGCACTTGTCAACAATTTGATTTATTCAAAAACAATTATTTTTTTAGTTTAGTATGTTGAAGGCACGGTTCTAAATCTAATTAAAATATTATTTGCTGACCAGTAGAAAACTTGATCACAAATTTTAATTCTATTAATTATGCTGAGTGCTGATAATATTTTACAATTTATACTCTATAACAGTGAAAACCCAAATTTCTTAATACTCCTGTTCATAATTGTCCTGTGCCGTTCAATTTATTTAGCAACTCAATTTTCCGACTATGTTAGAGTACAAAAAATTTAATGACATAAATACTTATAATATTCCGCATGTGAGAGTACTGTTTCATTTTAGGGCAGTTATGTTTCCATTGAACAGTAAATAAAAATATAGTTTGATTTTTTTTTATTGAAAACTTATGTTTTGTTAATCTCTTTCCTTTAATTAACTTATTCGGAAAGCTGCATCAGTTGCGTTCCTGGCACTGTTTACATGTTATAAAGCTGATGTTCAAATTATTCTTATACCAAAGTATATAAACTAGAATTAATTAAGGAATTCAAAGCTGGGAAAAAGGTTAGAATGCATGCACTTCAGGCAGTGCAGAACTGCAATACTGATTTAATTACTTGACTATAGTATAATCTTTGCTTAATTTTAAGAAGATGCCGTAGTATGTACCTATGGTTACAACGAATAACTTGATTTCGATCATTTTTTAAATAATAAAAAAAAAACTTGATTTAGATTGGTCCTATATTTACCCAAGAAATTGCACTATCTGAGCCTCTCACTGTGTATGCTTTATTAAATCTGCTGCTATGTACCTTCCAAAGCATGATAGATGATAGTGCTGAGTTCACTATGATCTTTTTTAAATTATTACACTAATTAATATTAATCTTGTTCTCCTCCGAATGCTAGAACAAGCAAATGCATCTCCATTTGTAGGATTTGTTTTCAACGGTTTGCCTTCCTATGATGCTCCTATGATGAAGACCATGCAACCACTGCATCCACTTAGTTCTCATGCACTATCAACTTGCATTCCCATTTCAATCACTATGCTCAAGCATTATCTTCCTTATATATTGGTATATTAGTATATATATATATATATGACCCTCTTTCCCCTCTTTTTATCTCAAAACCATTTGCCAAAAGACATTCTCCACCCCCTTCTAATCACCATCAAATAAATAGTTGCCAAAAAGCCTCAGTTGATGATCCACTCTTGCTTTGATACCAACCAATTAATATTTAAAAGAAATAATATGTTTCCAATGCGTGTTGTAAACCTCTCCTTTTTTATTTTAGCTCTCTCCACTTGGCTCATTGCGCAATCCAATGCCGCAGATCTGACACCATCTCCACATCCAAGTAACATGCCGCCACATAAGCCAGGACAGTCGCTGTCCCGTTGGTCTCATGAAACACCACCAACCCAGCCACCACAACCAGCACCAAGCTGTGAATGCGAACCAAGCCCAGAAGATTTCACAAACATGAAGCAATATGAAGCATACAAAGTAATCAAGCGTTTCAAAGGCATAATAACTTCTGATCCCCTAAACATAACCGGCACATGGGTCGGGACTAAAATATGTGACAATGATGAGATCAATACATACAGAGGATTTTATTGTGACACCCCACCGGGTACCACTGACCTCACAATTGCCGCCATTGATTTCAATGGCTTTCACCTTGGTGCACCAACATTGGATGGTTTTATCAATGGTTTTCCTGACCTTGCTCTTTTTCATGCAAACTCCAACAATTTCTCTGGTACAGTACCTGACCTATCAGGACTACCTTACTTCTATGAACTCGACCTCAGCAACAACAATTTTTCCGGTCCATTTCCCACCAATGTGGTCCCCTTAACCAACCTCGCCTTCCTTGACCTTCGTTTCAACCATTTCGAAGGACCTGTTCCCTCTCAGATTTTCTATATTGGCTATGAGGCCCTATTTCTCAACAATAACATCTTTGACTCAAGTATTCCCGCAAGCCTTGGTAGTTCACCGGTTGAGTATCTCACCTTTGCCAACAATCGCTTCACTGGTCCCATCCCTGCCTCTATCTGCAACACCTCAAGGACACTCCTGGAAGTCCTTTTTCTGAACAATCAATTTTCAGGATGTCTGCCTTATGAGATTGGATATCTAAGAGACCTGACAGTGTTTGATGTGGGAATGAATCAACTTACTGGCTATATCCCACTTTCTTTCGGCTGCCTAAGCAACATCGAGCAGCTCAACCTTGCACAGAACTCTTTGTATGGAATGGTACCTGATGTAGTCTGCCAGCTGGCAAAAACAGGAAATTTGGTAAATCTGTCTCTGTCAGACAACTATTTCACATCTCTTGGACCAAATTGTTGGGATCTATTGCACACCAATGTGCTCGACGTGCGAAACAATTGCATTGTGGGTTTGCCGAACCAGAAATCACCAATAAAATGTCATTTCTTTTTCTCGCTTCCCAGGCATTGCCCTTACATCGCACATATGCCATGCGAGGTAAACCCCAGAAGGAATGCAACTTGTTATGACAGAACTCACTGGCCTTGGCATTTTGATCACAGTCCACCATTGCCTCATTAAATGTGCTACAAGCAATCAGGAAGAGGGGAATAATTGTAAGCTTATAAGTTATAACAATTGTGCTTCAATAATGTGTACTATTATTAAGTCTGCTAATTAATAAAGCTAGGGTTTCCATTGTTAGCTAACAGAATGGTTATTTTGACTTAGCCTTAAAATAAGCAATGATTATATGCCCAATGTCTTGTATGACGTGCGTTCTTTGTTCAATAACCTAATAAGACAGATAAAAACCAATGATTCAGGGTTGGTTTTGACTTTTTTGTTAATATTTTGCAACCAATTAAACACTGCATGTCTGTGTTTCCTACTAATTCCAGAGTAAAAGAAGAGTAACAAAAATGAAAATTTGAAACTGGCTGCCTTCTACTCCTGTATATTGTAGCAAAAACATGCAAGATAATGCAATATCATCACTAGGATTCTTCATGAACACAGGCACACGTGACAGTGCATCCAGGTTAAGAATCTCTCTCACTCAAAAAAAATAAATAATAAATAATAAAAATTTAAAAATCAAGGCTCTATGGATTAAATCACTGTGTACCTCCAAAAGCAAATGGCAATTAAGGATTTTAAGCATGGTTCTCAGGGCTTTTGAGAATTAGAACGGACAGCACTCATGGTGACCTTGCCCAAGTACTAAAATTCTTCCACTCATCTTTAAACTTAAATGAATGGGTAATTTTCTCAAACACCATGTGTGCATGTTGGTGGGTCCACAATGAAGCAGTGTATGTCAAGTATTGTCCAAACTGGACAATCTAGAGTATAATATATAAACCTCTGAACAAAGAATGATGGTTCTCTGGTACTCATCCCATCAGTTAACCGATTTTATATAGATATTTACCTTGATTGAGGGAATCAAAATCAATAAAATTTATTGTAAGATGTGTTCTTTGTTCAACAAAACTAATAAAACAGATGTTAACCAATGATCCAGAGTTGCTTTTGACTTTTGAATTCTTATTTTGCTACTAATTTGACATGTCTGTTTTTGTTTGCTCCTAATTCTAACATACAAATGAGTAATAAAAGAAAGAAAAGAAAAGTCGGCACTGCCGGCATTCTGCTATGGTATATTGTACAAAAAACATGCAATTAAATGAGAAGAACGTCCCTTGTATGAACGCATGTATGAGGGAAAATACAGCAATCGTTTTTTCTTTAAAGAAAAAGAGAGTTCTCGGAACTAAAGGCTCTGCTCTGCATTGAATCACTGCCAATCTAGAAATCAATGAAAAAGGAATTTTGAGCATGGTTCTCACGGCTTCTAAGAATTAGAACAGACATAACTCATGGTTCCCTAACCAACCACTGAAATTTCTTCCTCGCATCTTTAAACTTTTAACGACTGGGGAATTTTTTCAAACACCTTGTGGGCACTTTGGCGGGTCCACACTGAGGCAGGCAGTTATACGTGAAGGTGCAAACAAAAACTGGGCATTTACAGTGACATATGATATGAAACCTCTAAACAAAGTATCATGGTTCTCTGGTACCGTCCTTTCAATTTACCGATCTGTGTTGAATTATTGATGCTTACCAGAGCGACAAAACTTGCCCAAGCTTGACCTCTGCTGCTACGAGGATGGCTGCTGAAGTTCTTCACACAAAGGTTCACTAGTAAATTTTGATGACAAGTGTTTTGAAATAGCTGCCAATAATGGTCAATGAAATTCCAATTCGTTTATTTATAGAACTTTTCTAGCATCACGCCGTGTATGAGCACATCCATTCATCAGAGGGCTCCTTTCGTACGGCAAATTGACAAATGGATAATTATTTAGTCCTTATATTTCTATTTTTGCAGGTTCTGTTTTTTCGTTAACGAATGAGATGTAGTTTTTAAATAATGTTCTGCTTGAATTATTTAATTAGTTCAAATATGAAATATCATCTCTACCAGAAATTTAAAAAACAAACCATATATTTTGGTAAATAAGGGATATTAGTAACTGCCTTTTAAACAAAAATGATTAAAGAATATTAGTAATCCTCTACTTATTTTAAAAAAATTTGGTGCAATAGCCGCTTGTTCTAACAAGAGTAACTCCCGCACACATTTAACATTGAGGAAGGTTGGAATCCCAATATTTTGGTTTCCTAAATATCAATATTTTTCTATTTAGTTTTTTTCTTCAAATTTTAAATTTAAACATTAAATCTAAATTGTTGATCTTATTTAGTTTAACGAGCGATGTGTTTTCATATAAGTTTTATAAATTTTGGAGTTTATTTGATACTCGATCAAGAGATAGAAAAACAAACGAACCTTGTTAATTATGATAGATTCGTTTTTATACGTTCATGTTTTACTCTTTGATCGAGTATCAAATAAATTTTAAAATTTATAATTCTTATATGAAGACACATTGTCGATTAAATTACATAATATCATCGGTTTGGATTTAACGTTTGAATTTTAAAATTTGAAAAGATAACCAAATAGCAAAATATTGACACTTGAGGACAACTAAACTTTCTCTTTAACATTTAGCAAAATATTGACACTTCATGCATATCTCAGTAAATACATTTTGAAATACAAATACTAAAATTTTTGGTTTTCCAAACTAAACATAGAACCTAAGTCCTAACTTAAGGGCTAATAACTTAAATATTTAACCTAAGTGCATAGAAGGAAAATAAATAGGTACTTTTTATAATTCAACCTAACCTAAAACAAATTTACGAGCTACGAGTGTCACTAAAGTTATAAAGAATTTACTAAGTATGCCTTAATAGATTCAGCTGTGTTCTAACCAAATAACCCAAAAAATTACTCTAGAAAATTTTACTAATAAAATATCTTTTAAACGTATTAAATCATCAGTTGACCAAATTCGTCTAAAGTAGTATGATCGAAGGTGTGAACCAAGGTCAAATAAATAAATCTTGTACTCGATTAGTCGCTTGTAGTAGAGTAAAGGTGTCGAACCCACAGAGATGGATATGAATATTATTCTTATTATTTCGTTAAATTTAGACAATAAAAATTGACAAAGGAATCGGTGTCACAAATAAGACAAATTAAAGAGAAATAAAGGAATGCAATTGCAAGTAATAAAGATTATGCAAGACAATTGAAATAAATATTTTTGGGATTTTCTAACGGGTTAAAATATGATGGTAAATATGCTTTAGGGTTTGATTTCACTTAGAACTGGCCACAAAGTCGCAAGACCTAGCACTGTCGTATTCGGCCTTGCTAATTCGGTCTGAATTCCGGACCGAATTCCACTGTGTAAATGTTGTGGTTTACTCTTTTGTTGATTTATTCAAGCCAAAGGTCCATCTAGCCAAGCCTAACTCCCTAATCCTCCGCTTTCGCCTATTGGGTACGGTATTTGGAATGGAATCTAGTGTTGAATAACCTTCATCGAGTGTATTGCACCCCAACTTTCGTTGTTCGGTGGACTTACTCGAGTTTACCAATGGTTTTCTACGAGGTATCTAGTTAGATTTTCGCCTAACTAGAAACGTTCACTTTGTTAGAGTTATGTCCTAGAAGTCAATAATTTAATGACTTAATTATTAGTTTATGTTATGGATGATATATTATCATCTGTTCCTAGGTTTATTATTGACAGATTATTCAGGTTGAGGATCTGAATTGTAGATCTCTGTGAATCATTCTTTAGAATGACAATAATAAATCTAAACGGTCCATAATCTTGATAATTAACAAGGAACATTAATTATCTTATAAGATTAGTATGCAAGTTAAGTGATGATTAAGTTCTACAAATCATAGGTAAAGAGTTACCAACTTAATTGCATATGTGTATGTTATGGAACATAGCACAGGACTTGACCCATCGAAATAAACATATGGATTGTGTTATGTGTCATTGTTTATTTCGTTATGATTTTGGTTCTAAGTTTGAGATGTTTATCTTTTCCACATGAGGATAGGTTCAATAAATATCGTCTACCGCTGATTCCCGATAAGGGCTGCTATACGGACTTTATTTATGTTCTCTTGAATTGTGCGGGGAAAAGCTAATCATCAAGAAAACCGTATGTCCCTCATTAATTCACTTAGTGAGTGACGATATCTGTTTGGGCCCCTTGATGGAGATAGATTGTTTGCATGCAACTTTATACAATTATCTCTAGATCAAGAAACGTATAATCTGCAAGAATGACACATTCCTATCTTGGATTATACGATGATATCGTGTGACATAAGAATCAAAATAGGGAAATACATATATTCTCTTATGCAGGATTTAAATACTGTAGCAGTACATTATTTATGCGAATTGGGAATCATAACGTGTTGCTAGATACCGCTTATGATTATTGGAATTAAATAGCGATTTAATTCCATGTCCAACATAGCATAAATCCTCAAAGGGTCACACAAATAGGACTTTAACCATACAGTGCATTATTTATTTATTCGCAACAGTGTGTATTGCGAAAATATGATAGTTTGATTAATTAATTGTATAGCGTTGTGGACCGTTATAATTAATTAAGTCAAAGGGATCATATAGAAATAAATTAATGCATTTGCTAATCCCAAATTAATTATTAATGAGTTAATAATTAATTATGTTCAACTCATTTAAATTAATTGAACTATTGGGTCTTTATTTAATTAGTTAAATAAAAGTCCAATTTGAGGTTAGTTGAAAGAGCAATTAAAAGGTTGAATTAATGGGCTTGTAATACACTTGGTGTAGCCCACAAAGGCCTCTATAGGGGCCGGCCACAAGAGGGTAAAATGGTCCACAAATTGTTGTGGTAGGTAGGTGTAGAGAGCACTATATAAAGGGGTCAAGTTTTGGGGAAATCCTAGCCTCCACTCCATTCTCTCTCCCTCTTCCTCTATGGCCGAAATTCACCAAGGGGAGAAAAATTTTCAGATTTTTCTCCTTGCTCTATCTTCTCTCCTCTCCATTCTAGCTCATGGGTTGAGCACTCCTCTCCACAAATTAAAGCAATTAATTGCTAAATGAGAGAGGAAACCTAGAGGGATTAGCTAGTATCTTCCTCTTGCTAGCACAAGAGTTGAAGATTATGGTTAACCTCCTTGGTGGACTCGAGGCCGATCAACCGACGAAGGAGGAGGCGCATGGAGGCTCGCCACCAACTCCCATGCCATGGTCGAACCCCGCGAATACGATTTCGCGGGAGGTACAATATTCCACCCCTTTCTCTTTGTGTCGAAATGGCTATGTACTAGATCCTCTTGCTCTTTGTGTTTTAATTGGATTAATTAGTTAGTAATTAGTCACAAAACTAAAATTGAGCGATTTCCTAACACACTTTTGGTTATTAATTGGTCGACTTTCGCCATTGACCTACCTCGAAGTACTCGTACAGGACTCGATTAATAGAATGCAAAGAAGTTCCCAACAATTGCGCGCGTACAAAAGTCGAACGATACAAGTAATAAACGGTCCAAACACAAGCAAATTTCAATAAAAACCCCAAGGGTAATTAACTTCGTCCATTAACAAAACAAGCAAACTGATATCTCATTTTTATATGCTTATTTTGACCATACTTAGCACCAAAATAGTACTCAAACCAATATAAATCGTCTCATAATTAACTGTAATTTTCAGGATATTTGGTACTGCCGCCGCTTCTTTGTTATTTTGTAGAATTCTCGTGAAGATTGAAGACTAGACACGCAAACAAGACGAATTGGATCTTAGGTCACTGCCAGACGACTCATTCCTGGCCCACAGACGCATGAAATGGACTAGAGGAGGCCTACAAAGCACCATGCCAAGTCTGGATCTCACATTATAGCTCATACCCCAATTATCAGCCCAGACCAGCGAAATTTCGGTCCGAAATTGGGAAATTTCGGTCCGAAATTTCATGTATGGAAAGATTTTCTATGGTAATTCGAAAGGAAGGAAATTTCTCTCTTGCCTTGGCCGCCTCTAGGATTTTCCTAGGGTATTTATATGCGTGTTTCTTGACCAGAAAGCATCCATTATTCGCTCCGCATTATTTTCCATATTTTGGACTTGTGTTCTTGGCTCTTTTCATGAGATTGAGATTAGGTCGGAAGTTTGGACAGGGCGGCAGCACATCCAGAGCATTCGGTATCGATTCCCTGGCCTTAGGACAGCGATATTTGCATCGGATATCTCGGTTTACTCTTTTATGCTTATGTTTCGTTGTTTTATGGCTTGTATCTTACTTATTTGCATGATACTTATTGTTTCTGTTATAAGCATGTTAGGCTAGACTTTGTTATGATGTTCTAGGGATAGCTAGTAGATTAATTTGGTGATATGTGATGACTTGATCATTTATGTTATGTTTATGTGATGAGTTTTGTTCAGATTGATCACTTGCTTAGTTAGTTCGATTATTTGCTTTGTTGTCTACCTAATGATGTCTGCAGCACCGTTAGGGCAATAGTCAAGAACAATTAATTGAATAGTTGAGTATCTGAAATAAACCAACACTTGAAAGACGAGGTTAGATGCGACCGATAGGTGCAACTTTTATTGATCCGACAGGACCTTAAATATTTCTAGAACCCCTCACTTAACTCACTTAAACAATCAGATTAGGACGAAAGTACACGTTGATTGTTTACGAGGCGAAAACCAAGTTCCAAACCAAGTTAAAATCGAAATCGTGAAAGCTGAGGTTATAACTTAGGTCTGGTTGTTAAGTACCCTTTACATAGCATCGTGTAAAGATATCAAGTCGAAACATTCATTCTAAAGCAATTTCAGACCAAAATAATAAGAATTTCGGACCGAAATTAGCCTCTGTCTAGATGAAAATCGAAGACTGAGGTGCTTTAGAACCAAACTAATTGAACACTAAACCCCTAGGACATCTCTTGCATTTATTTGAACATATAAAAACACAAAATCAAACCCAAATTTATTTTATAATTATTTTATCAATTCTCAATTATTATTTAGTAGATTCTTTTGAATTAATTCCTCATAATTTTTATTGTCTAGCTTTTAAGAAAAACTAAGTCCGGTACTCATTTTACCGTCTCTTGGGTTCGACCCTTAGCTTTACCAGAACGATTAGTAAGGTAGAACAAGGTTATAAATTCATTTGACCTAGGTTTCAATTCCTTTATCAAAAACCAAGCAAAACCTAAATCTAAACTACATCATTCCCTAAAGCAACAAGTTTTTAGCCTAACATGCTAATAGAAACCATGCAAATAAAAGTATTTAAACCTAAACAATCCATAAATCTAGAAAATAGAGAAATAGTACTAGAAATACACAAATAAACCGAGTTTTTGGGACACAATCACTGCCAAATGCACAGGAGAAAGTAGGGAATCCGTCGAAGCAGCAAGCAATAGCTCTAAACTCGTTTCTACCCCCTGTCCGAGTCGCACAAGCCAAGAGAAAAGAGCCAAAAACCAGATCTGGATCTGCTGGAGAGAGAAAAGTGGAAAATGGAATGAAAGTTAGCCTCCTCCCAAGATGGAAGGCCCCTATATACTCTCCAGCAGCTGTCACACAAGTTTTCCTTGATTTTTGGCGGAAATAGAGGCTTCCAGAAGGAGAAAACGCCTCCAGAACGCAGCCAGAGCGCCTTCCTTCTATAGCAATTCGGACCGAATTCAGGGGAATTCGGACCGAATTGGTGTCGCTGGAATTGGACTGTGCAGGAATTCAGTCCGAATTCAGGGGAATTCGGTCCAAATTGAAGGGTCTTGTTCGCGAAACGTCTTGATTCGAGCAGATTTGTTTCATTGGGCTGAGTCGGGGCTTGATCTAGGCTAGGCATGAGTCATCTAACATCTGAATTGATGTTTTCCTTGCTGATTTCCTTGGATTCCTACAAACAAGAACAAAGTGCAAAAGGCAGTGCCAAATCTGGGCAAAAAGGCAAAAACGGCAATAAAACAAAGCTTTAGTCACGATTTCGATGTAAAGTCTGGTCAAAATAGCAGTATAAATATGAAATATCATAGTACGTACTAAAAAATTTAAAATTACTATAATTGGCTAATCAAGTTTTAAGTTTGTTCATAAAATTAAAAACCTCACTTCAAAGGTGAATGACAAGAACCTCTGAACCTGCGTGCAAAAACCAGATTACTGCTTAACAGAAAGACAAGAGATCATTCAATGCAAAATTTGTCCAAGGGTGTTGTTGGTGAGTTTGTCGCCCTCTCCCTGTAATTTTACGCTTCTCTCACTTTGGTGCCTGATCCAAGCTCTTTAATGCCAAATTTCAGTCCTTCTTTCCTATTCTACAGAAAGAGTTGTTCTTCAGTACTTGTTGGTAATTTACTTAACAACTTTTGTATTGTTCAACAAAACAAGTGCCCTCTGACGCTACTTTTATTTAGAAAAATTGAAGAAATGGTTGCTGATTAAAGGAGGTGCTTTAGAAAGAATTTGTCAAATATATAGTTATAATTTATTTTCCTATTGTTTCTGATTGCTTGCTTTTGATTTATAATATTTAACATTTTGTTAGATGAGATACTGCAAGAAGCCAAACCAGCACTCATTATTTATGAAGTACATGAGATTATTAGTTTGCCTTTTAATATATATTCTATTGATTCAATCACTGGGCAAAATGAAATAAAAATTTTATTTGAGGGTTTGTGTTGTCATTGGGAACTTTTCTGTCATGGTTGTGTAGTAATTTTAGAGTTTTCAACATTGAAGAGTTCCAAAACTTTGGACACTTTATTTCTTTAACATTCATATTTTTTATTTTTTCCCGTTAAATTATTGTTTGTCATTTCATATAGAATGTTGGTTTATTTATTTATCCAACATTTTACTTCTTATTAAATAGATTTTTTTTTAAATTTCGTACTCTGCTTATGCATTGCAGTACTGGTGATGGCTGCCAAACTCTTTTAGTCCATCTTTCCCATTCTGCACTTCCTTAATTTGGTGCTTGCAGTGCTATTGGTTATTCGCCATAAAATTTCAGTGAAGGATTGTCCGTATTACCCTCTTTCATCACTATATTCTATGCAAAATACTGTCTAATCTTTGTTAGGGATGCCAGTATAAACATAGAGTTGTATAATATTATTTCCTTTGTATTGATCAATATCTTTCATGCCATTAATTGAAAGAATGTATCTAATGACAATATGACCTGTTGGCTGTCAACAGAAAGGGCTATTTTACTTTTGCATTTAAAATAGATTTTACCAATGGCATATTGAGCTGTTAAGAATAACAATGGATGGTTCGCATTGTTGGGCTCATATAGAAAATATTTTTCTTATTCTTTCAGGGTTCTCTTTATAAATTGCACTTAGATTTTTCTGGACTACATGGATAGGCGTTACATTTATTATTAGTACTTCCTAATTTCCTGGGCCTTCATCTCCTTCACTCTACACTACTACACTAGATGGTTGTAACTTGTAAGCACGCGAATGAATGTGACTAATGACTATGATGTGGCTCAGGTAAGTAATGTGTAAGATTATTTATAAATTTAAAATAAAATTTATTTTTCTCTTTCCGTGATTAAAAGTACAGTATAAGGGTGTTAAATAAATTAATTTCGAATTTTTAAAGTATATTCGTGTTAGATTTTATTATAGAAAAGCTTATGATAAGGTTTCTTTCATAAATTTCTCAATCCAATTTGTTAAGTATTATCTTCTACTTTTAGGTTTATAGATATAATTAGTAGTGATATCAGCTGAGGTGAAGGATGAACCTGATTGAACCTGCAGAGCTTGGTGTTGGTATCATATTAATGTATGTTGGTTCAATTTCTGCCCTGATTTTCACTCTTGGCTACTATTGGTTGTTGTTTTTGCTTACAAAATACAAGTAGAACTGTAGAAGTGTATTGGTATATGTTCCTGCGGGTTCTATTCTAATATAGCTATTGCTAATCAGTATCATATATTATGAATTTATGATAGTACTGAGCATCTTTATTCTTAACAGTTGCTTATAGTACTGAGCATCATATATTATTATGATAGTTTGTTCTATCTGTTTTGCAGCATATTTCTGACAAGGTCAATTTGCTGGCTTCATATATAGGATACCGTTCACTCAATCAATTATTTATATTTATATTATTTCTATTTTTGGCTTTGTTTGGATAGGTGTGGGAAGAAGGGAAGAAGGAAAGAAGTGGGAAGAAGTATTGGGAAGTGTGTAACTTTGTGAAGAGTTTGAATTGTTTATAATTTATTTCTTCCCTTCTTTCTTCTTTCTACCTTCTTCTCAACGCATCCAAACGGTGCCTTTGATAGCCGATCGCTTGATATATAGGATAACAATTCGCTCACTCAATCATTCTTATTGCAGCTATGTTGGTTTGATCTCGCACCTTTTAGTGGAGTTGATCTCCTTTTGCTTTGCTGCTTTCTTTGTTTCATAATTCCTCAGGTCTGTTAAGCTTTTTTATTGTTTTAATTTTTTTTGTGCCATGTCCATGTATTGTTGCAGGTAGTAGCCAGCAAATTTCATTTCCGCTAATTGCATGTACCAATTAGGGGATTTTTTTTTTTTTTTGCAAAGAAACCAAATAAATTGTGCTAGAAGAAATGGTACTCAACAAAAATGGTTAGCTAGCTAAACTCTTGAATTCTCAACCGAATAAATTGGAGCTTCACCGGTGATGATTTTGAACGCATTTATATCTATTTTTTTATGTCTTTTTGCAAAAATTTTCATAACATATCCACGCTCATTAGAAAATCATTTCATCACATATTCAAATAGGATTGAAGTTGCGCGAGATTAGAACTTGTTCTTTATAAATTGAAACAATCGATTGACAATAGAACTTTCGGAAAAAAAAAAAAAACAATCGATTGACAATAGTAAAAAAAGTAAAATTTGATATTCGTTCCATTGTTTCCTATTTGTGGGTATGACTACCTCTTTTGAATTTTAATTTTATTTTTCTTTTGTCAATCATTATTTATGAAAATCATTGCCGCGGGAAATTGTAGCTTCATTTTCGCATGATGCGTTGAGAATAAAAAAGATATTGTTTGGGTTAGAGCCTTTTTTTATGGCTTGTTTATTTTTACTTTGCATCGTATTTTTCATTTCATACTTAATGTTACTTTTTTAAATTAATTTTACATGTCGGGCGTTAATCTTTTTTTTTTTCAAAGCCTTATTCCAACAATTTTTTTTTGAATTAGTTAACCACTCTCTTATTCGCTACAATTTCTTAATTTGAGTCAGTTTGGATCACTTTTCAGTTCAAATTAAGTAGTTAAGAAATAATACTCCTTTAGCCTTTGTTCATCCAAAGTTGCCCAAAATAAATATCTTAGCTACTTACGGTATGTCATTGAACTATTTATGTCTTGGTCTAATTTAACTACGTACTTTGTAATCGTTTACTATATAATTAGAGCTTTCAAACTACAATTTTCAATAAAAATTACTCAAATGAAAGCATTTGAGTAATTTCCGTAATGTGTTAATGTTTGAAACTTCATTTAGCACAATTTTCATTTGAAATTTTGAAAAATAAGTTCAAAGTATTTATAAATTTTCCAAATGACTCCTTACACAATATTTGAGTCAATTTAAAGATAAAAATTGACTGGTCATTAATTAGAGGAGGGTTCCAAATTGTGGCCCAAATGACAAAATTTTACTATCAAGTTACTTTTCAAAATTTAAAATTCAAACCAATGATCATATTTAATTTAACGAGTGATGCGCCTTCATTCCGCTTTTTTATAAATAAGTCTCTTGGAAACAAAATTGCAAATATAGAAAATATCTAGCATAATAAAAATGGAAAAATGCCAGTAGGAAATTTTCTCTTAACAATATGAAAATTATGCTATATTTGTATGACAAAACAATTTTAAACCTAACTTAGGTTATAAATTATAATTATTCAAGTATCATGTTGCTGGTCATCGTTAACGAGCACCAACAAATTTAGCCAAAACATTGTAGTCTTTTCTAAATAAATAAAATTAATTTATAGAACTAAAAAATATGCAAAACTCAATTATACATAACTTAATTATAAAAATATAATAAAAATAGTTTTAATAAAAACTCATGTATTGAGCTCGATGTGTCCACCTAGTTAATATTTTAATAATAAACCACTGCTACGATCATTGTCTAGACTCTAGACAATGTGTACGGTTATTATAAAATTTTACACGATTTTTTATATTAAAAGCATTCTCATGAGCGCTACGGTCCTACGGAACGCGTTCTTCTTGTCAAATTTTTGGAATTGTCTGTTACGTAATTACAATGAAGGAATGCAAAATCCATCTTATCCCTTTAACTGCACGGTCCTAGAGAAAAACATCCTCATGTCAGTCTACCCCACTTGTCAGTTTAACAAAAAAAAAAGTAGATCCATAATTTACAAAAATTAAGGCCGGGCCAACTTAGGCCTACTTTAAGTTGGCCCAGATTATACTAAAGGTAACCCCTTCATTAAGTAAAGTGATACAAGCATAATTCCTTTCAAAATATGTTAAAGAAAAGAAAATAAAGTGAAAAAAAAGAAAAAAAAAAAGGGTCACTTTAAAAAAGAAAAATGAAGAAAGGAATGAGAGAGCAGTGACAAAATAAAGAAAAGTTGCATGTATCATTTAAGTGACCCTGCACTTACAATATGATTAATGTGCTTAATCCAGGTGATCAAATCTTTGAATCAGTTCTCTACCGACAATTTTAAATCAGATATACCTCCTGAATTACGATCCAGATCGTCCATTTTAGATAATTGATCTGGTTACGATAGCAAGGCTCCATAGCATCAGGTGTACGGAGATAGCTTATTTAAATGATTAGTCTCTCTACAATACATTATACAACTTCATACTAGCTAGAGATAGCCGAAATTTTGTTTATGCTTTGCTTTTTGTAGATTGGTGGGATGGTGCGCCATGATTGTTGAAAATCCACTGCAGTTTGTAAACAAACAATATGCAAGTTCCACGAGTCCATTGAACAAAATAAAAATTAACACAATAAAATAAATAGTACGGAACAGGAGTTCTAGTTGGAATATGGTCATGTTGGGATACTCTCTCTTTTTTCTTTTTTTTAATGGGGTAGGTTAACAATCACTAGCTGTCTAGCTGAGAAATTCCATTAAAAAGAAAAATCAAACAAACCGCCTCAATATTAGCAAAGTAAAATATATCTTTTAGTAATGTGGGAAATAAGAATTGGGGTTTTGGAAAATTGGAGGCAATTTTCCTATTTGTATAATTGTATTCTTCCAAGAAGTTCAACAGCCCAATTTAATTTTAAGGATATATCTCTTTCCAGTTTCCACCAAAGAAATTTAGATACTTCCATATAAGATAAACACATAGCAAAGTTTAGCCCAATGCAGCCTTGTAACGTTTCAGGTACTCAAATTTGGGCACAAGTTATATTCATTGGAGATTTGGAGTCATGAAAAAGACGACATGCAATATTTTGTTGGTAAGAGTAGACAGAGAAATAACTAGTTGTAATGATACTACTAATTATATGGGGCCGTTTGGATGTTGTGGGAATTTGGAGAATTTGCAATTCCTAGACATAAATTTATTGGGAAATGTGTAACTTTGTGAAGAGTTTGAATTGTTTATAATAAATTTGACATATAAAATGTCCGAAATCTGCAATTCCTGCCCATCCAAACAGCCTTATATGAACACTGTATGCAATTAGTCCGTACTACATTATTGAAAACCAAGCAAAAGCAGCTTCATGCTTTGACTTTTTGAGTTTTTGTGCATAAAGGACTTGGAACTAATTCCTCGACAATGCTTTAACAAAGTTGCCTCCACTATCTAAATCTTTCTTTATACATATTTGATATTTCTCTACGATTAGACTGTGTATAACTACTAATAGGGCTGTCAAACATGAAAACAGAACACGGAAATGGCATGTTCCGTTTCCGTTTCGTTCCAATCGACGAAATAGAAATCTATTTCGTTTACGTTCCGTTTCGTCAAACGGAACAGATTTTCGTTCCGTTTAACGTTCCGCCCTCCATTTTCTATTGATTTCAGCCTATTTTCGTCCATTTCCATGTTCTGTTTACGTTCCGTTCGTTTTTTCATTTTCGTTTTCGTTCCGTTTTCAGAAACGGAATTGATTTTCTGTTTCATTTAATGTTCCGTTTAGACGGAACGAAACAGAACACTGGAGCGGAACGGAATATTGACAGATCTAACTACTAATAAGTACTTCCACCAGTTCCTCTCCTACGCGATACCCTCCTATCAATTGCCCTATTTATGTTCTCTCCTCATCCTTCCTATTGATTCATCAAAATTGTTTGCCCATATATCAGCAGTACCCCCACCCCAACATCAAGAGAAAATCAAATCAATCTATGATTAGAATTAGAAAGCTTTATTAGGTCTTAGGTGTATCACCTTATCTTAAGGGCGAAAAATAAAGAAGAAAAACAATCATGACAATGTCGACGAGTTTCCTGATTGCTATCTTAATTTTGTCTGTCTCCACTGTACAAGGAGCTGATTACAACTTCCCTCCGGCCCCCTCCCCCGGCTCCACTGTACAAGGAGGTCATTACAATGACTTCCCTCCAGGCCCCTCCCCCAGTGCGCAACCGAATCCTAAAGATTTTCAAAACATGAAACAGTTTCTAGCATACCTTGTTATCCAAAGATTTAAGCGCACTATAACATATGACCCACTAAACATCACCGGCACATGGGTCGGCACTAGAATCTGCGATAATGATGATCTCAACACGTATAGAGGGTTCTTTTGTGACACCCCGCCTAATACCACTGACCTCACAGTTGCCTCCATCGACTTCAACGGCTTTCACCTTGGTGCACCCACACTGGATGGTTTTATCAACGGTTTCCCTGACCTCGCACTTTTCCATGCTAACTCAAACAACTTCGGAGGCACAGTCCCCAATCTCTTAGGATTACAGTACCTTTATGAGCTTGATTTTAGTAACAATAAGCTTTCTGGTCTGTTTCCAACCAATGTGGTTCCTTTAAGTGGCCTCGCATTCCTTGACCTTCGTTTTAACTTCTTTCAAGGACATGTTCCTCCTCCCATTTTTCTGATCGGTTATGAAGCACTATTCCTCAACAATAACTTCTTTAACTCAAGCATTCCTGCAAACCTTGGTAGTTCACCTGTTGAGTATCTGACCTTTGCCAACAACCGTTTCACCGGTCCAATTCCTGTTTCAATCTGTAACACATCAAGTACAGTTCTCGAAGTGCTTTTCTTAAATAACCAACTGTCTGGTTGTCTACCTTATGAGATTGGATACTTGAGAGATATTACCGTGTTCGATGCTGGGTTGAATAAGTTAACCGGCCATATCCCACTGTCTTTTGGTTGTCTAAGTAATGTCCAGGAGCTTAACCTTGCTCAAAATTATTTATATGGAGAAGTACCAGAGGTAGTATGCCAGTTGGCCAGAACAGGAAATCTGGTTAACCTATCACTCTCCGACAACTTCTTCACAGCACTCGGTGTCAATTGTTGGGATCTAATACACAACAACGTCCTCGACGTGCGTTGGAATTGCATACCAGGGTTACCACATCAAAGGCCATTTGAAGAATGTGCTTGGTTCTTGTCTCTGCCCAAGTTATGCCCCTTGGTGCCGTACATGCCATGTGAGGCAAACCCGGGTCGACAAAACACAACTTGCTACAATGATTGGGCTTCACATTTCGACCACAATCCTCCGATGCCTCCACTGCCTCCCCATGCAAGCTTTAACCAGCTTAGAAAAGGGAAAGCAAATTGAGAAAATTGGCAATGAGTTTCAATGTGTTTTGGATCTGCTAATGCAATCCAAGGTTGTTTGGTCATAATATAATCTTTTGATGTCGTTATAATATGTAAAGTAGTGTTAAGTTCGCTGTATTGTATCTTTTTATTTGATTTCATTTGATTATGCATTTTTGCTTGATTTGGCATGTTCATTTTAAATCTACTTTGACATATAATTCACTTTCGGTGAGTGAAAAATTGTTTGGTTTTTCCTATGAATTTTTTTTTGCCTCTCTGTGCTTCAAGTAGAATATAGATATTCTAGTTTCAATTCATCTTACCATTAACTTGAAAGATATTTTGACTAATACAAGAAGATCAATTTTACTAAGTTATCACCAATTATTGATTTGTTTTTCATTTTCTTTATTTCAGTGATTTTATCTTTAACTCTTTCAGGTTTATTCTTTGAAATGGAATGGTTGTTATACTCCATGGAGTTCAATTGCCAGTCATTCATAGACAACAAGCACAGCATATCCCAGAAATTAAGTAGAAGACATTCATTTCATATCAAATTCAAGATTCAATAATTGATCGTTAAAACATTACAGAAATATGTACAAAGAGCATTCCATCAATCACAACATGCACTACAAGAATCAACTGTCGAATTGGAACCCAAATTATCATCCAATAGAAGACTGAAACGTGGCAAATATAAGCTGATGCAATAGCTTAGCTACAAATTACTCCACCGCTATGCTCCTCTCCGACCTTGTGATTGGGAAGTGATGCTTTGCGGGGATGCGAGGGAGTGCTTTAATTCCCAATGGGTTACCCTTGCTCTGCGTTAAGTTTTCATTATATATTAAAGATAATCACATGTAACTAGCACGTCCGAGAAATTAAAAAACATAAAGAGTATATATTAACTAAGGACCAAGGTTGCAAAATAAGGGTCAATTCAGATTAAGTTAGAACCAGTTGTAACAGGAAATATATAGACGTATCAGGCAAATAAGGTAATTTTGATTTCTCCTCCAGAAAAAGAAAAAAATAAATTAAAATAACTTACCACCAAACAGGTATTCTCCTTAACATTGCAAACAGGATGGTCGCTCGGGCAGCAGCTGTTGTGATCAGCACAGCAAACAGCACTTTCCATCGGACAGCATCCCCATCCAAGGCATCTGCGGCCCCACTGGGCCATACAGCAGCATGTACTTCCAGCTGGACATGTAGTGAATCTGCATATGTTGATAAGGTAATTTTAATTCTGCTTGTTCAAATTTTATAAAACAAAGTTCATATATGAAATTAATCATGTTCTGTACATTTTGTCAGCTTAAGAATAAATAGTGCCACAGTTACAGAAAAAATAGGAAGACTAATAAAGATGCTACACTTGGTTAAGTCAGATGTTACCTGCTACACTGGACAGGTTCCGAAGGGGAAGGTGGGGCAGGTCCAGGAGTGGGGGGAGGGTTGCTTCCCTTCTTGATTGGGTATGAGGCCATGGAGGCAATACCACACTTGCCAGCAGCAGACTCAATATTGCGCTGCATCCTGATATAGCCATTCTCACCCCAAGTTGGGCCCCACGAGTTGCGCACAATCCAGTAATCAACTCCATTATCAGTGCCATATCCGACTGCCACCACACCATGGTCCAGGTTAGTACCACAACGCCCAGTGAATACACCCTGAGAGAGATTTAGAAAAATGGAAATTGTGTAAGATTATGGAGTTTAAATTATATTCATCAAGAATAAGGATGTAAGAGGAAATTCATATCACAAATATGTTCATCATATACTCAAATTTGAAAGAAAATAATTTAAAAATGAATATTAAATTAATGTACAAAAAATTTATAAAAGGACTCACGGAAGTATAGAGCTGGAACTCACGACCACCAGCCTCGATGGCTACACTGACGGGTTGGTGGGCCACTGCTTGCTTTAGTGCCTTCTCGTCATTCTGTGGAACATCTTTGTAGCCATCTATCGAGACCACCCTGGAATTTTTCTGCCAAATACAACAACGGAATAACACGATATATCAATACCCATACTGATAATAAAAGTCTGCATCGAAGTAGAGCTATATAATGACCCGCTTCGTTTTTAAAAATGAAACCAAACTATTGACCAAGCAAATTTTAAGATCTTGTACGACCCAATTCATTTTATTAGCACCAACATCTCCCAAGAAAGTTAAAAGTTGTTCGAAAGTTAATTCTTAATTTAAACAATTAAATTTAAATGATTTGTTTTGAACAAGCAAAACTTGTTAGCACTTTCAAATTGCAACAGGCAACAACAACAACAACTAAGCCTTTTGTCCGAAGCAAGTATTTTGAAAAAGACAACATGTATTTCCTTATGTAGAAATTGAAAAACTAAAATTGCAAAAGTCAAGTTTATACCCTAAGTATGTCACACTTGCCATCACGTGCCAAGTAGGGATAGTCCTTCTCGGTGTCAATTCCACCATTCTTGATGATGAAGTCGAAGGCATCGTCCATCAAGCCACCATTGCAGCCCTGATTACTGGTGCTGTCACACTCAATCAGCTCTTGCTCTGACAGCGAGATCAACTCTCCTGTCACTATCTGGTTTATTCCCTCCACAGCTGCAACCGTTGAGAATGCCCAGCAGCTCCCTGCATATACCAAAAAAATTAACACATTTTCAAAACTAATAATTAAATAAATCCTGGGTAATTTTAATATGTGCTTAGAACATCAAAACTTAGCCGACAATCTTTTTGAAATTTGTCAAACAAAGATATCAAGGTATGTTCTTTTCATCATTAAACCATGCATTCATAGCCCCAAATAATAGCTTGAGATTAGATATATGTAGTTTAACACGTGAACATATTCTATACCGACTTCACACACCTAACAGTCTCCCAACAAAGTGCTGAGGTATCCTTCAATTTGACATAAATTATGTAAAATAGGTCGCTTTTGATTGTTCTACGAACCATTTTAACTCAGGTTACAAGAAAGAAAATGACAGCTTCATATTTAGACGATTCATTTTCATTGTTGCTATCGTGTTTGCTGTTTTTTTATTGTTGTCTCCGTCAATTGCTGCTAGGTTTATTACTTTTAAAAAACTATATTATTATTAAAAAAAAGTAATCGTCTAATAAAGGATTCATTAGCAATTAATAAAATACAAATATTAATTTTATAATTTGTTTAAGAACATGGGCTTCAATGCAAATATCTTTTTGTCCGTGACAAAAACAAATAGGAAAAGAAAACAAGGATTAGGAGATAAGGACAAACGGTAGATGGATAACGGCAGGAGTCGTCGTCAATTCAAATGGCCCCTTAAAAAATCAAGAGAAGATTGTCTAAAGTGTAAAATATACTTTTCTTAGCAGTGTACCAAGGCGCCGAAAAGGTAATCTTTTCTCCATTTCAAGCAAAAATAGAGACTACTATTTAAACCCTGCCTTTCTCAGATAGACCTGATGACGTGGTACTTAATGCATATTTTAAATATTTTTTTCCGCACTCAATTTAGAAAAAGGTTTATAGTAGGCGGCCCAATGAAAAATAAAATTGCAGAAGAGACAAATGGATATATCCACATGATTTCTACTGGTGAGCAACCAAGTTACAAAGGGACGAATCAATTCAAGGTACGTGTAGACTCCGGTGTAGGGAGTCATTAATTAAACTATAAAAAATAAACCGCCGTATGAAATTACATTAGTAGTTGTTCAAAACCAATCTCATAAAAAAAAGTAAATCAGTACAGTTACACGACTCACAAGTCACAGCACCTTTGCTCCGAGCGTAAGAAAGGTACCATGTTTTTAACATATGCAATTACCGAGAGAAACAATTGCATATGAAACCTCGTAACTTAAGCATTCAAATTCTAAACTACAGAACCTTAACTTTTCTATTAATAGAGACAAATTCAATAGGGTCATAACCGTCCGAGTTGAAACTTTTTGGTGCAAGTTACAAAACGCAACTTGTGCGCGGAAATCTGTTTCTTTTGGTGTCCAATCTTTCTCGATAAGTATTAAACAACAGAAGAAAACACTACAAATATTTGTAACAAAAACTTGTCAATACTATCTATAATTTCTTCTCAATAATAACTGTTTACTTGCCATATATTGGGAAAAATATATACATTTTCTACTTATTATCAACTTTCAGCCCTAACTAAAACTAATAATTACCGATAAAAAAACACTACCAAACAATGCATTTACACGTAATATCATATGATATAAAATTACTTCCAAACAAACTTTCAACCTATAAATATCTTCAGAGTTGAAAATTACTTCCTCAAAATACCAGAATTTGTAGATTTGGTACTCAATTTTTGGTTGTCTCATGAGCTTGCAGATTCACCTATCAAGTTCAATGATAAGCTGACAGGTTTAACCAAAGAAATTTCTAAGTGGAAGAAAGGTCGTTTGTCCCTTCTGGACAAACAACTTCAGTTGATTAGAGATTTCATTCTTTGGACAGACTCTGTGTCAGAGGTGAGACAACTATCAGAATTAGAAATTTTGGTAAAAACTCTCTTAAAAAGAAGGTTCACAGTTTTGGCAGACTGGGAGGAGACCAAATGGAGACAACGAACTTCGTTGAAATGGAGACTAGAGGGAGATCGCAACACTGCCTATTTTCAGAAACTGGCGACTGGATTTAAGAGGAAAAATCAGATTGATAGAATTTCCTTTGATGGGCAGGTTTTCTCGGATCAAAAAGGAATAGGAAATGCTTTCTTTAATTTCTTCTGTACTTAAATGGGCTCTCATCAAGAAGACTCGAATTGCCTTGTACATGTTAATTGGGCTTCTCTTTACCCACATCGGGCACAGTTACCTGTTAACCTCTGCGCTCGGATCACTGATGAAGAAGTTAGGAAAGTAATTTCCACTTGGCCTTCAAATAAGTCTCCAGGTCCTGATGGTTATACAGCTGAGTTCTTTCAATTCTTCGTTGATGAACTAACTCCTGATATTACCAATTCTCTAAACCATGCTTTGGCTAATGGTTCTTTGTATCCTTTAAATTCTTCATATATTGCTTTGGTGCCTAAATGTGAAGAGGCTTTTTCTCCTTCTGATTTCAGACCCATAAGTGTAATACACTCAATGCAGAGAATCTTGTCTAAAGTCTTAGCAAATCGCTTCACACCTTGCCTTGACTCTCTGGTCGACATCTCACAATCTGGTTTCATCCCGGGAAGGAACATCACAGAAAATTTTCTGTACGCTCAGCATCTTGTTGCCCTTGCTCGTAAACAGAAACTTCAGTTGGGTATTTTCAAGGCAGATATCCACAAGGCGTTTGATACGCTAAACTGGCAATTCATTCTTAATGTCCTAGAGGCGGTTGGCTTCTCAAACCAGTGGTTAGCTTGGATTGAAGGTTGTGTGCTCAGTGGTTCTTCTAGAATAATAGTGAATGGGGTGGCAGGGAAACATCTGAAATTGAAGCGTGGGGTCAGGCAAGGGGACCCACTGTCACCATATCTTTTCATTTTGGCTTTCGATTTTCTATCAAGATGGTTGATTTTTTTGGTTAACTCTGGTGCGCTTTTAATGCCTTTCCGTCATTTCCGACCAAGCCTCTTCTATGCGGACGATTCAATTATTTTCTTTAAACCTTGCCAGCAACAAATTGGGCTACTAAAAATTGTCCTTGTAGGTTTTCAATCAATTTCAGGCCTAGTGATTAACAATGCAAAATCAGATATTCTAGTTACTTGTGCTAATCAGGACACAGTTCTACATTTAGCTGATTTTATGGGTTGTAGACTGGGTTCCTTTCCTCTGATTTATCTAGGCTTACCGTTATCAGACAGAAATTTGAAAAAAGATGCTTACTTTCCCTTGCTTCAAAAATTCAGAACTAGACTTTCTTCTTGGTCGGCTATGTTCTTATCTTCGGCAGGGAGGTTAGTCCTATTAAACTCTTGTCTTTCGGCCTTACCGCTGTACTTCTTCTCTGCGTTTCAAATACCGGTCTGGGTTATTAAGGAGCTGGATAAAATCAGAATGAGATTCTTTTGGCACGGGAAGTCAGCTGATGGTAAGAAGATGATTATGATTTCTTGGGATAAACTTTGCTCTCCAAAAAATCAAGGTGGTTTAGGCATCCTCGACCTCCGAGCTATGAATAGAGCATTAATAGCTAAATGGCTCTGGCTTTGGACCTCTAACAAAAATTCAATTTGGAAAAATTTGCTTTCTGGTTTACAAAATGAAGTTTGTTCTCTTGTGCCAGTTTGGAGCCCTTTAAATTCCATGTTCTATGATATCCTGCCAATGTTCACTGTTGCCGTACAGGTTGAACCTAAAAGGGGATCTTGGACTATTTTTTGGCATCAAAATTGGGGTTTGGGCACTCTCAAATATGTCTATCCTGATCTCTATTCCTTTGCTTTACACAAGAAAATTACTTTGTTAGACTTCTTCCATGGTTGGCACTCGGATTTTGAACTTTTTATGCCACTGGTTCATGCTTCTTCTACTGCTACTCAACAACTTCAGGCTTTGTCACTTCAAATTTCTTCTTTGCGACTTTCTTCTATTGGCCTTAATGATGACTTTATTTGGAGACTGAATTCTTTTAACAGTTTCTCGGTGAACTCCTTGTACAAGCTACAGAAGGCTTTTCCTAAACCCAATTCCTCCTTAGCTTCCATTTGGAATCTAAAAATTCCTCCACGGATGAAGATCTTCATGTGGCAGCTTGCACAAGATCGTTTGGCAACTTTGGATAATCTTAAAAGGAGAGGGTGGCACCTTCCAAATCGTTGTTGCATGTGCAATTCACAGGAAGAAACTTCACAACACCTTTTTAATGATTGCTCTTTTTTCTTACAGACAATTCACTTTGCTAAATCAGCTTCCAATATGTTGGTCCCTGTCCAGTGTGTGTCATTGGTGGACTTCATCTTGGATTCTTCTGCTAATAAAACTCATAGAGAGCTCCTGGCTATCTTATCTTTTGTTATTTGGAGACAAAGGTGTGCACGCATCTTTGAAGGAGTGATGCTTTCTGCTTCTGAGTTGGTTTTTCAAGCTTTCTTTGAATGGCAAGCTCTTAATAACTTCAACAGCTTGTAATTTTGTTTCACGTTCTTGTCTTTTAAGTTTCTTTAGTTTTTATAGTTTTGTAGTTTTTGGTTTTTGATTTTCTTTCTTTTACAACTTTTGTAATTAGCCTCTGGCTAGTTTTTAAATTTCAATTTTGAAAGATGGGGGCTTTGACCCTCATTTTTGCTTCAAAAAGGAATAACCACTTTTTACCAATAAATTTATTTCTAACCATCCAAACTCTTCACAAAAGTTACACACTTCCCAATAAATTTACCCCTTTCCAATAAATTTCTTCCCTTCTTCCTTCTTCCTACCTTATTCTCAACGCATCCAAACGGAACCCTAATGAAATTAATGAGTAAATAGTTGAATACTTCAAGAGGAGGGTTCGGTGTGCCACAATTTGAATGTACTCAAATATTCCGAAACACACATTTTGACTATTTTTTATAAAATATAAAATTCAAACTTCGAATCTAAACCGTTGATCTTATTAGATATAACCAGCGATGTATTTTCATATAAGTTTTATAAATTTTGAAGTTTATTTGATACTTGATTCAGAAGATTTAATACTGAACGAATCTAGTTAAATATGATAGATTAATTCTAATTTGTTTCTAATTTAGCCTCTTGATCAAGTATCAAATAAACTTCAAAAATTATAAAATTTTTATATGAAAATACATAGCTCGTTATACCAAATAAGATCAACGGTTTGGATTCAAAATTTAAATTTTATATTTTTAAAAAATAACTAAAAGTGAGTTTGAGATAGGGACATTCAAATTGTGAACACTAAAACCCTCCTCGTACTTCAAATACGAACTAGCATTCAAAATGTTGAAACTTGTTGTTATACCTTATGGAAAAAAGAATTGGGATTATTCGGTGTTTTAACAAGACTTCATGCATAAGACTGTCTCCGTACGTATTAAATAATTATAATTTGTTTTTGCTATTTTTCTAATTGACATATAAAATTAATTGAGAAATGCTAGAGTTCAATATATTGGACGGATGGGCTTCATCCAATACGATCGATTTCACGTTTTTAAATTTCAAATGACTGATCTGAACAATTCAATATGTTCTCCATATTGAAAACATATAAAAAAAACCAATTTTTATATTTTTTTCGGAATTTGTTTACTATTTCTTTTGGTATTTTAGAAAATCGTTGTTATTGGACGATCTGTAATGTTTATTTCATGAATTTTCAAAAATACCAAAAAAATAGTAAAAAATTTAGAAAAAATATTAAAATCGGTTTCTTGTAAGTTTTAAATATAGAGAACATATTGAATGGTTCGGATCGGTCATTTGAAATTTAAAAACGTAAAAATAATCATATTGGACGGACCCATCCGTCCTCTAGCAATTCTCAAATTAATTTTATCATTAATAACTAATAAGTGTTAAAATATTGAAAGCATTCTATTATGAAATTTTTTTCTCAAAATATATTTAATTTATAAGTTTTGAAATATTTCTCCAATTAAAATTTCATACACTCTTTGGCTCCGTTTGGATTGCTTAGGAATAAAGATGAATAGCTTATTCCTAGGCAGAAAGTATTGGAAAGTGTGTAGCTTTGTGAAGAGTTTGGATTATTTATAATAAATTTACGTCTAGAAAAAAATTATTCCTTCTATTTCCGTACGATCCAAATTTCAAATTTCATTGGGGTCGTTTGGATGGAAATTGAAATTTGAGGAATTTGGGGAATTTCATATTCCTAGACATAAATTTATTATAAACAATCCAAACTCTTCACAAAGTTACACACTTCCCAATAAATTTATGTCTAGGAATATAAAATTTCCCAAATTACTTAAATTCCTAAGCGATCCAAACGGCCCCATTAGATATATTCGTCGGCGTACCAATACCATATATACACGGAACTGCACTCATGCAGAATCGCAGATCACATTTTATAATGTTAGGATTGTGTTCCACTCCGCTTGGGAATTCAACAAGGTTGCACCTGTGAATTGTGATTCATTTTTTTTTTATGATTTTACTTTATGTGACAACCGAATTCGGTGAAAGAAAAAAAAACCAATATTTAAACGGAGAAAAAAGTTCCGGTGAAATAAAAAGAAATATTTAATGGCCGAAGATCTAGCGGTTGCCTGGTTGCAAGTGGATGAGAGATCGGTGGGAATTGGCAAGGAATAGGACTGGAGCAGCCGATTACTCATTTCTACGACCTTTCACTATTCAGTCCGGTGAGTACCAACAGTAGTCGATTAATGGAATTACGCAGAATCACCTTCTAACGCGCAATACATGTTTAAAGTTTTTGGGAGTTAGTTTTAGTTTTGTCAAGAAAACATTGATTGAGCGTCATCGTTAAATTATATATGATTCTTTTTTGTTAAATCACGGGATATAATTAACTTTTTAAAGCAGTACAATAAAGAGAAGTTTTATTGAAAAAATAAAACAATAAAATTTCTGTGCAAAACTATTTTGCATAGAAAAATTAGAAATAAATATTTAATTTTAAAAATAATTTAGTTTAGTAAAAAAATATAATAATTAGATAAGCCAGTATTAAGTAGAAAATAAGAAGATACATTTTTAATTGCTTCAAATAATAGAATATACATATTATATATATCTAGTATATATAGCAACTTTTGTATAGACATCTTCACAAAAGTTATTATATTATTATATATGTAATACGAGAACTACTAAAATTTATTGGGGCAATTTTATTTTTAGCTCAAATATGCATGACAAAATATTACGTTACTATAACATACGATTTCCTTATAAATTCAAATTGTAAGTATCTCAATTTCAATCCCTCAAATTACTGTAGGTGAATCTCCAATCGCAACGGCTGGACTGACTGTTCAACTTGCGATGGATTTCATCTGCTCCGTTCGTCTCCACTAGCTCTGTCCTGCACCCGCTCCTTCCGCTTTTCTACTCCCGTATCTTTGTTGCTTCCGTCTGTTCCTACTCTTCTCCCTTTCCGCTCCCCTGCTCTTCTCCTTTTCCTGCCGTATCTGATCTTAACCCATCCCTTTTCCGGACGAAGCTGCTGGGGTTTCTGTCCTTTCTCCTCATTCCGATGCGTACGGCTCTGAGTGTTGCCCTTCGTGCGCACTATGGAAGACCCTGGATGATGGATCTCTCGAAATTTCTCTCTCCCTCTCCGCAGTAAAACCCTGCCTTGCTGTTATCCTGCTCCTCCTCCTTTGATTCGTACAAGATTGGCAACCAGGCGATGCGGAGGTCAATCCAGGCAGTTACCAAGCTCCTTCTTTGCTCCTCTTCTTGGCGATTCCAGTGGCTTCGGCGATTACTGAAACAAGGAAGTCAATCCCTCTGTTTAGCTGGATTGATTCCCAAGCTCCTCCTCTTTCTCTTCGCACAGGTTTTGCTCTATTTCCAGTTCCCCTCTTCTCTAATTGCTCTAGGTCACATCTTTCAACAGGTTATGCTTTTGATTTGATCTATGTGTCGCTATTGATTTGATTTGCAGGTGCTTTTGATTTCATCTATGTGTCTACAGGTATGCACCAGGTGCTTTTGCTTTTGATTTGCTCTAGATCACGTTTTTGTAAAAGTCACAATTCTCCTAGCTATGTACCATAGATCAAATGAAATTGCTTCTAGACACATAGATCAATTGAAATTTAGTTTCATGTTCTATTTTTATTTTCCTAATTTTCAGAAAAAGAGGATTATATTTGGTTCAAAAGCATCGCTGCTCTTTTAAATTTACCGCCATGCCTAGCAAATTGGGTGGCAGCAAAAAAGGTTTCATCTTATATTTTAATCTATATTTTTCTTGCTTAATTGTTTGTGTTCATTTTCTTATTCATGTAGGAAGAATGACGATATCAAGAAAGTGAGTTTGCTTGATTCTATCCTTTTTCTGTTATTAAATGAGAAGTGCTATTATTTTCTCAATAAGTTGTGAATTTAACAATTATGTTGATTAAAGACACAATTTAGTTTTGTTATATTTATAGAAAGATAAATTTATATTTGTAATAAGCAGATTTCTGATATCTTTCATCGTGCTAAATTGTTACTGTGCTTTCATGCCTGCATATTGGTGCTAACTAAATTTAGTGTCGATCTAAAAATTATATTGTTCTTGCAGGTTAGCAGATCCATTCTATGGTGCTTTTAGATATGTCTGTTTTGGATCATTATTAAGGTGCTTAATTCGATCGAATCTTTTCGCGTTTCGATTACAGATTATATGCGTACTTTTTCGAATTAGCTCCAAGTTTTTAATTGCATTTATACATTGATAGGTCAACAGTTTAGACATTTCTGTTCATGAATGCATGGCAAGAGAGTTGCTTTGCTGGCTACATTTTTTTTCTTTTTCTGATTTAGTTCTCAGTTCATTTATGTATGGATTGAAATTAGTTTGATAAGTGATTTTATTAAAAAAACAAAATTAATCTCATTTTGCTGGTAGACTATTCTGTCATAATATCATCATCAGATATCTAACACTAAGAACCATAGTTTATTTAAACTTATCAAAATGAAATGCTAATGTGAGTTAGCTAATATTAGTATGGTTTGTGCAGGGACAAGAAAAGTGAAGATGATGTGATTGACAAAGAGAGTTTGGTTTCAGACTATACAAGACATGTGGTGGTATTTCGCAAAGGAACAAGCATGATAATCTGATGTTTGACCATCCAGTGAAGTCGAACAAGTTGCTGGTGAACCCCATATAGATAAGTTATGTATTTGGGATTATAAGAAGAGGCACCACCACAAGCTGTTTTGAGATTGTCCGATTTGGTAAAACTCATTGGTATATTAAGTACAACTTAAAGTACAATATTACATAACATTGGTTTAGGTGTGTAGCTTTAATAAATATAGTACTTTTACCAAAAAATCAGTGCAGGTCATGGTTACTAGAAAATCAGTACAATATAGTACTTTCTTTGGTTGTTGATAGGCCTTTCTTTCTTTCAGGTTTTCGTATCTAGAGACAGATGCATGAAGAGGTAGATGGGAAATGGTAAGAAGAGCTCGGAACACAGCCAGTGAAGCGTCTATTCCTCTCTTTTTTTGTTGTTATTTATTTTTCAGCTAAGTTTTTATTCTTTTATCTTTTTTGTTATTTCTGCTTTCCTTACTAAACTTTAGTTGTTTGATTTCTATGTGGTAGCTATCATTGATTAAGAAAGAATGATCTAAGGTTTTGTCCATATCGCTTAATTCTGGCATATCTCATGTTCTTTCGAAAACAATCGGTTTAATCGAGATTTGAATAGGTATTCATATGCTAAATCCTGATTTCTACCTTCATTTTTTTCTACTATGTATATTAAATTATAAAATTCCTTATATATTGTTGTTCACGTATTGATTGTTTGCAATGATAGTATATGTTTCATTGGTAGAAAATGAGTATGCCTCAATTTTGTTTTGATAATGGATCTGCTAGATGAGAACCATTAACATGTGTACTCCACATATGACAGGGTCAAACTCAATGAATAGATAAATCAGGCATCATTGGAAAAGCATGTGTATTCACTGTTCTACCCAAAAGATCCCGGATGTATCCAGGATACAAGAGAAAAGCTATCATGCGTATGATCCAGTACTGCCATATGCTATGCTGCTGCTGGATATCCATCCAGTGAATGAACCTACTAAGGATGGTGCAGAAACTGCAGCAGCACACGGATGATAATTTTCTTTTTTTTTCAAATTAAAACAATTACAAATTCACATACTAATCTACACCGTGTTGTTTTTTTCCCACCATTACTGATCACACCGTTCTTAACATTGAATAGTTTGCATTTGGTAACAAAGTCACTGCTCAACTTATCTTACCCAAACAAGATCAAGTGGAGCAGTCACCACCAGCTGTAGGCCTCTCAATACCACCGCCAGGCATATCAGACACTACATCAGTCTCTAGCAAAGACATGACCTGTCCTGATCAAGCAAGGTCGGTTTGCTTACTCCTACCACACATAGAAAACAACTTATCACAATAAAAATATATATATATATATATATATATATATATATATATATATATATATATATATATATCTATATTGCCCTTACACAAAAAAAAATGAAAGAAATCATGTGATAATGAAATAACCTCATCTTGGTTAAGACCACGTGAGATTACATGCACACACTGATTGCTTCATGCAAATAAACGATACCTTTCAATCCTATATTTTATTGATAGAAAAAAGGTACAATTTGGCTTCTGCATCATCAAATTTTAACTTAGTTCCTTTAAAATATTTCTTGAGTTTGATTATCTTGGTTTTGTTGACTATCATGAGATTACAACTATTTGGTTACAGATCAATTAATAAGAATCTTGATATATATTATATTGGCATATTTGAAACTGTACCACATCTATCCATTTATGTCGCATAATATTAAAAACTGTTTCATCTCTCTAATCTCTAATATTTTTGGATCACAGCTGGGTCTCTAACGTGGTCTCTTTTTTTAAATTTTTGTACCATTCTCTGATTCGCTCTCCATTATCTATTTATTTTCAGTTCCTGATATAAAACTTGAATCAAAGGCTCAGACCTTCATTATTTTTTACATCGAAGGCTGAGACCTTTGTTATTTTTTTATAATGATTTTGATATCATCAATTGGATCATTCGTCTTTCGATTTAGGCTGCCTAAGGCTAATCCGCAACATAAAAGTCTCTTCCTTCAGAAGGTACAAAATTTTTTATTCATTTTTAAATTTAGATGGTTGGTTGTTTTTAATTTCTTTATCTGATTATTTCTTCATCAAATTGAAGATAAGAGTCACTGCTGTGCTTTTCAGTTGATGTTGCAAAATGCACTAGATTTACTGATTTATATTAGATATCTGCTGATATTGTATAGTTGTTATATATGCTAATGTTCACAGTCTAAAAAGTAAATCAGTTTTTTATTTTATTATGGATTTTTTTATTTCTTTCTGTTTGTCTTTCATGTGGATGAGACGAATGAAAAATACTATGATATTCCATGTGAAAGCAGCTCTAACATTCCTAAGGAAGGAGTTCTACTTTCAAACTACTTATTGGTGCCTATCAATGCACACGCTCATAACCTGGTATGAGTACATCCTAAAATGTCCATTGTGGTTTGCTTCAGTATTCTGTGTGTTTGTGATTACTTAGTGTCATCAGAAATTTTTAATTGCTAGAAAACTTGCGAGGACTCATAAGTAGTTTACAAGGACTGATAATTGGTAAAATAGAATATGCAATGACGAACTCTGATCATATATAATGTTTCATATTGGTTGTATTAGAACTTAGGGCTCATGGTATTTTTCTAGCATAGTTATGTTTTTTCTCTAATGGATAAGAAAAGAGGCCATGCGTTGAGAAGCCATGGCAGCTCAGAGCACAATATGACAATGCATTAAATTTTAACTCCATTTTTTTTTTAAATGAGGCCATGCATTGAGAAGTCATGACATAGCTATATTTTAAATGTTAAGAGCAACTCTTTTTCTTTATGTACTTTCTTTTTTTATTAGATTTGTGTTGTTTTTTATGCCATACCGCCTTTCTGAATAACTAATTCAACGAGAACGAAGCTTTTTAATTTGTTTAGATTTTTAACTATCTTAAGTACATTTTCACAAGAAAGGTGCCAACTCCACACGGATGAAGGTACTCTTCATAGGCTGTTAAATGATAAATTATTTTGTTTCTTTTTTATTGATGAGAATTTGTTTTAGTTTACTTTTCTAATTGGAAGTTCGCCATTATGAGTGAAAATTACAATTAAACTTTTCTATGGATTGGATTATATTATATTTTCTATTCAAATCTACGTTCTTCCAGTTTTTTATCCAAGTAAATGGCTATGAATACAAATTACAATTAAACTTTCATCGCGCGAAGCGCGATGCAACAGCTAATTTATTATAAAATTGCATATTTCGCTTATTTCAGAATATTCTTTTAAAACTCACAATTAATTTATACCTATTGAATCATAGGTATCATTTATTGAACAATAATAGTTCCAGCATGAATCTGGATCCATCCGTCCGGTCAGTAAATCCAACAGTACGGCGTAAAAAATCGTACACCTTAACAGTAATGAAAGAGGATATTCGGCCCGGGGAAGAGGAAAGCGTGGGCCAGTAATCAGTTATTAGTTCACGCTTCCCTTGGAATTTGGATTTAACAACGATCCAGACCGACTCTCTAGTCTCTACGGATTGGGTAGAGACGTAGAGTCTAGCGGCGAAACCATAAGTGGGGCCCACTGCGATTGCTGCCATGGTGTGTTGTGTTTCTCGAGGGATTATTATTGGTCGTTGCAACGCAACAAATTGGTACCTAGGAACTTGCAACCGCCCTTTGTCTGAAAAATTTAAACTTAATTTTTTTTTTTTGAAGGTTACTTAATTACTTAACCCAATGGCAATTCAGAACCAGTTGTACTTGTGCCTGTTGTAGTGAAAGGCAAAAGGGCCGGGTCGGATTTGAAAAGATCGGACTTGACGGGTTTGGTAGAAGGGTCGAATCGGACCGGGTTAAGAAAAAGGGTCGAGATGGGACGAGTTAGACGGGTTTATTTTTTTAAACACAAGACCGGCCTTTATAAGTCCTTGGCCCTTCTAGTCCATCTAAAATTATACCAACATTTAATTTTTTTAATGGTTTTTTAATATTTATCGTCCCATCATGATCAAATAGTCACTACTATTGAACAATTAGGTCGGATCCGGCCCTTCAAAATCATGTCCTTCAAACATCCGTCTTTGAAAAAAAGTTAGACCCGGTCCTTTCAAAATCCAGCCCTTCTAGACCCTTGTCCATCGAAAAACCCTTCAAAGGGCCGGTCCGGTCCGGATTTTAGGACGGTCTTTCGAAGGACGGGCCAAGGGCCAAGGATTTTTGGACTATCACTAGCCTGTTGTGCGTAAGTTTGTTTCTTCCGGTGGACCGTAATATCAGAGAATATCTGGACTGAGAAAAGCAGAGGCCGAGAGTTTCTAGTCCAGTAAAAGCTATGGCCCAGCTAGAAACCCAGATTTTTTCCGGGTGTAATATACACCATCTATTAAAAAAATCATCCAATTGAACTATTTTTGGATGGTCTGGATGCAAAAATCTAGCATATACCAATTTTTGTTGACATCATCAAAATCGCTCGTTGACGTCATCAAAATGCGAGTTAAGTGTTCAGTGTTAAAAAACTCAAATGATGAGTTAATTCTCTTTAAGTGTTCAGTTAAAAGACTTCAAGAAAGCATATTAAAAAGTTTTTGTGTTCAATTAAATCATTCAAGGGATGAGTTATTTGTAGTTATGTGTTCAGTTAAACGCATTCAGAATTTGATGTTTCGATAATTATAAAACGATAAAATATCATAATAAATTCTGACTATAAACCAATCACATGCGCAAAAGAAGTAAATAATTGTAACAAAAAAGCTACCAATTTTTCAAATAACAATCATACCAAATTCAATTACAACCCAAAAAACTACAGCTTACATCTGTTCATACCACAACTTCATAATTCATCAGTTTTAACAACCGTAGACAAACATAAATTTTACCAATAAGTTAACAAAAAAAAACTAAAAACACAGACATACAACTACAATTCAGTTTTCATCAAATTAAAAGAAACTTATGAGGAAAACAACCCGACGACTCTAACCATAACATCAACATAGCACAAACCTGTTAAAATTTGAGAATAAACATTAACAAAAACGAAAATGTTAACAACATTATAACCGGTACATAACAGAATATGTGTCAGCACTAACTTTTCCATTACAGAAACTAACTGAACACATCTAACAACTAACTACTTCATTACAGAAACTAACTGAACATTTATAACATGTAACTAAACACGAAATTGACTTACTTCTCATTAATTTCAACTAAACCTAATCTGATTCAAGTACACATCAATCATTATTATGCATGATGAACACTTCACTAACTAAATTGAACACTTATTTCTTATAATTGAACATCATTGGTAATATAGCCTTAATAACTACAAAACAAGTCAACTACATAATTCCAGCCTTATTTTCATATCTCATGTCAACGATATGATCCCTTATCCCAACATAAATACCCCTAGATATAACAATATGATCTCTTATCTTCATATCTCGTGTCAATAATATGATCCCTTATCCCAACATAAGTATCCATGGGTATAACAATATGATCACTTATGTTAACAATAAAATCCTTGAATATAAAATACAAAAAACACATGAATACTTAATCCTTTCCTTTCTTGAAAAGAAAACGTGATTAGAAACCCTAGATCTAGAAAGAAAAGAGAGATTGGATAAGAATTCAAAAAAGAAAGAAGAGATCTGAGAGGAGAAAAGAAGTTGAACCCGATGAAGACTTGTATCCTAACCTTTCTTGATCTCGTCATAGACCATGCGTAACTCCTCTAGTTTCATCGCCTCGTTGTCGCACTTGTATCCTCTCCTTTCTTGTACATCGCGGCGTACGCCTCCACGTCCATTGGCTCTCCCATGGCCGCCGTGGCGGGGGATGTGGACTCGACGCCGTGCCTCTTATGGACTTGCGAGCGGTATGCATGGTACGAGTCATGGATTTGGAGAGAGATTCAAAACTAGAGTTTCGTGAGAAATTAGGAAAGATAAAAGTTTGAAATTGGAAGGGATGAAGAGGATATATAAAGGAGACAGATCAGATTTTGTGGAAGAAAAAAATACACGATCCGTGAGTTTTGTTCTGATTGGTTAATAGTCTGAGCCACAGATTGAAGAGTTGGCAAGATGTGTGAAGAGGTGGTCTGGATGGTGCGAAGAGGTGGTTTTATCGTTGGGTGGATGGTTGGATGGAAATAAACAAGATGGTAAACACCAATTATCGATTTTTTCTAATTAATATACATGCGAGCGTGGTAAACAAGTATTTGAAACCCAATAAGCCCATAAAAACCTTTTCGCTAGAAAACATATCCATAGACATAGCATGTACTCGCTACCTAATCTGACATGAAATAACGTGATCATATACAGATAAACTGACATACATTCACACCTTGATCGGAAGGAGAAAAAAGACCAACAAAATTTGATTTGATTGGAGTGGAAAGGAGAAGAAAGGAAAAAAGTTCATTTTGCAAATTCCGTCGCTTGATCGGAAAGATGAGAGACGATGAGAATTGAGTTGAGAAAAGAGTCGATCCTAAGTTCCTAATCTTTCTTCGTTGGATCACACAGAGCTGGTCAGAAATCCCACCAAATTTCTTGCTTTTGGAAGAATTTCGAAATGGAATTTCACTCAAAAAAAGTCCCACCAAAGTCCAAACCTGATTCTTATGGCCCTCATTTTTCTTTCCGATTATGAATTTTGACAAAGTGGGAATTCCAATTCCAAATTCCATGGAAAAATGGCAGTTCCGATCAGGGTGTCAAGATCCATAGCATGCCAAAAGGAAATAACTTTATATAGAAAAAGGATATACACTTTTTTTTTCTGTTTTAAGAAATGTTAATTTTACCTCAATTGTAAGTTTGTAACGGTGAAAAAAGGGCAAGTCTTATAAAATGTTTTTTTTTTAGATAACTTGGTAGAGGCTACCAAGGGAAAGTCTTATAAAATGTTACTGTTGTATATCGTTCACAATGAAAATAGAGATTATGAAGCAAAATACAAAAAAAAAATAACAAAAAGCTTTTGTATATTTACACAAATATTAATAACGTTTTTTTTTATTCCTTCAATATTGTTTACCATATATTCTTAATCTCGTACAGTTCTAGTATGCTAGATTACTAACTACTGTCGTATTATGGATTTTCCAAAACATGTCTAGCTGTCATATAAAAGGAGAATGATTATTTTTTGTCTCGTTCTCCTTCTAGTCATATTCACAATCACCATCAAATCAATGTTTGAAACTTGTTTTGTTATTTTTGCTTGATACGTGCGAGGTAAAGTTTTGAAAGAAAATTTGACTAATTTTCCTTTTTATAGTAATTGAAAAAAATATTTATATACTTTAGGCTGTTGCTTTACAATCTCGAAGGGGACAGGTGAAAAAAAAATATTTATATACCTTTATAGTAATTGAAAAGAAAGTTTATAACTTTATATGCACGCGAGCTATCACCAGCTTCAAATCGGAGGTAAGAGAGATTTTTTTTTTTAAACGAAAGTGAAAGACAAATACGAAAAGTTAATGGGGAATTTATCATGAGAACAAATTTCTGAATCAGATTTTATTTTCAACCGCACATTTAAAAAATAATAATAATAATTTATTAGATGAATGGTTGCGATTAAAGTCGGATTCAAAATGGCACGAGTGAGCTGAGTCCTGAGTGTGTGTGGGTCAAATTGCGGCAGCTGCTCAAGCTTATAAAAATATCGAGGAAAATGATTCTCTAATCTCTAGTCTCTGCTCAGCAATTTGAAATTATTGGCCATGTGATTATCTTTACTTTTCTGATCTCACTGTTAAAATAGTGTTTCTCCTGGCCCTGGGCCATGTTGGATCTTGAAACTTAGTAAAACTGTAAAAGAGCATGCTGTTATTCTTTTGTTCCTGAAGGCTCCATTTAGATGGATGCAAGAATAAGGAAATAGATTCTTTTTATTCTCAAATTTATTATAAACAATTCATATTTTTCACAAAGTTACACACTTCCCAATACTTCTGTTATTCCTCTTACTCCCACACCATCCAAACGGAACCGAAATATATTAAACGGTTTATGTTAATCTAAACCGTCAAATTTGTATCGTACGGTCAAAATGTGATTTCTGTTTATTTTTTTTTTAGAAATGAACTTCGTAGCGGATTTCTGTTTATTTAAAATAAAGATTATAGCAGGGAAAAGGGGATCAAGTGTTCATTGATAGTAACATGCAGGGATAGATGTGTACTTTATTTCGAAATAAATAAACTCAAATCAGGTGTCGCGCGATACTTGGTGTAGAGCGGCCATTCTGATCGTCTGATCAAGATCCAATGGACAAGAGAGCTCCGTGCATGTAACCTGCATTGATAGACCCATAAAAAATGAACCGTCCGATTAAGATCAGACGGCTCTAGATGCGCTACACCAGGTGTCGCGCGCTAGCGGAATCGGATTGGAAATAAATGGTTGGTCACCTGTCATCCTAGTTGGCTTCAAAACAAATGGCACAATTTGCAATTTGGGTCCCCACAAATTTTGTATTTATTTAACAAAATAGCGAAATCGTGTGGGTGAGTGAGTGAGCTAGTAGTGAAACGAGAGAGAGAAGCCCAATTGAAGCAATGATACCATTGCTCTTGAAACACCATTTCTCTTCTCCAAATTCCTCCTCCAATCTCTTCTCAAACAGAACTGTCTTCTATAGAGATAGCACATCTCTTGTGTTGCCTCTTAATAAACCCCAGTTCCATAGAAGGAATTCACGAGTGTGCCACATGGCAGCTTTACAGGATGGAGTTGCCACGGTGGCAGTCATGGCAGGGGCTTACACGCTTGTGTATACTTTCGATAAGCTTACCCAGCGCCAAATCATCGAACAGGTCAGGTGCATTTCCTTCTCTCTGATGTTACATTACATGATGAATTGGAGGAATGCAATCAAATCAATTTGAAACAAGACGAATTTTTTTTAAGGATTAAACTTTGAATAGTACCAATTGTACAATCGGAGGATTGAATAAACTCCCTTTCCAATCCGAAGTCTACTTTGCAATAATTTCAAATGGCAGTATATATAGATGTGATATTTCTTCTCTAATGTTACTATTATATTGATATGAAATTAAAATGCAGAAATTGAGCAGAAAAATTGTACATATTTTATCAGGAGTTCTTTTCATGTCTTCTTGGCCTTTATTCAGGTAAAGCATTGCAAGTCACCTAGTTTAATTATGATAGCTATGTGGGATATTGATTCAGTACCAAAAATATTTTTTTTAGACTGAGCTAAGCCCATAGAAACAAATGAGAGAGCAAGGGAGCTCAATTTACTAGAATAACCTCAATGTTGGTTACCTCCTATTTAGAACACAAGCTAACCTGTTTGGCTAAATCATTTATATGAGTATATAACACTTCAAAAAGAGCTGTGTATGTAATAGGTTTGGGCATTGAATCAATCCGTACATTCGGTGATAAAATTCTGTGATGAGCTTCTCAAACAATGTTAGTACACAATAATGTAGTTCTTCTGCCGAAGCACGCTACTATGCAGCTATTGTGCCACTCTTGAATTGTGCAAGGCTAGTTATTTATGGTACTCGCTTGTTTAAAGATGAGGCTCTTATCAAGTCTGTTACCCGTGAAGGCAATCCTGAGTAAGCTTTATTTCGTTTTACATCTTTAGGATAAGTTCCAATAAAAAAAAATCTACTCAATAGACTCCAGATAAGAACCTGCTACCCACATTGCACAAGTGTACAGTTTATTGCTAACCCAGTAGGGCCCTTTGCCCCTTTGGCAATATTGAAAATGAGAGATTTACATTCAGATTATGTAGGGCTCTCTATTACTTTTTTTATTATTTTCCAAATTTTATAATGTTTCACCTGTTTTTGGTTTAAATAGAGTGCAAGTGTGAAGTGTAGTAGTCTCTGAGGTCCCCAATTGTGCAGTGTTGGTGATATAACTTATAAGCATGTTTAGGGGTTACACGGACCCCTTTTTTTCTTCCTTTCGTCCCTTCTTTGATAAATTGGTTTCCTTTTTTCATAACTCTTGTAGCTTACTTAGAGAGAGAGAGATAATTGTCTTCTTTTTTTTTCATATTTTTAGGGAATTGTTGCGGGGACCGCTGTATTATGTAATAGTACTCTTGTTTTCTGTTTTGGTGTTCTGGAGGGATTCGCCTGTTGGGCTTGTTGCTTTAGCTATGATGAGTGGTGGCGATGGTATGTACCTCATACCTTTTTATGTTGACAGCTAGTAGATGTCAGTCCAATTCTGATTGGTACCATATCATAAATGTCATGCCATTATTTTAGCTTCTTGTGCAATTAAATTCCAAAACATGCAAAGAAAAACACATCTCGAGTTGACTAAGCATTGCTTGCACCCAAACTACTAATATCTTAGTACAAGACTCGTCTGAACTCATGATAGCACAATATAACATTGTAATTGTTGGATTCTGTCTGCAACACTCAATTGGGTTTATCATATATCAATACAGAGATATAGTTCCATATTCAACTGGTAAGGATAACTTAATCAATGCTGTCATGGAGCATTTACTTATTTTTCACTTCCTTATGAATTTTTGTGAGTTCTGTTTTTCTCTTATATGGTTCCTTTTAATATGGGAAAGTAAAAGTGTAAGTATTGAAAATGTTTTTAAAAGATAATTTATTAGGTTTAAAGGAAAATTTGCATGCATTAGAGATTATCTTATACGAAAATTCATTTATTGTTATTCTGTAGGATTTGCGGATATAATTGGAAGAATGTATGGTTCAACAAAGCTACCATACAATAGAAACAAGAGCTGGATTGGGAGCATTTCTATGTTTGTCTCTGGTTTTCTCTTGTCCATTGGGTATGACATTTTCCAACACACCCCTCTGTTTTTGTTTTTGTTTTTGTTTTTATCATTTAGTTTACATTAGTAGACATGTTAACTTGCTGATAATTTTTCTCAATACCACACGGTTCAACTGAACTCTGTCCACAACATGTTACCTAAGTTCCTGAGATTTTGTATTGAGTTTTGATACAGATTTTTGTAGGATCATCGAAAGGAAATGTAAAGTTCGAACTGATCCTTAAAAGTTCATTTTTTCCTGCTTTGATTTAATTCTCTAGGATATTATACTATTTCTCAATCTTTGGTTACCTGCACTTCGCGTGGGATGAAGCAATTGTTAAAGTGGCTTTGGTATCATTCGTGGCTACATTGGTAGAATCTCTTCCAATAACAGAGGTGTTAGATGATAATATTTCTGTACCAATTGCAAGCATGTGTACCGCACTTCTTGTTTTCGGCTCTGGTTCTAGTTAGAATCCATATATCCTCTTAACTTTATGAGGTGATTTTGATGTATACGAACAACATTACAAGTCGGAATAGTATTAGGCTTAATTTTATGTATCTTCCTAATAAAATTTGTTGACTTCTGTTTGCATTTTCCATTTCTTAATGTTCATAATTTCGAAACAGTCAACGGTGTTGTAAGTTGAGTTAAGCGGGTGCATCTGTGCATAACCCCTTCAGCATTGCAGGAATGCAGGCTTCACAGTTGTGACCACCTAAAACCCAACGCATTATGATCTTATGGAATCTCTCAAACATAACCCAATTCAAATGCAATACCTCTGTGTCTATCCATAACTACTGCCATTCTCTACGTAGAAAAAGACAATTGGCGACAAAATTCCTTTCCCATTTGCTTGCTTCTGTTTCTCATCAACTGCAATTTGCAAAGGAGACAAAACAACAACGACTGCCTCGAGGCTCTGTTTCCTTCATATTTCAATCAGTTTAATCCTTTTGTTCTACCATCTAAAAATCGTATTTCTAGAGTCCAGCGGAAATTTTTTAAATTCGATAAAACTTATGGGTTTTACTTTCTCTTCGATAAAAAAATTCCTCCAGTCAAAATGACCTCTGTAAATCTCTTTTTCCAGTGAATCCGGAAGGGCTCGTTTTGTTTTTTTTTTTTTTTTTTTTTAATATCATAGCCTTTTTGGACCCCTTGTTTTGTGACTTTGTGATTTTGCTCAAACGACACTGGGCTGGCTTCTATATGCAACTTTAGGCTTTCAAGTTTCAAAGTTCAAAACACCAATTAAAACATGCTATTCAAAGATAACCATGTTATATTATCATCAAAATAAGATGCAAACATAAGGCATGGTCAAAATTTCAGCAAAAAACATAAAGAAACAGGGTGCGAAAATAAATGCATACACTAAACAAACTGCAAGAAAATGGGGCCATCCTATTAGTAATATGCCATCTACTAGATTAGTCATATAACAATTACTAATGAATCTATGAAGAAATATCCGAAACAGAATAAAGTTTGAACAATACACTACAAAAAAAAAAAAAAAGATTTTCCAGAGAATGGAAAAGCCTTCAGGAGTTTTCCCTTAGAACCATGGGGAGTTTACTTTTTTCACATGCTCCATTCAAGGCTTGGTATTCACATAGCTATACAAAATAGCACTCGATGACAGAAAGATAATTGTTTATTTCTTAAATAAATCCTTGCAAGAGAGCTATTTTGACTTATGAATTATGAGAGAAAAATGGATTGTAAAATTCTAATTTTACAGAAGCCCCTGAAAATTGGACTATGACACACCAAAGGACAATAAAATATGTCACATTTCAACCAATCTACATTACATATTTTCAGGGGCTATATGCAAATACCAAGCTTCCTGGGGCAAATAGTGGAACTCCACATGGTCATACCACAACAAGGCATCAACAATTTCTTCCCTACAACTTAGATAGCACATATATATTGTTATAAAACCCTAAACCAAAGCTAGAAAGCTTAACCATCTAGGGCAGCGGCTTTACAAATTGGGCACAAGTTCTTGTGAGAAAGCCATTGTTTGATGCACGTTGTGTGAAAATCATGCCCACAGTCAAGTCGACCAATCTCAGCTCCTTTCTCATACTCTTCCTGAGGGAAAAAAAAATGTCTGTCATGATAGAACCTATATGATTGAAATATCGTTAAGAGCATCAACCCAATTAAGCATTCTGTTATTTGTGCAAAAGCAGTGGAGAAATCATCTCAAGTTCACTAGGAGAAAAGCAACATGACCAAATCCATTAAGTAGTAACCATAGAATTAAATAATTGGAATTTGACAATTTCCAAACTAACCTTTTCTGCCTCATGAACAGACCATAGGAGAAGAAAAAGTAGAACATTGAAATTTGTGAAGAAAGATATAAAGAACAATAGAAGTTAAAAAACCCTAGCTGCATCATGTAATTGCTGAAGATCTTTGATCTGTTTGAAGATGTTTAAAGATGCCAAGCATGCTTTTCTCATCTTTTTTTTCTTCAGATATTTTTTTCCTAGAAAGGAACTTGTACTGATTTTGTTTGAATTCCTTTCATATGAATTTAAGTTTTATGGTGGTTCTGCTGGAAGAGATCACCTTGTTTTGAGAGGACAGACCAATGAAATAAAATAGACACAAGATTTACTAAAAATTTTGAGCATTGTATGGGAAAGAACTCAAAGTTTTACATTAGCAAAATTGAAATATAAATAATTTATGCAGATTACATTATTTGAATTTTTCTCCTAATATTTAAATGTTGTTGTTTCCATTTCTGAAACAAAATATTTAAATTTCTTCATATCTTCACATTGAATGTCTTGAAGCATCAAGTGAATATTGGTTTAACCAAATAAACTGAAGTGAATTTTGGTTTTGAAGTTCAGTTAAAACTCTAATTGGTTAGTTTGGTTCAGTTGAAGTTCAGTTAAAACTTTATAAGGTTGTTTAGGTTGTGATTTTTATATAACAAAATAATTACATTTGGTTTGGTTCAGACTGATTCGACCATGTGCACACCCCTAAACATGCTAGTGAACTTTTGGCGTAGTATAATTTACCAAAATATACTGCCCAGAATTGCAGTTTTTCCTGCTAAAAGCCAATAAACACCAAGTAATGCAGGCATGACTTTGGTCCATACAGTACTACGGTTACAAATATACCTGACAGATGCAGCACGGCTCAATCACAGAATTGGACAATTGAGAAGGAACAAAGATGTGTTGTTTCAGACACGTCATCGCCTTTTCTTCACTTAGACCTGTGTTAACATTCCCTATCCTCTCCTCCAATGCCAACAATTCCTGAAATTACAATAAGATAAATAGAATCAAAACATTCTCTTTGGAAACATTTGGATGCATTCTAATGCCCAAGTAACTTTACCGAGAAAAATGATTTAGCTGTAGCTTGAGAGAACTAATAAATAGCCAGTGCGACGTACCCAAGCATGTGAGCAATAAATGTTTCAATCAAGAATTATTTCAATACTTGTCATTCTTTTCTACTATCATATTTTTTATTTCAATGGCTAATCAAGGCTAAAAATCTACATAATATTTCAGGTTTACTCAGACAATGGGGAGATATTCTATGCTTTGGATTCCTCCTTTCTTTTAAAACTTTTATCCACAGAAATTGGTAGTAGAATTGCAATCAGCCTCTCACTAATCAACTGAAGAACTTCAGCAAAAGAATTAATACAAATTTTAATCTGCATTGCCAAGACTGCGTGATAAACGTTACGGATAGCTTCTTGACAGATCTCCTATCCTATGCCCCAAGGACCCCTCTTTGCAATTCAGGTAGCAAATTCTTTTTGTTAATGAAAGATAAGGCAGTACCTCATAAGACATGTTGTCCACATCGAGCCGCATCTCTCTGTGCCTATCAAACAGAGTTCCTCTAGCCATAGACATCACTCGGTGCACAAATAACAAATCCTGTTAGAAAGAGTAAAAGAGCCATAGAAGTGATGGAGAAGAACCAGCTCATTAGTTTAACCATGAAATTAAATTAGAATGTTATGGCAGAAAACATAGTTTAGAGCTTAGATGATGTAAAGAAAAAAAGTTCAGAGCCTTTTATCCCAAACAAGTTGGGGTAGCTTAGATGATGTAACTGGTACTAAAATCTTTTTATTTTTTGTGCTACTACTGATGCCGCAAATGTTCAAGAGAGGATTTCTATGTTTTACCAACAACAAAACTATAGTTTGTATTGTCATTCAGTATAGTGCCAAACTAATTTCAGTATAGTTCAAGTTTTATTTTGTTTGGTTTTACTAATCTGGATCTAACCAATTACTGGATAATACAGGTATTTTCACTGTAAGATAAGTACTTTCTTTGCGGTGGTGGTTTTTTTTTGGGTTTTTTTTTTTTTTTGGGGGGGGGGGGGGGGGGGGTAGGTGTGCTAAATAGGAATTTGATTATAAATTTTCAATTTCTTTATTTTTGAAGGTTTAACAGAAATAAAGCTGACCTCATTTCCGACATTCTCTGAGTTCCTCAGTATATCTAACACATTTCTTAGCTGTTGCAAAAGAAGAAATGATATAGTTAGAATGACAAAAGTTTTTTTTTTTTATTTTGAGGGTCAGCAATTTGCTGACAATTTTCATTAATAAAGAAAAATGTTTTACAAAACTAAAACAACAAAAATCTTAATCAGTACCAATATCAAAATTGGTACAACAAATAGCATAAACTCCTAACAAAAGTCTATACCCAATGAACTAATACCATAAGGGTACCAATTCAATCACACCCAGTCCGTATCCTAACCGGTACCTATGAGCTGCCTGAGACGACGTAGAACAACACTACACCATACTTGTCTCATCTAAGCCTAGGCCTAGGCCATATCTAACTGAAGCCTGCGAGCCGTCCTCACACAATGCAAAACAACACTGCATACATAGACCATAACTGCCATTTTCCTTCACCTCGAGTGTGACCGTCACAAAACCAACGTTGCAGTGCTATGAAAGAGAACGAGAGAAAGAGCAGACAAGAAAGAGAAAGAGAGAGAGAGGAGCAAGAAGTGGTGGGGGGAGGCCAGTAGCAGCGCCTCCCCCGCCTAGAGTTTTTGAAATTTTTTGTTGTCTCCTTTAGGTTTATGAAAAGGGAGCCTAGTTAGAATAACAAAAGTTACTAGATGGACTTCCAAGAAACCATATTAGCAGCAACCAGCATAAAAAGTAACCTCTATTCTGGAATCATAACCTATGTTTTCCTCGATGAAGTATAAACTTAGACCAATTGGGTTCAATTACCAATAAGCCTCAACTTAATCCTAGTTAGCTTGAAATAGCTAAACAGAAAAGAACATTGAGTTCATATCTATGATATCTGGAAACAAAAAGGAATATAAGAAAAGTTCAGATCTATTATACCTCAGATAGAACCCTTCCTCTCTCTTCACTCCTTTCTCTCACAGCCACAAGGGCCCGCATCAGCGATGAATAATCTACGTCAGAACGTGACCTGATCTCCCTCTCCCTCTCCCTTCTACTTTCTAGGGTTAGAGTTTGCCTCACTGTTCTTTCGCCAGTCACTTCATTAATTTCCACTGGAGCCCCTGGAGGTTCAACCTGATGCGGTGAAGATGGACCGATCAGAGTTGGTGGGTCTGAAGAAGGCTGTTCAGAGTCAGACACGTCATCCTCAAGTTCAATTACAAAGTAATTGGGTCTACCACGGGTGTTCCTGACAAAATTTTCGGTTTCGGAAGTATCTGAATTACTAATGGGGGCTTGTGAACTATTGAGTGCAGCATCAGCTGTATTATTATTGCTATTATTGTTGGAAGATGATGCAGAAGAAGAGAAGTTATTCTTTCTCTTACGGCGATTTTCTAGGGGAGGGCCAAAGTGTTCATTGTTGGTAGAGCTAGATCCTCCACCTGAAATCATAATGCAACATTTCATTTTTGGTGTCAACAAGCGCTTATAGATATCATAATTTCATTATTCAATTACATATAAACCATTGCAAAAAAAAAATGTGTGTGTGTGTGTGTGTTGGTTGGGGGGGGGGGGGGGGGGGGGGTTATAGCATCCTTTCAGATGTGGTAACTAAAAAATTACGGTAATTTTTCCAATCTATAAATAGGCCTTCTCAAAGATAGGAAATACAAATTCAATAGCTGCCAAAATTTTGATAAATAGAAGCTGAACCAAAAAATTCAATATTTAATTAATCAATTCACTTTTGCTCTGTGTAAATGCTTAATTCAGAGCATTGCAGAATAAACAAATACTTCAAAAGAATGCTAGAGTTCTGTATCATACTACACATTGGGGTACAGGTGCATCACATTCCAATTTTCAAGGATAAAGGTACAAAAGTAAAGAATAACCAACCTGGTGCACTCGCAGCCGAACGGCTTGAGGTGGACCTCAGGTTGTAAGTCATTTCAGTGCCCCTTTGACCTTGCATTAAGAACAATTCAATTCCGACCTCTGATAAACCTGACAAAGGACCTGAAAATGAAGAAACAGATATTAAACAACAATGAAATTAAGATGAAACCAAAATCTGAGAAACCAATTAAAGTCAATCTGCCTCTACCCTAGTTCCTAGCTTCCAAACCGGAGCTGGTGAACATTTCCTGAAAACCAAACTGGTATAAACTAAACTCTATACATGTATTTACCAATTTTGTACTGTTACTATGCAAATGAAGGAATTCTACTATTCTGTTGCAACCATTTATGTATCATGTCAGTACACAAGAGTCTTGAGTCTTGATTGTGTGAAAAGTGGTGGGTCAAAACCCACGTATTTTTTCTTTTTTTAAAAAAAAGGAAAAAAACAAGTGTTTTGAGTCTTGATTGTGTGTTTCAACGCAGCCATATTTGGATCACACAAAAACAACACAGAAAATCCAGTATAAATAGAAAATCTACAGATCACCGAAAATTTCAACACAAAATCTACCAAATGGGAGGTAAGGAACCTAGATTACTCCATCGATTCTAAAGAAAACCCACAAAAAATAAAAGGGAAATTCCTTACTTTACTTTCTCCTCTTGGAGAAAGATCTTTAAAAAAACCTTAAAATCAAACGAGAAACAAATTTCTTTATTGTATTTTAAATTTTTGTTGAGACAGACTGGATAATTACCAGAGATCGGATGTGGGGAGAGAAAGAAGAGTAGTGGTCTGGAGCTTAGGATCCGTCTGTCTTGTTTGTGAGGAGGCGAAGAGAAAGAGAGGATTGGAGCTTTTATTGTGAATTATGAAACTCCTATAATGCCCTTCCAAGTGGGGAGCGTATCCTCTGGATGGTTGTTATTCAACCATCCAGTGGACGTCTTTCGATACGAGCCGTCTGATTTAATCTAAACGGTTAGATTTTTTCGGGCCTATCAATCATAGTATCATGCACGGGGCATTTATAGCCATTGAGATTAAATCAGACGGCTGAGATCGAACCATCCACTGGATGGCCATCCAGAGGATGCGAATTCTTCCAAGTGAGGAGAATGTGTAGGAATAGAGGGTGTGTTTGGATGAGCCGGGAATAGAGAATAGGAATAAAAAATTTCGGTTTGCGTGCTTATTTTTATTCTTGTGCAATCCAAACAACACAAAAATAAAGAATAAGGATAAGCACACAAACTGAAATTTCTTATTCTTATTCCCTATTTCCGGCTCATCCAAACACACCCAGAGAGGGTAAGTAAGTAAGTAACAGGAATATCTTTTTCTATTTATTAGATGGGTTCGGTGACAGGTCTGAGGAAATGATTTCATAAATTTGTCTTGGTAAGAGGCTTAAGTTTATGTTTATTGCAAAATTAAATGCGCTCCCCAAGCGACATACTGGAATCAATTTTTCTTTTTATTTTTCTGTTGGAGATAAAATTATTTGAAAAAAAATGTAGTGCTTTTTAAATCATATAAAAATTAAAATCCAAAAACTAATACTCTATAAACAGTTTCCGCATAAAGAATGATGAATTTTAAAGCAAAGTTTCACCTTTATAAAAAAGGCTCGAGTTTTGCAATGATTTAAATTTGTCGGCCTTTAATCGCGTGTCTAAAATTTGATACATAACAAATTTTAAAGCCTAAATGCTTATTATTTTCCCCCCATTTTTATACAACTATATGGTGATTTCAGACTTTCATCCTCACCTTTTATTTTTAAAAATAATGAATAATAATACCATAAAAAACCTATTCTAATTATAATTTCGACTCTCATAACACTAGAAAAAGCTCATATTTTTTCCCCTTATTCTAGTTTCTTTGAAATTGATTTTAAAGTTTCCATTTTTCATCTATTTATGTGCTTTGATATTTTCTTATGATAATGATTTTAAAGTTTCCATTATTCATCTATTTACGCTTTGTTTTTTTCCTTATGATAATTTATGTGCTTTGTTATCTTTCTCTTACACTCTGTTTGGTTTGATGGTAAAGAGTGGAAAGGAAAGAAAAAAAATAAAGAAGGAAGGAAAGGGATGGGATGGAAAGTGAAATAATTGTACATTTTTTGTTTGGATGAATAAATGAAGGGAAAGTGAAATTAATTTTTCTTTCCTTCTTATTTCTTGTTTGGATGAATTATTTATGTGAAAGTAAAATATAAATTTGTACTATTTTACCCTTGGACTCTTTATGTCGCTGAGCAAAACATAGAATACTCTGATAAACTAATTAAAGTGTGTATAATTCAAAATAAACAATGCTAAAAAAATGTATTGTACGTACCAAGAAGACTTATAGTCTTCAATGTGTACCTATTAATTGCCATATTATTAATCAATCTTAATAAGACGGCCTAAATACAAACAAATATTAGTAAATAACACAAACCATAAAAATTTAAGGCTCGGTGTCACGTTCTTGTACCACTTGTATTTAACAGTGTTTTTTTGTTAATTACTAGAATTGGATTTTTACATATAAAGTGATTGTCGTTTCAATTATATATTTATATGTCATATATGATTAGTCACCCTTCTCTGTTATTGTTTTTTTTTTTTTGAATTACGCATATCTAAGACGAAGCTTGTATCAAATTTACAAGTACTGATCAAATTAAACTTTATAGTGAATAAAAATTCGTTGGCTTATATCAAGTTCTAAATTAAACTAAGTTCTAATATAAACGTTGTATTTATAAGTCCTTTTGAGAGGGACAAAAGCGTAAGAAAAATGAAGCGCATGACAACAACTGTCAAACGCCTATGGATATTGCATCAAATTTTTCCTTCCCGTTCATTATCCTCCAAATCGGAGGAGAAAATATTTCTACAGAAAAGGAAAGAACGGAGGAATTGCTTCCCCTCTCTAAAAGTTTACTTTTCTGATTTCCTTTCATCCAAACAAGAATAATTGTAGAATTTACTCTCTTTTTCCTCCTTCCCAACTGCTAACCCCCATCCAAACTGAGTGTTAATTAATACAATAGAGAGACTCAGTAACTGTTCCACATATGCCTTAATCTTCCTTATAGATCAAGATGCTATTTTATCTCCCCCCAGCTCGTTTTTGTAGAAGGAAAGAATATGTCTATGTTGCATGGATTCGGGTTTGAGAACCGTATCCAGTGCAATGTGGGTGTGGCGATTCGAAAATTTTAAAAAATCTTCGATACGGGTGCGGCGATATATATATACATATTTTCATTTTTTTAAATATGATGACAAATGATGTATATGAAATATTTAAAATTTATTTTTTTTCAATCAAATATTTAATTAATGATATATAAATATCATTAAACATAAGTTAGAATTGGTGCGCTTATATGAAAATTTTGATTTTTCATTAAAAGTTTCACCAAATTTGTAATATTTTAGAGTTTAAAATAATCGAGTTCGTCACGTGGCGCACCCAATACGAGTATCGGTTAGTCAAACGGATTAAAATAATCGAATTCGCCACATGGACTATCGGGTGCAAATCACACAAGTATCGGTATCGGGTGCGAATCCGGTGCGGGTGCGGCAATATTTCAAAAGTATCGGTGCAACCTAGGAATATGTGGACGGAGAATCACTAATCCAAAATAGATGAATGCAGTACTAATAGACAAATGAATTCGGAAACTCCTCTTCAGGGAACATCAGTCCAAATTGACACTGTTATAGCTAAGTATAAAGGAAACATTCGTGGTGACGGATTCTCGTTTCTATGGAGATCTCTAGCAAAATTCCACCTAATGTTTAAGATAGAAATTTAAAGTTAGTTGGAGATGGCACAACAATTAAGTTCTAAAAGGACACCTGACTTGACAATCTCCCTTTGTGCAAGATATATCCTTACCTGTTTAGAAATCAAATTGTTCCCATGCTACCCTTAGTCAAGTAGTTAACAAGGGGAAAACTAAGCTTTTTCTCACAGGTATCTCTAACAAAGTCAGAGAAAAAAAATGTTGTTCTTAGCATAATATAGAACTAAAAACCTTACTGACACTCCAGATTCTATATTTTGGCAATTAGACAAAAAATAAATTTATTCAGTAAGTTTCTTTTACTCCTTTCTTAATAATACTAGTGTCACCACTAATCTGAACACCACTATTTGGCATATCAAAGTGCCTCTAAAGGTCAAACTCCTTCTTTGGTTAGTCATTAGTAACAAAATTCTCACAATAGATAATCTACAAAGAAAGGCCTTGCAAGGACCTAATAAATGTGCTTTATGCTGCAATAGTGAAACTGCAGAACACTTAATTCTCAATTGTCCTATCTCTATTAGATTTTGGTCTGAGTTCAACTTATTTAACCAGAAAAATATAGTCTTAAACTGTACCAATATCAAGGCCATGTGGGACAACATTAACTCTCTTAACTCTAACAAAAAAAAAAAATTACTAAAGCCCTTCTTGCAACCTGGTGTTGGGTCATATGGAATGAGAGAAACAATCGTATTCTTAAGAGAAAATTTTTAATCTCTCAAAATTTCAGTATATTTCCAAAATCCTTAAATTGTTTACTAAATGGACTGGTTTAAGTATATACGGAGAAAAACTTTAATTAGGAATTTGACATCTTTTCAAGCAGCAGCTAAGCAAAGATGAAGATAGTCCCACAACAAAAGACACATCATATGCTCAGAGTTAACAGTTGCTTTGTAGCATTTGCTCTTTAATTTTTGTTGTTGCTTGTAGAAGTATTGATATAGTCTATTCATATTTGTTGCTACATAGATAAGTATTGATGCTTTCCTTTTGACTTTTGGTTCAAAAAACGGTCCCTCTGTAGTTTATCAGATTTTGATTTTCCTGCTTAGGAGCTTTTGAATAAAAAGAAAATATTTCTTAATAATTATAACTACATATATATTTTCTTTGAGTAAGAAATAACTTTTAATAACTATAACTATATTATTTTTGAGTAAGAACAACTCTTAATAACTATATATAACTATGAGGTAGACTAAAATCAGTCGCGACTGACGACCGTCAGTTACAATGAAATATCAATTTTTGAGATTCTAACAGTCGATCCGAAATGTTCAATGTATTCTCCATATTAAAATCTTGTTGGAGACCAGATTTTACATTTTTCTGAATTTTTTTAGTATTTTTTTGGTATTTTACAAAATCCTTAATCTAAACAATTCTAGACCCTTCAGTAATAATGATTTTTAAAAATTAAAAAAATAGTAAAAAATTCAGAAAAATGTAAAATTTGGTCTCCAATGAAATTTCAATATGGAGAACACATTGAACGGTTCGGATTAGCCATTAGAACCTAAAAAAATTGAGATATAATCGCAGTTAACGAATCTATCTGTCAGTCATAGCTGATTTTAGTCTATCTCTATATATTATTTTTTTTCTTTATTATTTTCAAATATTAAAATTTAGGAACAAAATAAAAATCGTCCTTATTTTTTCTTCCTCGTTCATGATTTATCCCGTATGGAGTTCATTTCTTTCCAATTATTTTAATCCATTTCGTTTTCTTCCTCGAGAACGCTTTCCTAGACACGAGAGATGATCCAGACGTGTCAACTAGCCTTTCATTTCTTTTTAATCTTCCCAGTACATGTGCTATGGAAAAGAGTAAACTAAAATGGACCTCCAAATTATTCCTCGTGAATGAACACCGTGAGTATAATTAGAAAATTATTTTTCTCTAATCGCCCGACTTAGTGACTAGTGAGTTGCAAATTGACCACCTAAATAAGTTATTCAACTTCCACTTAATTCCAATCCTTTTCTCTTCTCCAACTCAAAGTACTGGTTTTGGTTGCACCAAAATTGAACCAACACACTCCAAATTTCTCCAACATCCACACTTGGCTTTAAGTTGCAAAATTATACATGCATCCAACTCAATTCTCTTCTCAATCGATTACCACATTGACCAACTACAATTTTTTTCAACAACTAATCCTGCCATGGCACATATTATTAGTAAAAGTATTTTTTTAAAAATCAAATCAGACTAGCTGGTTCTAGTTCGATCGAAACTGGTCGCCGCTACGAAAACCATCAGTTTCTCTCACCCTCTCATTTTTACGACATATATAAAGAAGTTTTTTTCAAAAATCTGAAAACCTATCGGGTCCATCAGTTTGATATTCCATTTTTTTCACAAGTTTTAACTAGTTGAAACTTGAACCATCAAACTGGTAGTTTCATCGGTTTGATATCTCATTCGAGTTTACAAAATAGTGATCCTTAGAACTTCAAAGAAATATTTCATAAAATGTTGTTTCGGCCAAAGCAATCATTGTAAGTAAAACAAACAATTCCACGTCAGACAGAACCAAGAGCCAATGACAACAAATTGAATTTTGTCCTCAAACACAACAGGTCATTGTTACATTAACCATGAGAAATGAATTCCAGATGTACTATTTCTATTTCACTAGATTTCTTCTAAAATTAATTTGCAACTAGTCAACTACTTACGATTTTAACTAGAGCCCATTTAACTTTTATCACCACCTAGGCCCAATCAAGCCCCTAATTTAATCTCGAGTAAGATCATTTCCCGAAAAATTTAAAAATAATATTAAATTAATATAATATATTAAAAATAATATCAATATAAGAACATTTTTTTAAATAGTATCACGAGATCCAGAATTGATGTGGATTAATTGATCAGATTTTGCTTCGCGCACGTTTGGATTATTAGAACCAAAGTCTGTTGTTTGCACAATCAAGGGACCTTTCTATCTAAGCATGTAGCATGAATAACCCGTTGTGGTAGAAGAATTTATAATATTGGATTTTAAAGGACTTAACGGGTTTGTCAAAAGGACAGCCGAATTAAGTTGAAGGAACTGTTCTCCAAAATGACACGACACGATCGTGTTGGCACGACACGATGTGCGTGTTGACACGATATAGAGAAAATTGACACGACACGATCGTGTCATCGTGTCATAATAGTGTCGTGTTGGGACATTAGAAAGTTTGACACGATTCAACACGACACGATTCGACACGAACATGACACGAACACGAATTAACACTACACCTCAACACAAATTTAATTATTAATGTTGATTATTTAAGCAAAATTAATAATTTAATTTCAATTTATAATACTATATCACATTATTTAAATCATAATAATGTGCTAATCTAATTATTATTTTTTATAAAAATATTAATAAAAAGATCAAACTTAATCAAATAATAAATTATTATGTTTAGTAATTTTTCTCTTACTTTTAATTTTTTTAATAATTTTTAAATTTAATAAAATAATAAAATAATATGACACGATTTGACACGATTAACACGACGTGTCAACACGACACGACACAATCATGTCAGTCGTGTCGTGTCAGAATATGTGTCGTGTTGCCTCTTCTCACTACTAAGGACGACACGATTAAAAAAATAGTTCGTGTCCAAAGTTTTATAAAAAAAGCATAATTCCATTTCTAACAAACTTTTATAAAAAAAAAAAATTCTGTTAGCTCTTTCTTTAACGCACTCATTAAGTTTATCAATTTCCCGGGCACGTGGTAACAATTAAAATAACCCCAATGACATACAAACAGTGATAATGGAAGGATTAAAAAAGGTAATAAAGATAATCTTCTCTCTTTAGATACAAAGATGCTTCTACCGAGGAATTCAAAGTGCATTTAAGCTTTGATTTAGTGCTTTTTCTGAAAAAAAACCATAAATTATTATGTTCCCATCATTTCTTCCAAGTTCCATGTAGGATTCTTTATGTAAAAAATGGACACATTAACAGCTTTGAGTGAATTATTAGTATTGATTAATTAAATGATATTATTTTATTTACCCTCTCTCAGGGTGCGTTTGGATAGGTGTGGGAAGAAGGGAAGAAGGGAAGAAGTGGGAAGAAGTATTGGGAAGTGTGTAACTTTGTGAAGAGTTTGGATTGTTTATAATTTTTTTTCTTCTTCTTCCTTCTTCTTCTTCTTTCTTCCAACGATCCAAACGCACCCTCAGATATTTAAATTTCATGTTTACCTTTCCAAACTAATATATTGATCGAGTTCGCTTATCCTAAATTTTGATGTATCAAACTTGCTCCAATCGAGCTACTACATATATGCCCTTCAAACTTTAATATCTAACTATACTTTTCCGATTTTCCCTATTACATAAAGGGCATCCGTAAAGGGCATCCATGCATCAAACTATACTTTTCCGGTTTTCCCTATTACATATCCTCTGGTTATGTTTGGATTAATACTAAATAATATCAATCCAAATTCACAAATACTGTTTAATTGAAATACTATCCGACATTGATGGGCACGTAGTGATTAATAAAAAATTGAGGTAATAATTGTTTGAAAATCTAAATTTGAGTAGGAATTGCATATGCTCTGAGCACTTTGTTGTTCCTCTCTAACCAAGTTGCTCATACAATTGTAAGAACAAAAATTGGTGGTTTTAGCCAGGCTTTCTACCATTTTTTTTTGCTTCTTATACAGTAATTTAGTAATTCTCCTACAACAGGACAAACATGAATAAAACGTAAAATATTTTTTTGGCTTTTTGCCCTTTCTCCGTTTTTCTTTATTGGTTTTCCGGTTGGTTGTTTTGTGATATAAAGTTAAACCAATTTCACCGTTGACACAAACTACTTTTTAAATCGTGTCGTGTCGTGCTTAGTAGTGAGAAGAGGCAACACGACACACATTCTGACATGACGCGACTGACACGATTGTGTCGTGTCGACACGTCGTGTTAATCGTGTCATATTATTTTATTATTTTATTAAATTTAAAAATTATTAAAAAAATTAAAAGTAAGAGAAAAATTACTAAACATAATAATTTATTATTTGATTAAGTTTAATCTTTTTATTAATATTTTTATAAAAAATAATAATTAGATTAGGATATTATTATGATTTAAATAATGTGATATAGTATTATAAATTGAAATTAAATTATTAATTTTGCTTAAATAATCAACATTAATAATTAAATTTGTGTTGAGGTGTCGTGTTAATTCGTGTTCGTGTCGAATCGTGTCGTGTTGAATCGTGTCAAATTTTCTAATGTCCCAACACGACACTATTATGACACGATGACACGATCGTGTCGTGTCAATTTTCTCTATATCGTGTCAACACGCACATCGTGTCGTGCCAACACGATCGTGTCGTGTCATTTTGGAGAACAGTTCCCTCAACTTAATTCGGCTGTCCTTTTGACAAACCCGTTAAGTCCTTTAAAATCTAATATTATAAATTCTTCTACCACAACGGGTTATTCATGCTACATGCTTAGATAGAAGGGTCCCTTGATTGTGCAAACAACTGACTTTGGTTCAAATAATCCAAACGTGCACGAAGCAAAATCTGATCAATTAATCCACATCAATCCTGGATTCCGATATTAACTAAGATCGGAATCCAGGATTCCGATCTTAGTTAATATCGGAATCTTGGATTCCGATCTTAGTTAATATCGGAATCTTAGATTCCGATCTTGCGTTCGGAATCTGGGATTCCGATCTCGTGATACTATTTTAAAAAATATTATTATATTGATATTATTTTTAATATATTATATTAATTTAATATTATTTTTAAATTTTTCGGGATCATTTCATTATATCGAGCCTTGTTGTTATATATATAAATGGGCTGCTGTTTACAGTTGGGTGCTCAAGTAAATTTAGGCATGAACGATATATGATTCGCACCTCCATTCTATCAAAATTTGATACTTGAATTTAAAAAAAGGAAAAAAAGAAAAGAAAAAGGGATCCCCGTGCATGAAGGCTGCTCTTATGTTCTATCACAACAATCCAAGATAATTTAAATATTTCAAAGACGATTTTTTAATATTAAACAAATAAATGGCATGACAAAAATTTGTTTTGTCTTCCACCTTTTCTGAGAACAAGATATACCAATTCCTGATTATATGCATTGTTAAGGTATACCTGTCATCTGAGATCAGTTTGTTACTAAAAGCATAGATAAATTTAGAATACATGTTTTCATTTTGTTCAATAAATGTCATCCGCTGGAATTACCTTAGATGTCAATCAAGTAACGATGAGGTCAAAGTTAAAACCATCAGACTATAATAAAAGGCAGCATTCAAAATAAATTCATCATATATCTAGTATCTGATCACTATATCAATAATGATCTCAATTCAAACTTAAAGATAGCTTAATTGACCAGCCTCTAGCACCAAAAGGATAGATTAAGTTTTTGAAATGGTGATTGCTATCATCTACCACTCAATACGCTGGAGAAAGACGTCGTTTTAGTTAAGTATGGCATTACATAAGAATCTAATCCTTCATTTTGGAGCATACCAAGCATGTTAAAGCTCATGTAAGTTGTGGATAGGTCCGGCAGTGGTGCATCGCCATCCAAATATTGCATGACTTGTCTCATGCTTGGTCGAGCAGTAGGTACTGGATGCGAACAAAGCAAACCCAGTTTTAACACCATTTCTAGCTCTTCTGTTTCATACCATTCTCCTAATCTCGGATCTGCGATATCGGGAAGCAGTCCACTTTGCCAATGTTGTATGACCAAATCAACCAAAATTATTTGATCTCCTTGTGCGCCTGATTCAATTGGTCTCCTGGCGCAAACCACCTCTAATATGAAGGCACCGAAAGCAAACACATCAGTTAGAGGGGTTGCTTTGCCTGATCTTACAAGCTCAGGTGAAAGATAACCCATCGTACCGACCACATGGGTTGTTTGAGGATCGGTACCATGATCATACAATCTGGCAAGACCGAAATCACCTAATCTGCCATTTAATTCAGAGTCTAATAACACATTACTTGCCTTTACGTCTCGGTGGACAACAACTTGCTCGGACTCCTCATGGAGATATAAAAGACTGGATGCAACTCCTTTTATTATATTGAACCGTTGGGTCCAATTTAGAGCCGGCTTTTCTTGGCTGTACAAGTACTTGTCGAGACTTCCGTTTGGCATGTAATCATATACCAAAAGAAGCTCCTTTTTGCGCCGGCAATAACCCAATAACTGAACAAGATTTCTATGTCGAAGCTGGCCAATACTCACAACCTCAGCAATGAATTGCTTAGTACCGTCCCTGGATTCATGGGACACTTTCTTGACTGCAACCTCCAATTTTGACACCGGTAAAACCCCTCTGTAGACCCTTCCAAAGCCACCAGTTCCGAGCAACTCTTTTTCCTTGAACCCATTAGTTGCTTGGTGCAAATCTTTATAAGTAAATCGATGAGGGCCAAACTCATCCTCCCAATCTTCACGTAGTTCTGCATACTTGAACCGACTCTTCATGTAAAGAAAAACAAGAACAACTAACATAAGAACAAAACTGGCTGAAGCTATAGGTAGTACTATCTGAGGGATTTTCGAGCGACCTTTTACAATTGAAGTGGGAACCTTTGGTAATTTTGAAAGGTCGATGGACGGGGCCACACCATTCAGCTTAAAGCTCCATCCAAGAATGTAGTGGGAGGTGTGAACTGTGCCGGTGGAAGAAGAGAAACCGATATACATGGAACTGTTGATCAGAACAGTAGAGAGATTGAATTCATAAGAAAGTAGAGGCTTGCTCGGCTTAGACATGCCGATAGGAGATAAGGTGACATCGATTCGTTTCTCTTGGCTGTTATACTCAACCCAGGCTTGCATCTTTTTGTGGCTCATAAGGGTCAAATTTTGAAAAGAACCCGATTTATCATCGTAATAACCAGCAGTATGTGATTGGCTTGATTTGAGACTATTTATATCGATACCGACATGGTTGTCATTAATGTCTTGGAATTCCGAGCTATATATTGTGTCAAGCTCAACTGCAAAAATATGGTTTGTGCTATTACCGTTGTTTTGGATATTGAAAAGACCCATATATTGACTCGGTAAGGCGGAGGATAGATTAGTTGTCGGTGAGATGAGGAAGGCAATTCCATGGCCACTAAGGTCGACATATGCCGAAACGATGGCGAATACAAAAGTGGTTGAGAAGGAAGAGATGGTATTGCCAAAGTGAACCGGCATGGGGAGAAAGGCATGGCCTTTTGTTTGAGGTGTGTATGTTAATTGCAAGAGGCCGTTTGATTGGATGTAAGCTGAACCATCTAGTGTTAGATTGGCTTGGTTGAATCCGTTGAATGTGAATTCATCAGTTAGGTTTGTAGAAAAAGTAAATTCTAAGAGGAGGAAAATAGATAATGAAAATATTTTCGTGAACATGATCAAGGAAACTAAGCTTACAACAAGAGGAAGAGGTGAAGTTTATTTGGGTGTGATCTTGTGAAAGTGGGTTTGAAAATGCATTGCTAGCTAACAATCGGAAATGATATATAAATGGCAGAGGAAGGCATCAAACAGCAGCTAGAAATTGACACATTGACCATGGTTGCGTAATATGATAACACTAGGAGCAGGCCTGCCAAGCGTTAGAGGTGGAAGCGGAAACAGTCATTTTTGTTTCTGTTCCGTTTCGGTAAAGGAACGAAATGGCTGTTTCATTTCCGTTCCGTTTCGCCAAACGTAACAAATTTTTGTTCCGTTTAACGTTTCGCCTCACATTTTCTATTGATTTCAGCCCATTTCCGTGTTCCGTTCCATTTACGTTAACAAATTTCGGTTCCGTTTTCGTTCCGTTTCTAAAAACGAAACCCATTTCGTTTCGTTCTGTTTTTTTAACATGGGATTTCATTTCATTTTATTTCGTTGGAAAATTTTTTATCAAAATAAACCGATTTGATGTCATTTGGTTGGAATTCCTATGTAATTAAATCCAACGAAATCTTATGAAAACAATTGAATTGAAATGAAGCAAAATGAAATTCCGTAAAAAAATTATTTTGATCAGGGCCGAAGTTTCTGTGTGCCACTCGTATTTTTCCTTTTGCGGTACTTAATTTTGAGATGAAAATATGCACGAAAGCTCCTAAATTTGCTTACATAATTAGTACAGTGTGTTTTTGCATGGAAATAATAATGCAAAGAAGCTCTCATTTTGCTCAAAGGTTGATAGACTAGCAGCAAAAACACTTTTCTGTCGACAAAAACATTGCAACATGTTGTACATTTTATTATTTATTGATGAAAACTGAAAAAAAAAATTATATATGACCGATTAAGTAAAGTTAGAAGAGGTTATGAATGAAAGATAGAAGTCATCATATAGTAAAAAAATTTTCATGATTGTGATAATAATATAAGTTACACATACCAGTCATGTCCTTGTCAACGTACAGGTCGGGACAAGCAATATAGGCCCTTGCTTTGAGAGTAGTCCCTTTCATGTCATTTTTTTTTTTTTTTTTTTACTTTTGACCAAATGAGGAATCATAGAGAAAATGTTGAACGAGTCCATTTCAGGAGCTTCCGCATTGAAACCAAGTAAACGACCCAATTGACCCGGAGTAGCCGGGCAATGTACGCCACTTTTCCGTGCAATTTAAGTCCGTGTATCTAATTATCCATATATATTTTGGTTGGTACATGACTACATGTTATTTATATTGAAAATAATGGACTATATTGTTAATTATAATGACCTATAAAATACTAGCATTTCCTATAAAATATATAAGTTATGTTTCAAATTCTTAAAATAATTATTTTTTTACTATTAATTAAGTATTGATAAAACTATATTATTATTAATTTTATTTATTGCTCAATATTTTGTATGACTAGCCGGCCTTCAAATTGAGGCAAATGCAATACATGATCTATCTAAATTATAGAAAAATATAGTCATTTTTTAAGTTGATAATTGTTTAAATTAATTGTTGCGATGAATGATATTTAACTAAGCTTTATTGTCAATGTAACATATTTAAGACTATTTCTCCTCGCTGGAAGCTCTTAGTCATGAATCCTTATATGCTCCCGCGCGAGACCATCCAGCGCAGCCTACGAACTGTCCGATCTGATTTAGACGGTTCGGGTCTATCAATCTGGTTACATGCACGGGGCTCCCTTTGCCATTGAAATTAAATCGTACGGCTCATAGCTGTGCGCTGGACAGTCCTGCACGGGACGGGATTTCATTTCCTTAGTCATATAGCATTTGAACTTGATTTGAAAAATTGCCGTTATTTTATTTGACTGAATATGGTCATATGGAAAAACGTCCAGTGAACATCTTTTGATATGAGCATAATTTCAATGGTTAATTTTTTCGAACCTATCAATCTGATATTATTCACGGAGTATCCATTAATCGTTGAGATTAAATCAGACGATTTAGATCAAAATATGTCGAAAGAATCTCTCGTCGGCCAACCAGAGGATCTCTTTCACTAAATATGGAGCTGAAAATGTAATCAAACTATCGAACTTGGAACTCAAAATCTGTCGAATTTATAACGGGATATATAAATATGGGCCTTTTTTTTTGAAAAAAAGGTGGGAGCGCCACCCAGTTTCATTTTGAATTGAAACAGAATTACAAAAAGTTGAACCAAACCGTAACTTAACTAAACCCAGTCTAGAAACTAAAACAATACTAAAAAAGAAAAACGACAGTTAAAACCTACAGAGATATCACTCATCTAAACAACGAACAAACTTATTACTCCAAGAAAGTATCAACTCACTACTAAGCAACATGACAAGGTTCCAAACGAAAGCATCCGGATAGCTCAAAGTACTAATTAATTAACATCCAAGCACAAAGGAAGTCATTCTACGTTCATCAGCTAGTTCATCTCCTCTCCTGGCAGACCCAATGGAGCATACATTACTTGTAGCGGTATTGCCTCCCACTCCATCGGCAGCCATTGGTCAACTGCAGCTTTCACCGCCCTCTCCAAACCCCTATCCAATATTTAACCAAATGTGAAATGATCAGAAGAGCTTGTCTAGTAGTTTTAATTGGGGTATTATTAACAACAAAATCGTTTCTAATTTTCCACACACACCAACTAGCTGCACTAAAAATCGTCAAAAAGGCAATACTACCGTTGTGAGGTAAAGATAGTGCAAATTGGTAAATATTTTGCACTGAATGCCAATGTTGGAAGTGATCTTGACTTTCACCAAGCCATAACCAAATGTGCTGCATGTAAGAACAATTACAAAACAGATGGTCACAAGTTTCAAGTTGGCCATAAAAATACAGTCAGTGTTACCCTGACAACCTTTCTTACTCAAATTCTCTTTAGTAAGAATCCTATTATGCATCATAAGCCACATAAAGACTTTAATTTTGTGTGGAATACCGAGTTTTCAGAGAGTATTAGCCTTTATTACCTGTATGCCCCTAAAAACTAAAAAATCGTAAGTAGCATGTGTTGAGAAGCTCCCTTTTGGGTCCCATCTCCAACACATAGCGTCCTCCTCCTCTGAAACTTGAGTGCAGTGTATAATGTGTACGAGTGATTGAAAATCTAGTGCAAGCATACCTAGTAGAGATCTACTGAAAGTTAAATTTCTACCACGTGAAAGGATCACATCTTCAAGTGAGCAATCTTTGTTATTGCAGATACTATAAAGAAAGTAAAAGGAAGTAGCTAAGATACTATCACTATACCAGATATCCCTCCAGAAAGATATAATATGGGCCATCTTAGGCCCGTATATCTGGACGACGAGGCCCAATAAAAATTTATTGAGCTTAATAGTAGGTGTAACCGTCTAACCGAGTGAATTCCCCACACTGCCAGTCCGCCACACACACTTTCCTCCTCTCAGCTTTTGTCTACGAGTGACAACCGACTGGGTCTAGCACCTTCGTGTTGCTTTTGATTAATCGATTTCATTTTTTTCAAGGTGGTGTAATGCAGTAAGTCTCTCTCTCTCTCTCTCTCTCTCTCTCTCTCTCTCTCTCTCTCTCTCTCTGTCTCATGCTTATTGTAGAGTTCTCTGATTTGTTGAAATAATTTGAACAGAACTAATCAATTAACTACAAGTTCTTCAAATTGGACGAGACTTTGTTTTTCAACAGTCAACATGATGAACTTGTAATTAGTTGATTTGTTCTGTTCAATTTTCTGATCTGTTATTTTGTGGTTGTAACTAGATGTTTCATCTATTTCTTGGTGTAGTGGGTAATTAGCTCGACTGTACATATCAGAAGCAAAACCTCACAATTTTTACTAATATGCAGCATGTATTTTAAATAACTATGTAAGATATTCAACTAAGAGGAATCAGTGTACCCAGCTATTTAATTAATCAAGAGCAATTACTATTGTGAAATGCAGTGGTTATCTGATTTAGTTGCAAGTTGCAACACTTAGTACCAAGGTACTGCCTACTAGCACATGTGTTTACTTTCACTTTTGTTTTCATCCATTATTTCTTTTTTGGCAGTTCTAACTGGTGCATGCCGTCTTATCTCTGCTCAATTCAGCTACATTTCTACTGGTCAAAACCTTAGCCAAATTACCAATTTTGCTGCCATGGAGGCAAAGAAAGCTCTACAAAGGGATTGGTCTTCTCTTCCCATAGAAGTGCTGAATCTCATTGCCAAAAAACTCGGTGAAATCTCTGATTTTGTTCGCTTTCGTGCTGTTTGCACAGCATGGCGCTTCTCTACTCCAAGCACCGACCTACCCCAACAGTTTCCTTGGATTCTTATGAAACATCAAAATACAACAGACCTGAGCTTTTACTCTATACCTTCTAACAAAATCTACTCCATCCATGCTTCAAAATCTTTGGGCAAGTGGCTTTATGGACCTTTAGAAGGGTATATGCTTGCCGACCTCTACTACCAGTCCCTTTGGGAGTTTGGTGACCCTTTTGCCCTTACCCTTCAACCTTCTCTTTTCAATCCACTCAACAATCATGAGATTCCGCTCCCTACATACGATTTTGAAGGCCTCCCTTACCGCTTTTCTTGCATGGGGGAATATGTGTTTTCTTATGGATATGCAGATTACCAAAAACCCAAGTTGGTTTTCTGGCATCTTGGCCAGGCTAACTGGTGTGAATTGAACTTAACCTCAGATTATGTTAACTGTAAACACATTTGTCTGAAGGGTATGATTTTCAATGTAGAGAGGGACACCGGAGTTACCAAAGTTATCAACGTTACTACTGGTACTTTGGCTTATGTTATACCCCCAATTGAAGGTCATTCGGCAGCGGGTTCCAAGTTTATTGTGGATGCTTTTGGAGAGATTCTGAGATTTTTTCAACATAATAGCCCTTATGCAGGTTTAGTGTATGATGCTTGGTTTGATGTCCATCGACTTGAGACAAAGGAAAATGGTTCAAGGTGTTGGGTCAAGGTTGACAGCATTGGCAACCAAGCAGTGTTCATAGACAGTTATAGTTGCTTTGTACTTAAAGCCCATGATTTTACTGGGATCAAAAGGAATTGCATCTACTTCTTGACAAGAATAAATCATGGGCAGGAAGCACCCAAATATGGTGTTGAGAGAATAGACATAATGACCGGTGCTAGAGAATATCTCCCATATCCTTTGAAAGAACCAAAAAGCTGGTTTGTCCCTAGTTTACAACGTCTTTAAGCTGAATGATATGTGCATGGTGCAGGATCACCTGAAGTACTTTGCCGTAGAGTTTTGTACTGAATATTGTTTTTCAGAAATTTATGATGTGTCATGATATTTTGGATGTATTGTTGATACAATTTCTTTTTTATTTGTCATTTGCTTTTGGGTCATATGAAACACAGAATTAAATACATCCAATTTCTTTTTTATTTGTCATTTGCTTTTGGGTCATATGAAACACAGAATTCGCAATCAACACTTCGCAGAAAAGTATGAGTCTTATTTATATAGACTTCATCATATTCAATTTGTGCATCAATTTGTGCCAGTATTTATTTATTTATTGCTGTTAGGTTATCGTTATGTGAGGATGGCTAAGTGATGATCATAGTTATGGGTGATGTAAAAATTTATGTTTGTTTTATATTAATCTGGCAATCTCTAGTTGCTTTCATTAAAGAAATATAACATAATAGCATTTATCCAGTTTTATGTGTTGGTTTGATAGAAAACCTGGAAACTAGCAATTATTATATTACCGCTGCTGTAATGGCCGCTGTAAATGCTGTTTTAAGTTTTTGGCCACTGAGTATAATTAATATTTAACCAACCGAATTGACAGAGTACACGACACCTAGTGATAACTACAAAGCACGCACCATATATTTATGCTCCATATTTTGGGATTGCCTGTTAACAGTCCACAAGTTTGCCTTTTTGGTTGATCTTCTGTCTGGTAAAGTGCTTGAGGGTTGAGGGTTGAGACATGAGATTAGACTAGGTAGTTTATCCAGATAGGCCCCGGAATTGGAAAAACAGGAACATAAAAGAAAAGATAACTGTCTAATTAATCAGACCCAAACGTCAAAATACTGCACGAGCTACATTATTATTGTTTTAAATATTTATTTCATATTATTTTAAATAATCAAATTGTAAAATAGTTAATTATTAATTATGTTTAAGATTATATATATACTTACTAATTTTTAATTGATTTGATACTAAAAAGTAAACATCATATTATTATTATATAAGACTAAGCTTTGCAATCTGCACTCCTAAATCATATAATAGCAATAACGCACATTAACGCATTTCATTCTTATCTATCAGCATCGTATAAAGAAAAAATGACAACTTTGTCACATAAATAATTCAACACAGAAATGTTATTGCTAACAAGAGAAGTACCCAGAGTCATAAAAATTGGCTTAGAATAGGCAATCTCCCCACAAATTTTGGTGCAACAAGAATGACAAAATTGAGCAGAAATACATTATCAGTTATATCCTATTTAGTATCTCAATTTATAGCCTTTTCTATATCCATCTCAGCTTCCTTTACAATATCTAGTTCTTCCATAAGAGCAGTCAATTTCTTCGCATCTTCCTCCTGCACACTTGGTGGTGCCTTCTCCATGTACCCAGCAGCTTCCATTTTCTTTTTTAGATTCATATGTTGCCTGGCACAGAACAAATGAAATTCATACAAGATAATTGAAAGAAGAATCAGGAAAAACATACTTATGTATTTAGATCTAGATGTGCTTGTAAATTTCTCAATGTTGATTTCCATTTTCATATTAAACAAAAAAAATCACAGAACTTTTCACTCGAGGACTTCAAATAACTAAAGAATAAATATCTCAAAAAAGGGAACAATATGATAGAAAAACGATGGAAACTAACTTTTGGAGCTCGAGTTTCTTTTTCCTGAGCTTCTCTCTTTCTGCCTCAGCATTCAGTGCACCTTGCAGCTCAAGATACACTGAAAGGTGCTCGTTCACCACACCTATTGCACATCCAGTTGGTACTGCATCATTTTCACCAAAAATCTGCAAATAAAAGTCACTATTTAGTCCATATCTTAATAAGAATATAATATGATATTAACACCCGGATCATGCAATGAAACAAATAAAAAAAAAGGGGTACCACCTTGATAGATGATAAGGAGGCCAGAGTAGTGATTAGAAATTCATAGTTCTCTATGAGGTCCCTAGCTTTTAAGGCCCTGCAAAGCGCAAAGACAGCTCGCTTTTCATTTTTATCTGTTGCAGGACGAAGTGATCGTATTTTTGTTACTGCTTCTAGGACTATCTTCATATCATTTTCTATTTGATCATTTGTCCATTCCTGAAAATAATAAACATAAAAATAATAAACTTAACAAAACAACCTCATTTCTGCAAATTGGATCTCATACAGTAGATTTGGAAAAGGAAATCGCTCTCAAACACATTACTACATACCTCTACCGCAGAGGGATAATCAGAAATCATAATAGATTCCTTCCTGCATGAACCTTCAGCTTGAGGCAGCCTCTGCCACAGTTCCTCGGTGACAAATGGCATAAATGGGTGCAACAGCCTCAGGCCAGTGTCCAAGCAAATCCACAATGCATCCCTCGATGCAGCTCTTTGACTCTCAAACTCCTTTGAATCATTAAAAAAATATGGCTTGATTGCCTCAATAAACACATCACATAGTTGCGACAGCCACCAGAAATAGACTGCTGATGTGGCATCAGAGAACTTGTATGACTCCATAGCAGATACAGTTTTAAGTACAGCCTTATTTAGCACAGAGAGAATCCACTTGCAAACAGGAGGCATGGTTTGCAGCGAGATTGATGCCGGAGGAGTATAATTGTCCCCTAATTTTGCCATCGCAAATCGAATGGCATTCCATAGCTTATTGCACCACTGGCGGTATCCAACCACTCGTTGTATGTCTAGGTTTATCTTGTCGGACTGTAAATAAAGATGTGCTTTAGAAAAGGTGAACCAGTAATTAATGCAAACCATATCAATGGGTGAAATACTGGTTGTACCAGACTCTACCAGTTTGATCCTTTTTCTACAAGTGGGTAGTAAGCTTATTTAGTTCAATCAAAGGAAAAGCATTAAAATTTATAAGTAAAAATCAAATACTGTCCTTAAACAGTACAACAATGATCTATTATTATTTTCCTAAGCAATAGTTCCTTGGCTTATTCTTAGTCCAACATAGGTTGTGTACAGGTACCAACTATGCAACTCATTTGTAACTCAGTATAAAAATTAAGCAAAATTAGTATAAAAATAAATAATTAACTACTATAATGATGGTGCAAACCTGAGCAGTGTAGGCAATGAGAGCGAAACGAAGAGCATCCGCCCCACACTCGGCGATTCCATCAGGGAAGTCCTTCTTCTGACCTTCTTTTGCAACTGCTAATTCACTTGGATCTAAATTACCCTCCTCCAGCCTCTTATGTAGATTTTCTAGTGAAATCCCATTGATTACCTCTAGTGGGTCTATCACATTTCCTAGTGACTTTGACATCTTCCGTCCATGTGCATCACGAATCATTGGATGCAGATAGACCTGGATTTAGTTTGGAACACAAATTACTTAATTATTCAATTAACACTATTTCACTCAGAGCCTCAATTTCTTATTTAAGAAGTGACCACAAATGGATTGATTCAATTACGTGGTCTTAAGTGTAATCCAGGTAAAAGCTGGTGAACTTCTTTCTCAAGACTGTTCTATTTTCTTTTTGTTTTTTTTTTTTAAAAAAAAAGCTGCAAAATGACAAGTTCAACTTGATATTGTTTGACTAAAAATAAAAGAAAATTAACAAATATATACCTTTCTAAAAGGCACATCACCACCAAGTTTCATCCCTAGCATAACCATGCGGGCCACCCAAAAGAACAAAATATCATGACCTGTTTCCAAAACAGAGGTGGGATAGAAAGCCCTAAAATCAGCCGTGTCCTCTGGCCAACCAAGTGTTGTCAACGGAAACAGTCCAGAAGAGAACCAGGTATCCAACACATCAGGGTCTTGGGCTATCTTAAATTCTTTCCCATTGAATTTTGATTTTGCCTCTGAAATTGCATCCATCTCATTGCGGGCCACTACCCAGTGGTCATTATAAGAGCCCATGTCTTTTATTGGGTCATCTTCCAGGGTTACATACCAGGCGGGTATCCTATGGCCCCACCATAGCTGCCTTGATACACACCAATCACGTATGTTATTTAGCCACCTATTAAGATAATACAAAGGTTATTGATTGATAGAAATGACAAGTTATTATCTCATTCATACCTTAAAAATAGATATATCACACACACTCATCTAGTTTTCTTAAAACTTAGCCAAAATAACCCTTCTTTCTCTTATATTGGAGGAGCATAGAAGAAAAATGCATTTCCATTTTAAAAGAAATGGATACCAAGGAAAAATGTTTGGGTATATCTATTTTACGTAGGTGTATATCTTTCAATTTATTCAGTTTAAAGAGGGCATTAAGGATAGTCAATATTTCTGGGCGCTATCTGTGATGTGTTTTGAAGGGGACCAAATAAACTAAAAATCATTGTTTGGATTTAACAAGTTGTGTGATGTACATCATATGCTGAATAGTACAAATAGCTAGAGCTGGTAGCAGTCTAATTGTATATGCCATTTGAACAGTACTTAAACCTCATTTGTCATTTCCAAGGGCCACATGATAGCATAAGGTTTTGTAAGGCTGCAGATGAAATATTTTGAAAATCAACAAATATCTTCAAAACAATCAAACTAACAAGAACCAGAAAAGAAGATCATCAATGCTGAAGCCTTTTCCTTTTCCATGTCTATCTACTAAATTTTGAAAGGAAAATATATGAACAAGAACCAGCTATTGTAGATACCTGAACCAATCATCTTGGTATTGCTGAGGAATGATCTCAATTTTATTTGACTTCACAGCTTCCAAGGCTAATCTTGCCATTTCATCACAGCTAACAAACCACTGTGGCTTTATCATGGGCTCAACCACTTCATTACTTCGTGAACAGATTCCCAGATTCATTTCATTTTTCTGACAGTCTCTGTATAGCCCCTGGTTATCATAATGTTTTTCGATTAGCCCAAATTGCACCTCCCAGTTGGAGATTTTTCTTTCAGTTCAGCTTGGGTGAGGTAAACCAATACAACTATACAAGTATTCCGCATATCACTTATACCAAAACAATGCTGTTACTGAAGCCCCATAAAAAACAACAGCCTAATGAAACTACTATATATTTTTTTATTTTTAACAAGAAGGCCCAATAAATTGTCAAGTCATTCTACATTATACAGCATAGCTCCAAAATGGCTTAAGTCAGAAACTATTAAATACAAAATGAGGCCAACCATCAGGATCTCATCCTATACAGTAATAATATGGACTAGGGATTTCTTAATTTAAAGAAACACTATAACTAGCAAATTATAAGTTTGTAGCAAAGGAGATGGAAATCCAAAAAAAATCAAGACAATAAATGCTCAAAAGAGAAATACCTTAGCCTTAAGTGCCTCAATAACTGCAACTCGGGCCTCAAAACGGGGCTTTCCCTCAAACTGTGGGCCACCATTTCTATTGATCCTGCCATCATCAGTGAAAATATTGATGAACTCTAGCTTATGCCGCTTTCCTACCTCAAAATCATTTGGATCATGTGCTGGAGTAATCTAAAAGCAAAATGATAACAAACAAAAGAGAATAGGTACATTAGAAGTCGATAAATGTTAGATAAATTAGCTTGCCCTGGTACAAACAAGCCAAGTAGAGTACATTTGGTCTTATTAGATTGCAGAAAGGATGGACTGACATTCTGACCTTGTTTATCTGGATTGGATTATGTATGTGCTCCAATTTCTCTTCTTTTGATTTGTGGCTGTGTAACTTATATTTTATTTCAAATGCTATAGTTGGTTGGCTTTGCGCCAGCTAACCCCAAGTAAAATACATTGGCTTACAGCATAACAAGTATCAGGCCATTTATATTTTGTAGTAGTCATTTCAGGCCCTTTCCTAAAATACAAAGCTACAGAGCCAAAATCATAATGCATGCCAGTACAATTTAATTAAAATGTCATTCTTATTCTCAAATGCATACAAAAAAGGCTCCTTAAAACATCTACTAAAAGTAGGCTTCTTGAAATATGTTGTTGCTACTAAGAAATATTACCTTGACAGCACCAGTGCCAAAACTAGGGTCCACCAAATCATTATCACATATAATGGGTAGCCGCCGCCCATTGAAGGGATGAACCGCGTATTTTCCATGAAGGTGCTTGTACCTCTCATCTTCAGAATGGATTGCAATGGCCACATCACCAAGCATGGTCTCGATCCTAGTTGTTGCCACAACAATCTCACCAAGACCTCCCTCCAAAGGATATGCAAAGGAAATTATAACCCCAAATTGTACCGGCATGGAGTAGCCAGGAACCTTTAGAAAAGTCTCTTCCTTCAATTCCTTGTGCTCAACCTGCCAAGAGAGCATTTTTGTTAAGCATCACCAAGATTCACTATTTTGAGGATTCTTTGGTTCTCAATGATATAAAGGGATTTACTTATATATCATGCTGTAACTGTTTTTCTAGTATACACTGCAATATCTTTTAGTGCATGCTTTAGAAGTCTTTGATCCGTTCGGTTTTTACTTTTCTGCTTACTTTCTGTGCACGCATCTGTGTTGTGCATCAATGCAAGACCTCTAAAATAACATAAGATGCACAGACAGAATTAAAACTAAACCAAAATCAGCTCATCTATTAATAGTATGGTTCAAGACAATGTACCAAGATACAAAAAACCCAACACTATTGGAAAATTAGCTTAATATGAAATTACATATTGCTTTATTAAACTTCATATTGTATGTGGTACCTCAATATCTGATATTGCTGTGCGCAAGGTGCAATCCCAATTCACCAGGCGGTTATCCCTGCATATCAGACGAAAGTTGGTTGCTTGATACATAATGATATCAAAAGCATAAAACAAAATATTATGATCTAGAAAAGGAAGGAAAGAAAAGAAAATTGGGGCATAAGGTATAGGTTAATAAACATTTAAGCAAATCTGACCTATATATTAACCCTTCTTTGTGCAGTCTCACAAAGGCCTCGGTCACAGCAACAGACCTCTTTTCATCCATTGTGAAGCACTGAAATATATATATTACAGTTTATGTAAATTCTAAGAAAACAATTAGAAAAAGCATGATTCCACAAGTTGGCCAAAAAATATTAACCTCTCGAGACCAGTCAAGTGAAGCTCCAAGGCGACGCTCCTGTGTCAGAATAGTACCTCCGTACTGATCTTTCCATTTCCATACCTGTAAAAGCAAAGTTCCAAAAGAGAGAACATAAAATCCATGAAAAAAAAAACAAAATGTGACTACCTGCTGCTGCAAGACAGTCAAGACATAATGTTTTCGATTAGTTTCTTTTTAAATCTTTTTTGAAAGGTCATCACTTACTTCTGCCACAAAATCTTCCCTGCCAATGTCATGCCTGCTAAGTTTTCTTTCACGCATTAACTTCTTCTCCACAACCACCTATGATCATGAACATTTTAACTTTAATTAGTGTAAGAAGAAGTTGGTATGCAGAAAATTAATGAAGGAAATCATTTGAAAAAAAACGCCAATTAAATATGGAAAGAAGTATGCACCTGAGTAGCAATACCAGCATGATCCATCCCTGGAATCCACAATGCATTATAACCAGACATTCTCCTCCAACGAATGATTGCATCCTAGATTGTAGACAATGTCATTTATAAGTCATTGCCTTATAAATCTTTTGGAATGTGAAAATCATACTCTTCAGGACACCAAATTAAAAATATTAACAAGTGGTTTCACAAATTAAAAGGGACAGAAAGTTGTAAGGATACATCTAGATTTATTCAAAAAAGTTCACTGAGATAGTATTCATGTTGCAGTACTGTGCAAGGTAATTTGAGCCGAAGGGACTAAAAGCTTTGTTTTGGTTGTTGTTATTGTTGTATAAAAAAAAAGAGATTCTTGACTACTTGATGACAATACTAATCATATGAAGTAATTAAGAAAAAAAATCAGTTGTTGACCTGAATGGCTGCAGTAAGAGCATGACCAATGTGAAGTGCTCCTGTCACATTGGGAGGTGGCAGAACCTGTAAAAAACAAAGAAACAAAAAGATTCTCTCTATTGTTTAGACCTATATTTATCTCCTTCTAAAATATGTATTTTTACATTTGTCACTCACTGGAAAACCCACATAACTGATGAGCACTTACTATGACAAAAGGCGATTTAGAACTGTTTTCATCAGCTACAAAGAAATTTGACTTTTCCCACCATGCATACCACCTAAAATAATTGAAAACAGCAACAGAGATGTTAAGGAGTCTGCCATAAACTCAGTAGCTTCTGCAAAGATTATTGGAAAACAAAAATACAAAAAAGTCATTCAAATTATATTATATTTATTTCTGGTACAATAGACAATAATCACCAGTGAGAGAAGTAACAAAACAAAGTAAAATCTCATACGATTTTTCCACTACACTGGGATTGTATTGCTTGGCCATCTGAGAAGATAGCTGCTTCTTCTCTCCATCAGGTGTCACTGGATCAATATAATCCTCTGGATTCTCATCCTCTGTGACCCGCTTTTTTACTTTTTTTTCCTTTTTCGACCCATCCGATGCAGCAGCTTGTGCCTACGTATCATAATAGATCAAGCATGAGATACTCCACTTTTTGTATTGAAAGAGCATTAAGGAGAATGTGTCGAAATATATACCCATATTGGCCTAAAAACAACTACAATAAGATTCTTTCATGCAATATATACCCACTGAACTTACTTCACCCATTTACAACTAAACACTTCCAATAATGCAACCAACACCAATGCCCAAAAGGGAAAAACAAAATTGACACTAGCTATCTGTATGTAGCCTGAAATGTGAACCCTTTTAGTCAAACTTGTGCAAACACCTCAACTTCTCGTAGCAAAATAACAACAGCACAATTGAAACGCTGAAAATTAACACAAAAAAACCTAGCAACTTATGATACTGCTTACGTTACCTGCAATTTTTTGGCCTTTTCTAGAGCCTTGAGCTTTTTCTCTTCTTTCTCCCTAGCCTATCAAGAGAGAATTAAACAAAAATCGGTAAAGAAAATGCTGATAATAAGCATGTCAGAAAATTACTGATTACCAGAAACTGTTTGATAGCAAGCAGATCAACCAAAACTTTGAGAAGAAAAATGTATAAAGAACATTACCTTTTCTTTCTTCTTTAATTCCCTTTCTAGATCTTTTGCATCAGGCTGCATTTGCAAAAAAGATAAAACTATAGTCAAACAAACAAACCAATTTCATAAACACATACTCAATTCTTACGAGTACTTAGACCTAAGAGGTAGTATGGACTGATCCTGCACCAGTTCAAGAATTTTGCTTCACTTGTGCACAATTACTATGTGATTCTCTACATAGAATTCAACTAGGAATCTAATATGTACGGCACCGTATCACGTAACAAAAAACACTACTAGCTGATGCAATTATTGCATCAAATTGACCAGCTAGAACAAATTCTACATCGAGAAAAGATAAAAAATAATCAAAGTTCATACCGTTTCAGCCATTTTTTTAGTTAGAGAAGAGCAGTTGGCGTGGGATCTCTTTAGCCGATCTTTTACCCTCAACTCCAAATCCAAATCCAGCGTGAAGCAATCAGTTTGTACTCTGATTCTGACACCCGATTAACGCCGGAGAGAGAGAGAGAGACTGGATAAAGGAATGGAGGCTAGATTACCAAAACGTCGTTACAGATGCGCTGCTTTTCGCACGCTACAGATAAACAAAACACACTAAATCTTTACTAAATGATGAAAATACCCTCGCTCGTTTCTTACTCTTTGGGCGTTCTATCCTAACACTAATTTAACAAATTGACGAGACTGGGCCAACGCCCTTGCTAAACAGAAAGATTGAGACCAAAATGAGGGCAGATTTCTAAATGTACGAGAATAGGGTATTTCCGTCATTTGCAAAAATTTTGTCGTGTAAAGCAGTACCCCCGTCGTTAGAGGGGTTTAGGGTTCGAGACGTCAACGAACATCTGAACATGGGACCCACAAGCAGGTGAGAAATGGATCGGTTCGCAAATCGCAATAGCAAAACTAGGCCTAGCTTAACGGTGCTGACTTAATGCAGGCCTAAGCCCGCTGCATGAACATTTCTGGGCTACTGGCTACAGGGCTACTATGCTAATAGAACATAAATACATTTGCCTTATATATATTTTTTTATTTTACCCCCTTTTAATGAATATAATTTCTCCGACGAAATATAATCTAATTAATGAATATATAATAACAGATAATATTGTTGTGGACTAAATTTTGTGACCGATCTTAAATCCAAGCGTGCGTTTAAATTTATAAATAAAGATAAATAATCATTCAAACTGGATTTACAACTTAGTTATATGTACCTTAAAATTATCCATAATAATTATTTTTTATATAAATTTTACTATGGAGACAGTGTGTTTGCATATATATAATTAAAACAGTGTGTTCTGTCTGATAAAAATCTCTCCTTCACTATTTTGCTTGATGAAGAAGGGCCTTAGAGACCATGCATGTTTTTGCATATAAAACACAAACAACACTATTTAAATAAAAACATGCTAAAATATATACTAAGTACAACATGATTACCTGATTTAAGTGGTCTTGTTGTCAAGTAATTGTTCCTTTGTCAGTGTCTCAGATGGCTGTGTAGTGTAGTGTAGGTGATATTCTCATATGGATATTTAAGTTACATCAAACTTGGCGCTCGGTTAATTAGAAAAAGATAAAAACTTGGCGCTCAAGTTTATCACTTTATTGTTAATTGCTAATTAGCATTCATGTTAAGTTTACTTCTTCTTTTTCTTCTATTGGTCTACGACTCTATGTTTTGCATTTTATTTCGCACCCAACAAAAGATTAAATATCCTGTTTAACTCCTATAAAATGTCCAGACTGCCCTCTTTCCTCACACTTTCTGTGCATGAAAGGAGAAAATAAGGATATTATTCTACTTAGAGGCTCCTTTTGGATAGGTGTGGGAAGAAGGGAAAAAGGAAAGAAATGGGAAGAAGTATTGGGAAGTGTGTAACTTTGTGAAGAGTTTGGATTATTTTTAATTTTTTTTCTTCCCTCTTCCTTCTTCTTCTTGCATCCAAACGGAGCCAGAAAGTAAAATAAATAAAATATAAGGTATGTTTGACACCTTTCACGTACAAGAAAAAAGTCTTTGAAAAAGTCTTTGCTTCTAATTCTCATATATCCAAACAAGACACAAAGGCCCCGTTTGGATCGTATGGAAATGGAAGGAATAGCTTCTTCTAGACGTAAATTTATTATAAACAATCTAAACTCTTCACAAAGTTACACACTTTCCAATACATGAATTGCAATCAAAACGGAGCCTAATAAAATACAAGCCATTTTTTTCTATTTTCACAAATCCATGGAACTAGAATAAAAAATAGAACAAGACTTGTTCTAATTCTCGTTTCTAGTTAATGTAGGAATATCATTGGGCTGACATCATGAATTGCAAGAAGGAAGCCATGCTTTTTGCGCAGTTCAACAAGTTCGGGTAGTACAAAATCTCCATCCACACTGAATATATAGATTGCAATTTGGAGAATCCACAATTTCTCATGACTAAATAATAATGATTTTTCTTCAGTATTTCTCTTAACAACAAGTTCACATAATGCTTTTTACCCAATTATGGCTGAAATTATGTAAATCTTGACTGATTCTAAATAAATCCAAATTAACTTCTCATGACTAACTCAGTCATCACAAACAAAACAAAAAGCAGAACTGTTGCAGAACCCACAATTTCTTCAGAAGTTGTGCATAATTTTTTTTTTCTCCCCGTGATTCATTCGGAAGCAGCTATATCATATAGGGTGCGTTTGGATAGGTGTGGAAAGAAGGGAAAAAGGGAAGAAGTGGGAAGAAGTATTGGAAAGTGTGTAACTTTGTGAAGAGTTTGGATTGTTTATAATTTTTTTTCTTCTTCTTCCTTCTTCTTCTTTCTTCCAACGATCCAAACACACCCATATGTACTAAATAGATTATCGCCTGCAAAGATTGTACCAATAAAAGTATCGTTGTACCTTTAGTACCTATTATTGTAATTAAAATTTAGTAATCGTTAATTTGTTTCTGTAATTGCTAGCCAAAGACAAATGAATTTTGTGGATAAGATGAAAGAATCAAAGAACTTAAGGGCCGTTTGGATCCCCATAGAATTTTGGGGAATTTCATCTTCCTACCATAAATTTATTATAAACAATCCAAACTCTTCACAAAATTACACATTTTCCAATAAATTTATTCCTAGAAATTGCAACTTCCCCAAATTCCTCAAATTCCTAAGCGATCCAAACGGCCCCTACGGTACTTATTAGAGGCTCCGTTTGGATAGGTGTGGGAAGAAGGAAGAAGGGAAGAAGTGGGAAGAAATATTGGAAAGTGTGTAACTTTGTGAAGAGTTTGGATTGTTTATAATTTTTTTTCTTCCCTTCTTCCTTCTTCCTCTTCTTCTTCTTGCATCCAAACAGAGCCAGAGTAGTGAGCGAAGCAATTCCCGTTCTCCTTTCTTCCTCGAGCGATGAAGCGGAGATCTCTCTCTCTTCCCATCGCCATTTTTGTCGCCTTCTCTCTTCTCATTCTACTCTTCTTCTCCTCTAACCCGCTCTCTTCTCTCCCTCTCTCTTCCACAAACCCTAACCCTACACTCGCTTATCCTCCTCTCAAGGTCTTCGTCGCCGACCTCCCTCGCTCTTTCAACTATGGCCTCCTCGATCAATTCTGGTCTCTCTCCACGCCTGACTCCCGCATTCCAAACCCTAGCTCCGACCCGAATCCGAAACCAAGGAAATGGGATTCTAGGTACCCTCCATACCCCGATAACCCGTTAATTCAACAGTACTCGACGGAGTACTGGTTGCTTGGTGATCTCGAGACGCCTCCAGATTTGCGAGCGAGGGATTCGGCTGCTGTTAGGGTTTATAATTTGGAGGAATCGGATGTGGTTTTTGTGCCATTTTTTGCAACTTTGAGTGCGGAGATGCAGCTCGGATGGGGCAAAAAGGGGGAGTTTTTGAAGAAAGATGAGAGCTCCAATTTGGATTATAAGAGACAAAAGGAGGTTGTGGAGAGAATTAAGCGGTCAGAAGCTTGGAAACGGTCAGGGGGTAGAGATCATGTTTTCGTATTGACTGGTGAGATAAAGATCTCTGATTTGTTAGAATGAAGTATGATTTTAAATTTCATAATGATGATCTTAGTACTGGAATAGGTCGATGTTTTACTTAAGAAGTTCTTTGGTAGAATTTTGTCTATTAAGCAACCGACTCTCTCACTAATTAGCAGCTCTGATTTTCTCAACTTTTTAAGTAATTGCTGGTATCAACTGGTATGGAATGAAAATAAAAAAAAGGTTTTGCCAATATTCATCAGTACTGGGACTCAAATGCAGTCAACTATGCTGGAATAAGTTTAAAACATTATAATGAGAATCTAGTCATACTTCTTTCATAAAAATGTCGATATTGATTAAATCAGGAATTGCATTATTACTTTTTGGCAGCAGTACCAAGCTCCTTTAGCTTAAAAGTTGAAACCAGCCTTATTTTAACTACTACTAAATAACAATAAAAACAAAAGAAGAAACAATCAAGTAACTAAACATGCTGTAAACCAGATTGGTGTGCTTTACAGGTGATTGAAACCCGTGAGCTAAATAGTCAATTCTACATTCTCTACTTGTATAAATTAAGGGCCACTATTATTATTATTTTTTTTTTACTAAATATTGCATTGGACATTGTTGACAGGACAGACCCAGTGGCCATGTGGCATGTGAAGGCTGATATAGCACCAGCCATTCTTCTAGTTGTTGATTTTGGTGGCTGGTACAAGCTTGACTCTAAATCCATGGAAAATGGTACTGTTCCAGAAAGGATTCAGCACACACAAGTATCTTTGATCAAGGATGTTATAGTACCTTACACGCATTTATTACCCACCCTACCTATTTCAGATGATACAGCGACTCGCCATACATTGTTATACTTTAAAGGAGCAAAGCATCGTCATCGGGTTTGTCTTCCTTCATTAAACTTATATTAGTCATTCTGCGTCAAAACTCAAGTAAATTGTGTAAAATAGCTTTTATTTGAGAGTTGTTTTTTGTGGTTTTCCCTCACCATTAGGTAGGTTACAACAATCTGAGATTAGTAAAAGGGTTCGCACAGCACACACATTCACACAGAGACAAACCAAAAAGGCCAAAATATGACATTTTTCATTGATAATACTTCAGGTATTAGTATGGTACAATTAGGAGATCAATTGTTGGATTGTGAAAACATCCATTCCATTAATCTTTGTGCAATGCAGGAACAATCTCGGTATTATTTTGACCAGGGAAATAGAAGCAAGACTATCTTTCATCTAAAAGTGATCAATCGCATGCACACACCCTCCCCTCCCCCAAAAGAATTGTAACTTAGTTTCATGTGGCTTCTGTACCATTGTGTCTGTTAAAGTAAATTAACATGCCTGTAAGTCAGGTTTGGATTACTTAAGATCAGATCTAGGTGGGTATTGACTAACTCTGGAACCTAGAGGCCGTTGGGCTTTATATGCAAATATGGTGTAAAATTGGGTACGGTTCTCATACAAGTTCTGTCAACTTACAGGGAGGCTTGGTCCGGGAAAAACTGTGGGACATACTGCAAAATGAACCTGATGTGATTATGGAAGAAGGCTTCCCAAATTCAACAGGTCGCTCACAATCAATCAAAGGTATGCGGTCATCGCAATTCTGCCTCCACCCAGCTGGCGACACCCCCAGCTCTTGCCGCCTTTTTGATGCAGTTGCAAGCCTCTGCATCCCTGTCATAGTCTCTGACAACATCCCCCTTCCATTTGAGGGAATTATAGATTATTCCCAATTCGCAGTTTTTGTGTCAGAAGGCCAAGCATTACAGAAGAACTATCTGGTAACTTATCTTAGGGGCATTTCTGCAAAGAGAAAGGAGCAGTTAAGGGCTGATATGGCCAGGGTGCAGAGCGTGTTCGAGTTTGAAAATGGGTTTCCTGGTGGGGTGGGTCCCATGCCGAGAGATGGTGCGGTGAATCATATATGGGAGATGGTGTATCAGAAGGTGCCTATGGTAAAGCAGGCAGTTATGAGAGAGAGGCGGCGGCCAGAGGGAGTGGTCGTCCCTCTTAGGTGCCATTGTACATGATTTTTTTGGTAGCACGTTCTAACGAGCTACTCTCTTGTTATTAGTTGAAAATTTGTTACCTCCTTTTTTTATTATTATTCTTTTCTTATGTTGAGCTAATCTATGTTACTTGTAGCTAATGTGGAAGCATGGATTTGTTTAGTATAACTAAGTACAACGGACGATACTTGTGAATGAGATTAAGATTCGGATCAGATAATGCGAGACACGATTATGACTTTCGAATCAGCTAAAGGCATGTCCCAAAATCGTGCAACTTCATAGAGGTGACCATATAAATGTCATAAAATTTTACCTCATGAATTAGGAACACGTCGATTCCCATATATTGGGCCGAAATTAAATATATCAACTACACGTATAGAAAATAAATTTATATATTAATCCGATCAGTGCCCAAAGTAAAATTAAAGTAGCAGAAGCGCGCGAACGAATTATATAAACATCATGATGTGTCGTCAAATTTTAAATATGCTGCTGTAAACTGCATCGAGCTATATAGGTACCATTTTATGAACAAATATGTCGGAAATTAACAAGTGTTCTTAATTTCATCGACTCAATGTTTTTTTTATTATTATTTTTATAATGTAGGGCGCCAATGGTTTCATAACATGCTAAATGTTACAGAGCACTTCAAATTTTGGAGATGCTTCAGGTTTCAACTAGATTTACATATGGATAACGAAATAATTTAACAATGAATATGACGGAAATATTATAAGTTAGGTTCAAGGGCTTGATCTCTTATTTAATTATGTTATGTACGAAATCAAGTACAATAGTTCATTAAAAAAAAGATATAATTTTTTTTTTCTAAATGATATAAACTGACGCGCAAGACAAAGTTATTTTGTTGTTAAAAAAATTTTGTGATGCTTAGAATTACAGAAAGTGAGCAGGGAAAATATAGTTGTATTTCATTTTTAAGTTTTGTTGTGTAGTCTTTTGAAACAGCGTTTAAACAATGTGAGAAAAAATGAATGAATTATTGAATTCTAAAAAGAACATATATTTTTTTTAAGAAAAATGGGGGTCAAGCCCCCATCTTTTAATAAAAGGTCATAATTACATAACAGCTTTAGCAAGGCGGAATATTTTTTAAAAAACCAAAATTTTCCCTCGTTTAATCTTCTGTGCAGCTTAAGTGGTTAGAATATAATACGTCAGATTAATGAGTGATGAGTCATTCAATTGCTTTAATGCATTTCCAAGAGATAGACGGCCAGGCTCGTCATGCGAAGAGGTTTGGCAACAACTGCAAGTCTGCAACTCTTCGCTACCTTGTACATATTTAATTTCCATTTTATCATCCCCTTCTATATAAATGGGTGCTCATCCGTAACTGTTCGCCTGCCACTTGCATTTCTTTACTTGTGCTCTAAGTTCACAGTAACA